>CM055826.1:9075349-9480044 GCA_029582265.1 Zoroaster sp. YZ-2022
ACCACCGCCATTGGGAAAATATCGATTCGATGCACCTTTTAGTGTCCACATCAATGTTGCGTCAAAACTTTCTATCCAACAATTGGTTGAAAAAAAAATTAACCAACAAAGTTGAAAGTTAAAAATTTTGACCAACAGTATAGTAATTTCATTAGAACCCATGAGTTGGTCAAAATATTTAACCAACTTGGTTGGGTAAAATTTTACCAACAGTTTAGTGAGTTCATACTAGACCCAACGCTGTTCAAAATGTCACCAATATTTTTGCAGTGTAACCTTACACCTGCAGGGCAATATCAACATCATCAGCAGCAGTTGCAGTCACGCACGCCAGTCTCTCCTTCCTTCCGCCATACACACCTGTCAGATGCACAACTTCCTTTGAATTTCTCGTCTGTTGCTTTTGCAAGTTGCCTTGTTCTTACGGATCGCTTCTGTATGAAAGACAAAAGTTAGAAGAAATCAACCTTAGCCCAATGTCAGTGAGTTGTTAAGCAGAAAATTTGGCCAAGTGTATTTGTTCCCGGTAATTATAAATTAGGCCTGAATCAGTGTTGTAGCTTCGCTGGTCGGCAGCTGTCAGCGCCAACCAGCATTCATCAATCCATACGACAGTCATGAACAAAATTTGAGCGGCTCAAAGACCGTCACTACATTTAAGTAAAAAATTTGAATATTGCATGATGTTGTTGAATAATATTCAAACTTTGGTCATGAATCACTTTTTAAATACAACTGTGAGAGAAAGATGACATAGCATTTTTGGAGTTGACCATGAATTATTTATATATTGTTTGAAGGAAGATATATATATATGACTAAGACAAAAAACTCCACTTTCTATGCACCAAACAGTAAACATTTTGTTGTAAAGACCCCCTTCCGAGGTCACTGACATGGCTGTCAAGTTCAAGAGCTACACATTTCTGAAAACTTACAGGGTGTAAGATTCTTATGGTCATTTGAATTTAGTAAAGCTTGCCTCTTAGGTAGCTCCAACGGCTGGTAAAAAAATGTGTGCAGGCTCGTCAAATATACAGCTGGATGAGCCCAAGTTTTTTGTTCAATAGTAGCGCAAGGCCTACATGTTACATACCTTCGGTGTCTCTTGGCTGGAGGGTTCTCTTCATCAGTTTGCAGATCAGGCGTATATTCAGCTTGTCTCAGCTGAGATCTTGCCGTGTCATGAGTCTAAAGATACAAAATTGATAAATCACCCTTGTTACAACCTCTGTCTACCAACAACTATTTTATCGGGCATATTTTGTGATTTTTGATAAAGTGTAGTTTGCAGTTACATGTATTGAGGGCAACTTCACGGAAGGTTGCAAAAAGTCTCATGGAGGGTCAAAAATGAAACTGGTTGTATAAATAAAACATATTTAGTTATTGAAAGTACAAACATAAAGGTACTAAAAATGCTAATTTCAAGGCTTAAACATTTTTCATTTTAATTTTCCAGACACTTTACACTTTGAAGACCACAAAATTGGTAAATGAAGTTAAATGTCAAAACTGTCAATTCCACATCTCAAACATGCTTGGTGTTGCATTAAATGATTGACAGTCATTACAGTAGTCATAACTTGAATATTAATGCATCTAGGCTACGAAAAAAACATGTAATTTCATATTTTGACTGAAAATTCAATTTTTTAGCTCTTTTTTCTTTGAAACACAAACTTTCATTTCTGTTTTACAGAGAAACCATGCAACCTACTGATTATCTGCACTTTTGTTCAAGGGCTGTATACATGGTAGAACAGTTGGCAAAGAAATTGCGTTCGTTCATAGTGTGCTGCGTTATCGAGTTACCATGGTCTTTATCATTGCTATGAAAAGGTTTCATTTTGTTCAGGAAAGGACAAAATTTTAACAAATACTACATTTGGTCAATTTTGATCTTACGAAGCAACATTACAAGGAATATAACCGTAAAACTAATTGATAGTGGTAATAGAGTAGCAATACAATCACATGAACATATTGTTTTAAAAGAAAATGCAATAAAGATGATCAAATGTATGTTAAAAGCCTGCATGATGCATACTATACATTATGTACCAACATACTACATGTAGGTAAATATCCAGGGCATGCTAGAGCAAATTATTCATTGAAAAAAAATGTTTTTTAGAGTTGGGAAGAAATACATTTGCAAGGTAGATCCGTTTGTACCTTGTTTATGCTGCAACTAACTGTTGTGTATTGATGTTCAGGAAAGGACATAATATTTAACAAGGTTTTGCATAGAACCTTTCATTTCCCAAGTATACGACAGTGAGCTGAATTAGTGTCCATTGCTTCAAGTGTAATAAATCACTGCTAGTGAAAACATAACTTTAATTTGAGACATTGATACATGTATGCCCCACATAGAAATGCCTAGATAATTCAAATGTATTTACCAGTGAACATTGTTCAGTTAGCAAGGTGCTTTTATAAAAAACAAAATGTGATTAAAGGAATAGGCACTTCAATCCCAAACCAGTTGTAAGTACATTGTATACATGAATGCATGGAAGAAAGTTCACATGTATCTGTACTTGTTCCTTGTTAAATGTTTCAAACATGTTCAGGAAAGGACACACATTTTAACAATGACCAACAAACTGTACAAGTTGTTTTAGTGACAATCACAAATAACATCAACAAAATTACTGTTTGCGTATGCAAAATGTCACTTCTAAATTGTGAAACATTTACATAAATCATCCATGTTCAGGAAAGAACACATATTTAAACAATGTTCAACATGGTCCCATCACAGAATAGCAACCCTCTACAAACTGACTGTACAATGTACATGTACATGTACAGTATGTGTCACAAAGCCCTGATACATGTGTAAATTTCACTTCTTTATGTAACTTTTAATTCAAATATTCTGAAACACTATCCAAAACAGGTGTAAAATTTACAACTGTGATTGTATAACTTGTAACTCTGAAACACAACATTATCAATTTAACTCTGAATTTCGGAACACAACATTCACAGTCATCACTTTCATCCAACTTTAGTTAGCTTCTGTTCTATTTGATGTTGATGCCCTCTGGTACTATGAAATGATACTGCTGGCGGGCAGTCATATCTGGCTGTGGTAACTTTTGAACAAAACACTCTACTCCAACTCGGTCTGTTTCACCTAGAATATAATTCTTCCCTACGCATTTCATATATGCTATGTCAAACTGATCATCTTCAGCACTGCCTTGAATGACAGCAATGTAGTAGGTTGGTGTGCCAGTCACTGTCTTCACTGTGGTGATAACGTAGTCCCCAGTACTGTAAGCCGAGTGTGAATCTGAAAATAAAAAGCAACATAACACAAATTAAGTGCTCAAGACATATCACATGATTCCAAGTTTTTTAAAGGTTCTTTTTAAATGCATTAAATTTGTATCAATTGATTTTCAAAGGAATTTGCCAACTTTACAAGAAGTTTTGTATTTATAAATGGTGTTACTCATTACATTTGATTTACTTTGTTACAAAACAATTGCAGCAATAAATTATTTTGATTTGTATTGAAGAGTTGACCTTTGCAATTATGCAGTTTTATTTATTTAATGACAATCTTTGTGTGCTTACCACTACTACGTGTTCTCTCTACTTGATCATCCGAGCCATCATCGTCTGCATCTTGGGCATCATCGTCTGCATCTTGGGCATCATCGTCTCCATTGGGTCAATCAAAGGCTACATTTGATGGCTCTACTTGCATTTCATCCGGGACTGCTTTGTTGGACTTCTTCGTTCTCAAGTTGACAATCTTCCAAGGGCCAGTGTTTTTGCAGACTCCTTGTTCTTTCAGGCAGTTGTCATAGTGGCAGGATAGGAGTTTCCATTTGATTTGCCCTCGCACTCCAGTTGCCGCTGCGCAATGAATACGCATGGTTCCTGTAACAGTTTTGGTCTCTCTGTCAACACGGTTTCTTGGGACACTTTCTTTGTCAACGAAGAAGAAGACCCGTGCTGAATTTGAATATTTCTCCCGGACAGATTGGTAGATGCTTTGACCTACTTCCTTTAAATTCTCTATGCAGAACTCGTAAAGTTCCCTCGGATTTCTGATAATGCTTTGACGCTTAGTGACAGCCTTTGTGGCATTATACTTCACAATGGCACCAATACCATCTGCAGAGGACTTGCCATGTGAACTCTCAAAGTAGTTGTGAGTTATTGTGTTGCCATAGTCAGCTGGGTGATGAGACAAGTCGGTAAAGCTTTTGGCTGATCGATACTGTCTTGGGCGCAGCAATCGGAAAACACCTCAACATGTGAAATGCCATGCTTCTCTTTTAGATAGGGGTATGCTTGAGACATAAACGTGCTACTCCGTCTGCATCATGCTTCATGTCATCACTTATGGAAATGATGGCCTCTTTGTGGGTGAAGGGACCATGGACATCAGTAGCATTGATGAAAGCCATCACAGGATGTATTGTCACTTGGGTGTTGGACCAGTGAGCACTTTGCACTTCATCCTGGGTGGTGCAGCTGTAATTTCGGCATAGTCAATTATGACCACAGCTGATTTGGCAGGCATGCTTTCTTACACTGCTTCAGTTGGGATTGTTGCCATGCAGCTCGAAATAGATGACCACTGATCTTGATCATATCCATTGCCAGTCCATCTACCAGGCACTTAAGCGGGGCCTCTTTGGTGACAAGGTCTGTCACTGTGCACACTTTCTTTGTCTTTTGTGAGGTCTTTCTACTTTCTCCCAGATGTTATACTTTACTGTTTCCATGCGTGTTCATCTGTCAGTGGTTTGAAGTGGTTGGATATGGCCTTAATTCCACAAGAACTACATGAGCGGTCAATGCATGTAGCCTCTGGATACTCTTCAAGCGGACACAGGGTGAGCTCGGAGACAGTCTTGACATCTGGTACTCGTGAGCATGAGAGGCCATGTGCAGTTGCAGATGAATTCAGGCATTGATACGCCACTTGATGTTTTCATTTGATGCAGCAGCATACCTTTCTTTCAAGGGCTTTGAGATGTCTGACATTTTTTGGTTTTAGCTGTACAAATTTACCATATTTAACACCAATGTCCTGGTGCTTGGCTTTGAAAAGTTTGTAAGCATTGATGTAGGTTGTCTCAAGTAAATACGTGACTGTATTTTTCTTGACTCGCTTCTTAAGAGGTAGTGGACGAGACACCTCTGCACTAAGCCAGAACTCTTGGATCACCTCTTCCTGCTCTTGTGGTATTATAGCGCCTTTGGTTTGCTTCCGCTTAGCTACAGCTTTTCTCCTACTCACCATCTTAGCTATCCTCCAGGACAACCCAAAGGTTTTCCTGCCGATTTGCCAAATGTGTAGCCTAGTTGGTGGCGCTCGACGATTTTCATCTGTGGGTTTTTCCTTCTGTTGCTTGACAAAATGCTTAGCCTTTTCAAAGCATCGGATTAAGCCCAACCTCGAATGCCCCTTGCTGACAGTTCTGATTTCTTTCGGGGTGTTGCCGTCTCCACTAGGGCTGCAACAACTTTAGCATACGTTTTCGGCGATTCAGGCATTTCTTTTCTGACTGAGGTCTGCCGTCTGTAGTATGTAGCCTTGCTCGAGGTACTTGTGGACGGTGTGTTTAAATCTTCAACGTCTTCAGATGGTGTGTTTCTCTCCCTTTTTCCCTTTTGCCCCTTTCTCTCTTTTGCCTTACTTTTGTCTGCTGTTTGTTTTTGCCTTGATCTTCTTGCGCGACTTGCAGCCATCTTTGATTTGAAGTATGATTTTTTTTCTTCTGGGGTCATATCTTTAAACCTTTTAGTTGGTGGCTCATCATCAGCTGTATCCTCTTTACTTGTCTTGCTTTTCCCTGCACTGTGTTTATCTCTGGCTAGCTTCGTTGACCGTTGTTTCTTTTTTTGTGCGTTCCATTTGGCTTGCTGACTCTTTTTGCCTTCTGCCGAGAGCTTTGCTACTGGGATATAGCTCTTTGTCTTTCTTATTCTATCCTTTGTTTTGTACATCTCATACTTAACTGGGTTCTCCTCTTTCAGTTTGTTTACATACACAGTTGTTCTGCATGGCTCCTTATTTTCCATACATGGCTTTCTCTTTCTGAGGTTCCACCTAAACTTAATCTGTAGCTTCTCTGCCATGTTGCTTGTTGTACAATGTGCATACATGTATAACTCATCCAAATACAATGCCCACTATGCATGTGACACTTCATGCAATGCTGACCATAAGAACACTTTCACTACTAAAACAATAGTGAAGTGTGCATACATTTCAGCATGCAGACTTGCCTGCCATCATGTCCATGGATGGACAACCACATGATCAGTGCATGATAAGCTGGACTGTTCCATTTTCATGGGTAAAACTAATTAAATGGCTGCACACACACATAAAGATCTGTTAAAATGGTGTTTAACAGATGTTGTTAAACTTGTTAAAAAAGAGTGTCCTCTCCTGAACACTCTAATACACAGAAACTAGACTTAAGCAGTAAATTTTAATTAAATTGACTCAAACAAATGCATGAATTTTGTGGAAGGGATGGTATGAAACTACAAACCAGCAAATTTCTGGCCAATATTGGATTTAAGTGTGACTTTTAAAGATAAATGTATATCACACGTTTGCTCATATTTTGTGCAAACATGAGTCAGTAAATGACCTGTAAGAACAAAACACTATCACTTTCTTGCCATTTTGTTGGTTTCAATTTTAAAACCTAACCTGTACAGCCAATTATAAGCATTTACTTCATCCAATTTAAGTAATTTGGCTTTGCCAAGTACTCTGTTAAACTATATGTTCAGGAAAGGACAATGCTGTTTAACGACAATGTCATGACAGCAAGCAGGGTTCCAGTCTGAATATTTCTATAGTGGGTTAAATCTAGTAAGTGTAACCCTAGGTACATGTTTATATCCAAAATCTTTTATCTCTGACTTCCTGTAAAAAAAGGGGGGCCATGTTCAGGAAAGGACATTTTTAATGTACTTTTGAGCAGCATACGCGACATCTGCTTTAACAAATTTACTTGTGATTTCCTAATTCCAATCTTTTTACACTTGATTACTGGAGTATGTAGCGTCATTTTGACAGGCAATAAGTTGTGTTTCCCTTCTTTTAATTCTGAATATAAATACCATGTTCAGGAAAGGACATTTTGAAAAAAATTAACGGCCAAGTCAACATCTCACTCAAAATCATGAAACAGAAAAAGCAGTGCCAATCCTAACAAAATTTGGTATACAGATTTTTGGGACATACTTCAATGTCCTTGCAAGTCTGGGTGGTTGCACTGGCATTTTTTTTAATTTCTCACTAATTGCAGTTTCTAGAAAATTTGAGTACAAATCTGGTACTTTAACACCCATGTGAGCTTATAATTTGAGAACCGTAATACGTAGAGCTATGAAATTTGTTTTGGAGATTGCCACAACATAAAGCTCCTTGCACGACAAAAATCAGCAAATTCCAACAAAGTCTTCCTATAAAATAAAGCACCCATTTCCCATTTTTCATTTTGCAACCTTTCCCGTGAAACTGCCCATTAACAGTACCACTACCAGTGGCGTAGCAGGGGAGGGGCTTCAAACCCACCCCAAAATATAAAATATACAAAAACCTCCACAATGTGGGTGTTTAATGATGAATTTGGGTGGGCAGATCTTCAGCTGACCCCATCTGGTCTTCTTGGTAAGTTTGAAAATACAGTCATGCCTAGTAGGCATGACTGTTGCCTATGCCCTCCCCTTTCAGTGTGCTGACAAGTTTCTCACTAAACTACTGAACAGTAAAAAACCTCACAACACTGAAAGACTATTGTTAACCTAGGTTGGACTTTTCCATTGTGAACAACGCGACAGATAAAACGATTTCCAACCATAGCAAAAACAACTATTTTTTTCATTTTCGATATTTGTACCCGATGGAATTACATTCACAATTATGTCATGAAATTCCTGTCTGCTACATTGAAAATGTTTAATAATGCATTTTGAGCAGCATCATTCCAGAAAATAAATGGAAAATCAACGTATCCTTTTCAACTTCATGTTCCGAATGGCGCTTAGTACGAAAATACAGACCCACGATTGTGTGCACAAAATGAGCATCATTCAAATCAGACTGTGCCTATCTTGTGTGTGTACACGCGTCAGTCGGATAATATTGCAAGTAAAAAAAGGAATTGCATCTCACCTGTTGTAGACAAGACCTTGATAGCGTGGATGCTCCAGTTGGCCCCTGGATTTTCACTTGCTCGCACAGCCTTGTCTATGCGTGCTGATGTTCGATAAGGAGGCCAGTAGCAATCTTTCTCATTGATGAGCCAACTTGTTGAAACAACTGAGCCTGTGTTTTCATCAGAGAATTTTTTTTTTAATGCCATGCACTGTTTTATAAACAGTGAGTGATGCTAAATACATGTATCAGTTTCGTTACATACATGTAATGCACTTGTATCATGTGACGTATACATGTACAAAGTTACCCCTTCCTGTGAAAACATTATTTCTTCAAATGGCACAGGATTAGTGTTGGTTGAAGCGCTGAAGCCGGTATTTCTCACCACAGTGAAGACAGACCGTCTTGTACGTTCACCTGATTCACCCTTTTGTCCCTTAAGCTTATTTTTGATTTTTTTCTTCTGAAAACATCATTTCTTCAAATGGCACAGGATTAGTGTTGGTTGAGCGCTGAAGCGGTATTCTCACCACAGTGAAGACAGACCGTCTTGTCGTTCACATGATTCACCCTTTTGTCCCATAAGCTTATTTTTATTTATTTTTTTCTTCTGAAAACGGTATTTCTTCAAATGGCACAGGATTAGTGTTGGTTGAAGTGCTGAAGCCGGTATTTCTCACCACAGTGAAGACAGACCGTCTTGTACGTTCACATGATTCACCCTTTTGTCCCATAAGCTTATTTTTTCTTTATTTTTTTCTTCTGAAAACGGTATTTCTTCAAATGGCACAGGATTAGTGTTGGTTGAAGCGCTGAAGCCGGTATTTCTCACCACAGTGAAGACAGACCGTCTTGTACGTTCACATGATTCACCCTTTTGTCCCTTAAGCTTATTTTTGATTTGTTTTTCTTCTGAAAACGGTATTTCTTCAAATGGCACAGGATTAGTGTCGGTTGAAAGGGTTGAAGCTGATATTTCTCACCACTGTGAAGACAGAACTTCTTTAACGTTCACCTGTCCCTTGAACAAATTTTTTTTATTTTTTTAGGACAGTTTTTGGAACAATTTCATGGTCTATACATGTATGTGTCAAAGGCTTTTGAAAGGTCAAGTGTTTACTGCGAAATCCAAATTGTGAGTTATTTAGAACATCACATTTATTTAAGAAATGAATGGTACGGGTATAGACACAAGTTTTTTTTTGGAAAGTAATGATGTTTTGGGTGTTTAATTTGTTATGTTCTCACTTCCACAGAGTTTAATCTGTTTTAACCCTCCTACTACGACAAGGGTCGTGTGGAAAATTATTTTCAGTCACTGAGTTAATCTACGGTAAAACAAGCACGCTGATTCCATGTGTCCTGTTGATCATGATGATACTACCCTTTAACAACTTACATTTAGTTATCAGGAAATTAAGTGATTGAACCACATGTACCTTTATAAAGACAGTAAAAGCTAAGAAAGTTGGCTGCAGTAAAATGGTTTTACCTCATGCTCACAAGACATACGGTACATGTACAATGTATGTCACATATGTACAAAGTCTGTCCCTTCTTCTGAAAACAGTATTTCTTCAAAGGGTACAAGTACCTGTCCAAAGAATGGGTACCCTTCACCCAATCTGCTACATGTATCAGATCTGGAAAGGCCAGCAACTACTTGTTCTACAGGTATACATGTACAATGATTTTGAGCTTCTCCAGCACCCTGCTGTCCTTCAACATCTTGATCTTCTCTAAATTCTCCTTCCGTAAAACCTTGGTCTATACTGTCTGTCCAACACCTTGATCTGAATCGCTGTCGGAAATATCCATCTGAGAAGCATCTGGCTGTGACTCATCTGGTGGGATGTAATTAGGGTCTTGCATTTGCATCAACAATTCAAAGGGACCAGGTGTAGATTCATCGGTAGCAGACATGATAGCTTTAATAGTAGAACCTTCTGTGTGAATAATGTCTAATTAAAGGGGCAAACAGTCAACACCTCCTACTTGTAGTATCCTTACACTACACACTGAAACAATAGAGCTACCCTGTACCAGACCAATACCTCATCAACATTCCAGGCATACTACTGACCTGACCTAACTAATGAATAATGAACAAAGACTTACCCCATGCAATGATTGTTGTATACCCTTGTATACACACCTAATGTATCAAGCAAGGTATTGAGTCACAATAAACCAAGCAAGCATCAAGGGAACATTATTATCTGTCCCAACTTCTGGTAACAGTGTGACACAAAGCCTCAACTCCAATTATTGCTTAATTTTCTCCTAAATGATCAGTGCAACAGAGCCTCATGTCCCACTTGAGTCTGCGTCGCACTAGCAACTTAGGCCTTTTAGAGATAAGGCTGTTTCACTGGTCTGTAGCTGCATTGTGGTTGGAGATGGAGATAAGGCTTTGTTGTTTCTGGAAAGCTGACGTTTTCCTGACAAATTTGATACCCAAATCTCATTTTGACCAAAAATGGAGATGAGGCAGTGTTGCGCTGAGCCCTCGATATGCACCCTGTACCATGGAACATACATGTATTCTTCCTTAGCTCAGTATACAATGGACTATTCAAGTAAAAAGTGCATTTTAATTTCCTTATCTAGTTCACAATGTGGGAATACTTGTTGTGGTTTTTAAATCATTATAATAATAATAAACAAAACTTTTATAGTGCATAGTATCTGACATAAATTGCCATTCAAGGGCAATAATGGGGATTCAATTAATGTTTGATTTTTATTCATAAATCTCTTTAAATTTAGATTTTAGGAATTTTACAACATCACCTGGAATTTTTTACATCTGGTTAGATCAAAGGGATCTCCCCAATAAGGTTTAATTTGGGTATATTTGCTACCCATGCTTTGGTACGGCCCTGATCCCTAATTTTAATTGGACGCCATTTGCTTGTGTACGTGCCTGTGTACCATTTAATTTCCACACACTCGTCTTCAATTTTGCTAATTTCCCCAACTTGGGGCCATTCATTTGGATAACCAGTAAGGTGGACAGTGACCATTTTACCTACGGTCAGTTCAGCTGGTTTGCCATTCTTCTTTCCAAGACGAACCTGTGAAAACTAACAATGACAAATGTCTGAAAAGATAAAAGGCTTACCCTATGTTTAGAGCCGAATACTAGGCCCCATCAAGGTGTTAACAGGGCAGTGCAGTTGGTCAGTGTGACAGCATAAGAATGGTAATATACGCTACATGTATAACAGTCCCCTTTGTATTAAACAAAAATAAAAATATCTCGCATGCCTGAGGTGGAGTGTCGTGGCCTAGCGGTCTAGCTTACCGGACTCAAGTTCTGGTGTTAGCAGCAGAATGTGGGTTCGAATCCCGGCCGTGACACTTGTGTCCTTGAGCAAGACACTTAACCATAATTGCTTCTCTCCACCCAGGGGTTAAATGGGTACCTGTGAGGGCAGAATTGGTTGATTAGCCCTATATGCGCCTGTAATGGCAGCAATTGAGCTGTATACTCCCCAGGGAGCTGAGATGGTTTCAGGAATGATTTATGAGCCTTATGAGCAGGGGTAATGATATAATGCGCCTTGAGCACCACTCAGTTGGTGGATACGTGCGCTATATAAGTTCACACATTATTATTATTATTATTATTATACAATCTTCTGATGGGACATCTTGTTCAGGTTGAACCGCTGCAGTTGTTTTACTTGAAGCAGCCTCTGCAGCAATCTTGAAGGACAAAATTTCCCCAATAGCCCTTTCAATACCGAGCTATATTTGATCAGTCATGCCTTGGTTGCTACCGGTTTTTGCATAGCATGTTCAGTTCTTTACCAGAGACTTTTTAACAACTTTCAGTGTATAGCGCCCTCACTCAACAACATCATGAAAGGCCACTCTTGCAATGACAACAAATAACTCCACAAGTTATGACAAGAAAAATATTGACCAATAAAACAAATGCTTGTTTTGTTTATGGGTGGTTCATAAACTAACGTAATAGGTGATATATTTTAGGTTCAGGTGAAAGGAAATGTTGCGGTAATTGCACAAAATTGATTTTACTGTAGCAGTAGTCAAGTTTAAATGAAGGTTGCTCACATACCACCCCACCCATTTCAAGATTGCTTACCAAAACCTACCCCCCTCCCCATTTCAATGTTGTGTTGCTGGTGTGCGACTGTCACTTCAACATTGAAATGGGGGAGGGGGAGACGGAAGGACCACAATCAAAAATGTTTATCACACTGTGAAACTTCTCAAAGCATGGCAGAACACACATTGGCTTTTGACACTGTTTACAAATCACGAGTTTGTTTCCGCTGACTTTTGTGCTGCAAGCGACACAGTTCGCCTTTTTGCTGGGCTCACTTCTCCCGGGATAATGTCTACTCGAAAAGACGATGGCTCATTGGTGTGCTTTGCTCGGTTGTGCTTCCAGGTGGAAGAAGTTCATTGACCACCTTCACGCGGAAATCCAAGCTCGTCAAGTGCTGGTTTGTAGGAATTCGGTTGTAGACGACAGTAGCGTTCACCAAACAGATGTCAAGAATGGCCACGAAAATTCTTTTCCACCATTTCAGCGATCTATGGTGGTGTGTATAATACTGACAGTTGCGATACTAGATCACTTCCACCCATGTATTTATTATAATCACTGACGAGAAAAGGTTTTTTGATTTTACGAAGTCCAGTGGAACTGTATTTTACAAAATTTTTTTTTAGTGTCCATACTGCAGTCACCATAATTAGTCAGAAGAGTTACACGCTTTGCATCCTGCCAAACAACACATACATGAAGTTGCCCTGCGGTTGTGCGGGTCATCGCCTTTTTTCATGCGGAACTCTTTGGGTTTGCACTCCTCGGGAATCCCTTGGGTGGTGTAATCGTGCTGTTGAGCTCCCAAAAACCCTAGCTGTGACAACTTGTGGACGAGCCGGGCTGGTGTACCAATTGTCCATGAAAACAAAATGTCCCTTATGTTCGAGTCCTTGCAGTAGTTCAATGACTACTTTGCCAGATGCTGAAAGGTTAGGTGGATGGTTTGCTGCTGCATAAGCAATTGAGGATATATGGAATTGGTACGATGTGGGCTCTGAACCAGTGAACACCTTCCACGCACATGTTACCCGGTTTCCAGACTCGTTCAATGAAAACATTTCAATCCAAACTTGGCAGACTTGCGTGGCATGTACTGTTTAAAACCGAGTCGACCTTTAAACCTTATCATAGTCTCATCTGGCGAGAGGGTTTCGTCCAGGTTTATATATCTTGACAAACAATGGCAGTACAATGTGAAGCAGCGGGCGAACTTTAGACAGTTTGTCACGGGAGAGTCATCATCCATTTCAGCTCTGTTGTTGGCATCGTGGAAAAATCTCAGGAGTCGTCCAAATCGGTTGCGAGACATAGTTGATGAGTACACAGGACTTCGCAGAACTTCAGACCTGGACCAGTGCATGGCGTAGCGTGGCCTTTTGTTGATGCCCATACACAGAAAGCAAGGCCACAAATGCCATCATCTCAGGGATATCCGTTGGAGTCCAGGCATGCTGATGATTGGCTGCATCTGCACCCAGCGTTTGGTCAGCATAGCGATTGGTCTCTGTCACCATCAACTTCCAGGACTGCCCTGACAGAAGAACAGTTGAAAGATCTGCCCAGGCGAGAGGTTACTGAAATCTTCAGTACATCCAGTCTCTTCAGTAAAGTTCATAGGGGTCGCCCATTATAGGGAGGAGTTTGCTTTATGCCATCAGACCTGAAGTATGAGTATTAAGAAACTTATGTATGATGGTGCTATATGGAATTATGGCACATTTTCTTGATGATACCATAATACAACATTAGCCTTTTTCAGATATGGCTGACACAATAGGAGGGCACTGTATGATTTGGGTGTAATGAGCTTTGGCGGTTATTTACTTTTTTTGGCAATGCTCAACAAAACCATCATCGGAAATTTATGTATAGTCCCACTTTTCTTGAAAATGACAGCACACCAGGTGCTTGCAATTTGTATGACCTTCCTGTGTTATCTAATCATACACTCGATATGGTTAGATGGGGTGCAAGGTCAACTCTGTCCAAGGTCAACTCTGTCCAGATGGTACAATGCAAGCCAATTAAAAGTAAATATAGGCTGTATTCTTGGTCGAAGAGGGTGCTGTATGCGTTTTTGAGGGCACGAACACTAACACTAGCCGAGTTGGACCGGAGTTGACCTGGGACAGAGTTGACTCGAAACCTTAGATGGCACTGAAATGTTAAAATGCTCTATGATAGATCAAAAGATGCAACTTGAGAGGATGCCACTTGCTCTACGGTAGAGCAAGTGACATCCTCATCATTCATTCACTTTGATATGGTGCAAAGAAGTTCACAAGTTAGGCCGACTCTGCATTTATACTGCACACTTTTTGGGACAAACTTTGTGATTTTATTCATGTCTTTTTCTTGCATAGTAAAAATCAGATTAATTCAAATATGCTATTATGAATTTCGTTAGAAAGGCAATTGGTAAAACCCAGATTCCCCGGATCTAATGTCAACGTTAAGTCGGACCTTACTAGATCCATCCTACATAAAAAAGAAGCCCATTTCACCTGCAATATTTGGCAAATTAAGTTAATTACATTCAACGTAGATAATTCTTGAAATTACTTGAACAGTTAATATTCTTTGAAATGCCATTCCATCCATCATTCCTTTGAAAAAAAACATTTTCTTCTGAGGATCCAGGAAAGTCTGACTAGGTCTGGAGGATCCGACTTTCAGTTTCACCCAACACCCCTTTTAGAAAAAAAATAAAAAGTAGGCCCTAGGGCCTACATTCAGAAAGTATGCAAAACATGTTTGGCTCTTTTAATCAGTAACGTTAGCCAATTGGAACAGTTATGTGAAAGTTTTTCAGCTACGTCTTAAGGCCTACCTGAAGTTCTGCTTATTTGATGACCTTGGTGGGTGTGTGACAAACTCTTCTTCACTTTCTTCTGATGTGGATGAGGAGGACTGGTCATCGGATATTTCTGAACCACTATCCCATGAATATTTCGTCAAGAATTTCAGCGTCATCCATGGCTAGCGGTCGACTGTCAGCTGTAAAAACAACTAAGTGAGCGTCGGCGGTCACGCAAAAAGCTAAAGCTTTATATAGAGACGCGAAAATCATTCATACTGATGCGCACATGGCTGGCGCACATGGCTGGCGCACGCGCATGTACTGTCCTGCGATTGATTAATCATGCCAACGTAAAGTGAGGCGCTATGTTACATTTCAGTTACAGGTTTCAGGCGTTGTGCCGGAGAGGAACCTTGGGAACAAAAGAGTAGTGAATTCCGTGACATAGCATCCTTTGGTAAAGAACGTACATTCCATTGAGCACAGGTGGCACGTTTGGGGTTGAAAGGGATGAGTGGAGTGGTGTGCCTTGTTTCCTGCAACATTTCCAGAGGTTTTTATGGTTTTATGGTTTAATGGCAAAAATAGGATAAAGTTTGAACCATCAAATCTGCTAGATGACATGACTAATAAATGAATATTTTGATAAGATCTAAAATATATCACAAGATCAATGCCAAAACTATTATAAACACATTTGAGTTTGTTTTGGGAAAAACATCATTAGACCGCCCACCTCGTTTGGGCATAGAGTGCACTTGATGGACACCTACATCACTGGACAAATTTTTTTTCCCAGCCATACAATTTGTTTTTATTCTAATTTCCTTCAGAATTAAATTGTAAACAATTTAAACTACAACTACAAAAATTTTTTAATATATATAATAAAAATCTTATATAGCGCCATCTCCGTCAAGCGCTCAAAAGTGACTTTTACACTAATACAAATAAAATATAGAGAAAAAAAAAAATGGTTTTAAGGAGGTAAATAAAGAACATTAAAAAAAAAAAAAAAACATTATAAATGTACGAATCACATGTAGTCACAATAAATATAAAGGCCAATTAATTTAAAAAAACTATATATATATATATATATATACATACATATACATATACATATACATATACATATACATATACATACATGTGGCTCTTTATTTGCTGCAGGGCCCCTTCTTATGGGACATATACACCTCAAAATGAAAATAGTAATCTTGATTTAAGTTTGCATTTTTCTGGTACTGTAACACACTGGGTTTAAAATGATACTACAGGGAAGATAGTTTGATGAAGGAGTTTATGAAACCGAAGCATATTTAATATACGTGCTGCTAGTCACGTAACAGGACAGACATATTATTTTGTACAGTAATGCACAACTGTCATGCCTGAACTTGTTGTTATTTATAATCTAAAACTGAACAATTTTGTGAGTAGTAACATATTTTATCAACTGGAATTAAGATTAAATGAAATTCATAACTGACCGTACTTTTACATATCGATCATTTTGATACGGCATAACAAAATGTACACATTACTGATCCAAATGCAATGTTTTCAGAATATCCGGGAAATAATGTATGATATTCACTGTTAACAGTCTCTGTCACACTTTGATAAGGCTTAAAACACACAAATATAAATGATTTGACTGATATTTAATAATCACAGAACAAAAAAATGGGGATGGTAAAATGTTATTGCTAGTCACATAACAGGACAGACTGTCACGTGGACAGACTTTCTTGCACATAGAATTATCATGCTGTAATGTTTCCCTAACTTGTAGAATTTTGTGAACAATGACTACAATTAAAGGATGTGAGACATACTCAATAATAATGGGTTTATTTACACATTATAATTATTGAACAAGTAATTTAAAATAAATATTTTGCATCTTTCAGTTATATTTTTAATGGTTTATCTTCTAGAAGCATGTTCCCCCAAAATTGGCCGCATTTCGATTCCACCACCGGCGTCAATATTGCATAAGCTACATGTATTCATCTGGGCATTCCAGAGGACCGTTATTAAAAAAAGTTTAGCTCACCCCCATGAGTAAATTATGTAATGCATGTAACGTCAGTGGTAGAATCGAGCAAGTGGCCTATTTTTTTTAGGGTGTTCCAGAAGAAAAAATATATTAACAATATACCAGCAGACACAAAATGTTTATTTCTAATTGTTTTATTTGTTTAATAATTATAAGGTGTAAAATAAAACAAACATTAGTCGTTTCACATCCTTTAAAATATGATTAAGTGGAAATAAATGACCGCATGGCATGCTTTACTAATTACCAAAGCTGTCCCATATTTTAAGCACACAAAATATAAATGACATGAGTTGACTGATAAATGATGATTGCATAAATGCACAGATTCCAAAGGCTTTTGTCTTGTAAAATAATGTGATCAGTCCCAGTTAAAATCAGGAACAATCCACTCCCGAAACTTGGATCCTTGCGGTTAGTAGAGATAGATTGGACAATCATCGACCTGTCGACTGTTTGGATGTCATCAACCTGTGGAAAAGTGAAGTGGCCCGGTGCCTTCTGTGTGGTTGAAGAAATTTTACTTTCACTTGTAGTTGGTCTTCATTGGCATCAACAATTATCCCTAGTTTTTAGTAAATGAAATGAAAAAAGATAAATCAAGCTAAATGTTTTAAATAAAAGTCGCATGAATAGTTTATTTTCTAAAATCACCATTGATGCTCTTATATGTACTTATCATCCAGCAGACATGAATCCTTGATGCCGATTGGTCAATTACTAGCACTATATATTCCGTATTGCACTCCCAAGACAGGTATGTTACACTGCGTATTGAATGCAGCACGTAAAACTTTTGCATAGTTGAACCTGCAAAATAACAGCTTTTAAACTTTCTGCGTCTTTTGTGTTTCTTGCTGAAGCGTCCGCGTCACAAAACCACAAAAGAAGTGCACAACTCATTTTCAACTACGACAAGAAAAGTTCAAATAGTATCGGTACATCTCGTTTGTTTCATTTTAAGGTTATCAAGTTTGCAGCTGGATGATAAACCACGTTATCACACACGCGCTTCGTGGAATACAGAAAAATATATCGTGTCCGTGTCCCATATCCAATTCTGCCTTGGCCTCATTGGATATGGGGCTTTAAACACTATATTTTTCTGTATTACATAAGCAGCTGTGATAACTTATAATGTGGTACAATCACGCAAGATTGCATTCCCATACTTGACCTTTTGAAAACCAGAAAGATTAACTGCAATAATTTCAGATTGTTGAATAAGGGTAAGCTGATTGTAATTTCCACCTCGTCGTGCCCCTGCAAAATTTGACCTTAGTTACACAACTAAGTATGGTCAAAAGATTTCCAGCTATATCCAGAGAAGGTTGGTTGTATTGGCAAATCATATAAAAAATTATTAAAACATTTTTTACAGCCATTTTGAGGTATGACTTTGAAAATAGGTGAAACTCATTAAGAATTTTCACAGCAGCCAACTTTTGGAAATGGATAATCATTGGCTCTAATACATTTACAACGTACATGTACATGTAGTAAGGTTTTACCTGGATAACAACGGTCAGGGTATCGAACAACAACAACACAGGAGTTGACAGTCCATAGATTGGGATCTGCTTGTGATGTCAACACGGGAGGCATCTGCTGTTCCAAATGGGAGTTGGATGATGGAGATGAAATAGCTGGCTGGGAAGATGATGATGGTAAGTGTGGCAATGGAGGTTCAGGTAGTATGCTGATGCAGTGGGCTGATGAGGTGATGCAATGGGCTGATGAGGTGCAATGGGCTGATGAGGTGATGCAATGGGCTGACTGGGTACTGGCTGAGAATGGGGTTGAGCTGTCATGCAGATAGTTTTCCAATTGTTGACATAAGACTTGTTTGAACAAAAGGCAACATTTGTGGTCCCACATGCATATGAGAAGCACGATATGGCGCCTTGTCTTAATAATACCTATCTTAACACCCAACACTGAGTGTATCTTCCGTGTTCCCTGGTACTTTTTGAAGTTACGTTCAGGCCTTGAAGTGATTGGGATTACCGACCCAAAGTATTTTTCGACGTTTGTGCATACATTTCCCATCCTGGTCAACTGCAGGTTTCTCCAGTGTTTCTCACAGAAACTTGCAAACTCCCTTGCATTCTAGTGAGAACAGTTTCATTTTTCTTCTTTCAGCTTTCTAACCCCTTCTCCGTCACACCTGTTCTTTCCATAGCGGGACCTTAATAGAACTCTTTCAATTGAGAAGCCAAAATCTTCGATTACTGAAGGCTGTCAGCTAATGGTGTCTTTGATTTATATTGAGCTCATCCATCACTAACTATATAGGCATGGTTGATGATAAGCCCTCTGGTGACTTGAACATGTTGAAAATAGCTTTTGAAAAGGCATGTACAGCATGGGTGTCGTGGTTTAAGTCATCACTAACAATGTCTGGCTTCTTCCTAACTAACCCACCATGCAGGGGCAGTGATAATAGGCAATGCCGGGATGAACTGTCACTGAGTCCTTGGACCAGTGTGCACCCTGTGCTTCATTTTGTGAGAAGCACTGATAGTTTTCTGCAAGTCGACTATGACTGCCAAAGTATTTGGTTGAATGTTTTTGTCAGTTCACCAACTTGCAAGATTTGCCATTTAGAACAGGTGTGTTTGGGAAGAAATCCGACCAATGAACTCTGCAATTAATTCAGATGGGGGTCCACTTTGGGGTTATCAGCTCGCGATCTACAAACTTGGTCACCTGTTTTAGGATTTTGCCGCTTTACAAGCTTCCAGACTTTCCATGAAACCTCATCTGCTTCAATCTGTCTTAAAACACCTGCAAGTGTATCTGTCCCACAATTCTTGCACTGTCTGTCCACATTCAAGTTTGTGAAACTTTGCCCTCCTCCTTTCCACAAAGTGTTGGCTCGATGACCTCTAGTTCATCTTTGAACTTCAACTCTGTTTTGCCCTTACTGTCTGCCAGCTTATTTACAGCCTGCAGCTTTAGTTTAACGTTTTCACAGTATTCACATAGACACTGGAACAGTTTTTTGTGTTTCTGTGTAAGGACGTTTTTAGGTCTCAGTTTACAAAATGTAGAAAGAAGGCGACATCTCAGGGTTTTCTTCCTTCCAAACACTGTATGCTGATGACATTGATGTGCGCATGAACATACTTTTCCTGGAGGTCTTTTAAACTTCTTGTTTTGGGAACAAACCGACCCCTTTTTATGGAAGTTTTGTATAGACTGAACAATGTTAACTGGCATACAATCTTTCGTTTTTGGTCTCTGTCATGCATCCTTTGCGGAGAAATTTTTTTTGCACTCCTGTGGCTCTGCACATGACTTGTTGAAGCCGGTATTTCTTTTTGCGCCTTGAGCCAGTGATTTCACAAACACTTTTCTCTCCATTTTCTTCTTTGATTTTCCTTTAGTCCTTCATGGGCATCTTTTATGACTTCAGCACTTCATTTAGTCTTTTCTTTGCTGTTGGTGACCCAATGCCCTCCTGTGCAGAACCTTTTTCTTTTTAAAGGTGTAGCACTTTTAACTCAAAAAATACAATTTTACCATATCGATTGGGTGACTTTGGTAGGTTTTGTTTGGCTCTATAAACTGCCTTTCTCAGAGCTTCACTTGACATTGGTGAAGTGGTTTTCGAGCTTAGTGCATTCTTGTGTTCCCTGCCTGTTTGGCTTCCCTTTGTTGCCGCTTGAGGCAGCATCTTTTCTCGTCCCTTCTCCTTTTTGTGAGGAAAAAAGACTCACGATATTCTCTTTTTACAGTGTATGCTTTCTTTTCTTTTCTTTTCCTTTTTTCCTTTTTTTTCCTGTTGTCTGGTTTTTCCTAGAACTCTGTCCATTTTCTGTGTGCTAGCGGGTTCCTCTGTTTGCTCCCGTAGTCTGTCCTGTATCTCTGCATCCTGAGTTTTTGATGTTTGTCGATTTTTGTCCTGTTGTTCTTCTGTCGAGGATTTTCTGTAGTTTTCATATAAGCAGCATGTTTTTGGCGGAGTGCTGCAGGATCTGATTGCCTGACCTTTAATTTAAATGTAAACCCTCGTCTCTCCATTGCCTAGAAAAAGCGAAAAGCGAAGTGTTCATATACATTACAGTACTGAATTACCCAAAAATTACACAAAATTGTCATTTCACAAAACACAAAAAATTAAGTGTCTCTGACTTCTGAGTACAAAGTTCACTTGAAAATTTTTAATTTTTTAAAGCATAACACATTTCAAACAAGTAAAATTAATCACAATACAGTTCTTCCAAATTAACCCCTAAATCTTGGTTAATTAATTGTTTTTAAGCATATCATATTTACCATAGTTCAAAAGCCTACCTTCAAACATATGCCCCCAAAATAGTCCTAACAGTAACACCGTTTGCCCCTACAAAGCCCATAACAGATCAGAAAAAACAGGACAGTAAAACAAGAATAAAAATTATAAATCAAGGGGAACAAAATAATTGAAGGGAACATGTGTAAATGTTATTTCTTGGGGAATGAAAAAAAAGATTTGGTGGAAATAAAATAAATAATTCAGACAACTGATGAAAATTTTTTTTTTTTTTTTCACCAGGCAACAATTTTTTCCCCCTCGCGCCCCTGGGGGGACCTAAAACCCAACCATGTCTCAACTAATCAACCCAATCATTAGACCATAAAATTTGACATGGGTGCATTTTCCACAGCCCAAAAATTAGACCATAGAATTTGACACAGCGTGAAATTTTAGAATTAGATGCAACTTCTTTATATATCGCTAAAAAATGATTGTAGGTCAACCTCGCCCCTAATGACTCGCCCCTTTCCAATCTCGCCCCTTTCCAATCTGCCCCCTGACCAACTCGCCCTTACCATTTAAGCCCTGGCTACTGCTTCTCCAACTGCGCCCCTGACCGACTGCGGGTTGGCCGAAACATTCGCTCAAAGCTAACCAGGAGGCGGAGTCGGCTAGGGGCGAGATGGTAATCGGCGAGTGGTCAGGCGGCGGTGGTAGGCGACCATTTCGGGAGTTTTTTTACGCGATATGTGGGTGCATCCTAATCGTAAAATTTCCGCATGTCAAATTCTATGGTCTAATTTATGACATGTGAAATAAACTCGACTCTAAACTCATTTCAGTATCTACACATTTAAATTTTGAAATAAATGAAAACTAAAGCGGACAAAATAGGTAGTATTAGCTTATAAATTTACTAGCGCCGACCATGGCGAAAGAACTGCAACACCCGGCAGCTGAGGGACTACAAGCTATTTTTGTAAATTCTGAGTTCCAGCTTTTTAAATGTACATATGGATAGAGCAGATCATTCTGAATACAACATTTTGAATGGGGTCAATAGGTGTTACCGTTGGCCGAGATACAGCGTTTCAAACATTTCAAATCGGTCAAAATTGGGAAGATTTTTCAATTAGATGAACCGTAAAAAACTGGACTGTGCTTCTTGTTGTTTACATGCAATTTTTAAGTAAACAAAGTAGTAAACAATTTGAAATTGAAACAGCTATCAGGTATAGGCCCCAGGACCCTAATTTGGGATTTATGCTGTCTATGAATAGTACATTCAATTTCCACATGAAATTGCGATTAATCACCAAGCAGAAATATTGTCGTTACCATGGAAACCGTGGTAAACAACATAATCGTTTACTGCAGAATAACCAGTCTTCACGGATAAAAATATGTATTTTGTATTATTAGGTGTTCGGCGCAAGCGCGAACACCTATTATTTAATACTGTTTTTTTTTTTTTTTTACTTCTTAATCTCAGTGGCGACTGTCCGGCAACAAAGAGCATCCTTGCAAAGCATTTACAGCCTTCAAACTTAACATGAACAGAACATAACAAGCTGTGAAACCGTTTTCTGTGGCGTCATGATTCGTCATCAGGTGTCGGTACGCTAAAAGTAAAAAAATATTTAAAGCGTTTCATATCGTTGCATGAATAAATTAAGCGTTGCATGAATAAATTAAAAAGATCGGTTTTGCGCGCAAAGCTGTCCTAAAGCGTAGTTACACTGCGCTAACAGCGTCGATCTCGATTGTACATGTAGATCCATTGTAACCAAATATCGTGTACTACCGATGTTTGGTTACAATGAAACATCAACCTGTCGAATCGCTATTCCATATATGTGTTGCCCGTGGATCGCCAATGTCGGTCATAAAGAGTAAGTATCTTTTTGATAGGTTACTTTTTGATAGGTTACTTTAAGTTACTTTTGATAAGATTTCCTGTATTTATCTTAGTGTTTTTATACAAAAAAATTTTTTAAGCTGTCCATTCGTCGTTGCATTGTGCCTGTTTAACTAACAACATGGCTAACGTTAGTTAGGCCTACATGAACATACTTTGGACAGTAAACAACTAACAAAAATATGAACAGATGTCACCAAAATGTATTTAGAATATAAATAAGGATAGGAAAATTCAGTTAAGGTTATGGTAATTTTTAGTAGAATTTTATGCCATATATTTTGTAATTTTGTTTCTCCAAAATCTTCAGTTTGTGCACAAATTAAATAGGTAGCCTGGCTATAGTGATTGTTTAGTGCACTTTTCCTTAATTGTACCCCTTCTCAGATACAAAACTTACATAGACAATTATTTCTCAGGAAAAATATATTCATGACACAATACATGTACTTGTAAATATTGCTCCCTGAGGCCTCTCTCACTAGACATCTCTCACTATCACATGGAATTATAAGTATAGTGAGTATATGTGACTTTCAGCAATTTCCTTAAATACCTTTCTCTTTTTTGATGTGAGTTTCATGCGAGAACATTTCTTTAATTTATTACACACATTGTCAAGAATAATTGTGCAATTTTGAAAACAAATCAATGCCATTTTAAATTTTAATGGTCCAGCTACTCCAAAATTATACACTGTTTTCCCCATTCACATAAATTAGAACTTATCTGAATTTTCAAATACTTTATTCTTGGTCCATGTACTCATAACACCTTCCTATTATTTTTTACAACATGTTCACTGTGACATATTATTTTCCTCATTCACATAAATTAGAACTTCTCTGAAATTTCTCTACAATGATAGACCAAAGAATGTAAAAAAAAAAGAATTAAAAAACACAAATGTGTTGGTTCATCACCAGTGGCAGGACATGCCATCACCAAGAACAGGGAAGGGCGAGACATTTTTCATGCGAGAACATTTCTTTAATTTATTACACATTGTCAAGAATAATTGTGTGCAATTTTGAAAACAAACCAATGCCATTTTCAATTTTAATGGTCCAGCTACTCCAAAATGATACACTATTTTCCCCATCCACATAAATTAGAACTTATCTGAATTTTCAAATACTTTATTCTTGGTCCATGTGCTTATAACACCTTCCTATTATTTTGTTTACATATGTTCACTGTGACATATTATTTTCGTCATTCATAAATTAGAACTTCTCTAAAAATTTCTCTGCAATGATAAACCAAGAATGTAAAAAAAGAATAAAAAAAAAACCAAATGTGTTGGTTCATCACCAGTGGCAGGACATACCATCACCAAGAACTTGGGGGAGGGGCAGACATTTTATTCCAAAATTACCAATTCCAATGACATACAGAGAGTACATTTATTATAAATGCAGATTGATTCTATTTTCTTGTCAACAAAGGATGGGTTCATTTACACTGAAGTAAATTTACTTGTTACATGTGTCAGACCATGTACACTCATTTCTAGATTAGTTACAAGTAGGTTAAACAGGTCAACAAAAGTGGGAAGGAAATGTGTAACCACAAAGTCAAATCATAAAACCAACAGACAGTTAAAATAAATATGTATTTCATTGTTTTATTAGCAATTACAAGCACCCATACAACTCTTTGGTTATTTCAATGTCTAACAATTTATGTACAAAATGGCATCTGATCTTTAGGGTTGTAATTCTGTAGTATGGATGCAGCTACAGACATTTTGCCAATCATGTACAACCTTGAAAATGTAAAAAATCAATGTAAATTTGTTTTCAAATTTTATTAATTTTTTTTGTTATTTGCAGTATAGGTGGAAACAAAGACAGGTTAACAATAAGGAGATTGTTCACAATAGGTTCACAATAAGGAGATGCTTGATTACAGTGTGACTATCATTGTCAATTTATCATTATATTTTTTGTTATAAACTTAACCTGAAAGTGAAGTATATTATAAATAAAGAACTAAATTTATTTTGTACAAGAATTAATACCAAGAGATAAATACCAATGTTGGCTTCATTTAAATCTAAAATTGAAAGTTTTTCCATAAACAAAGTGAAAGGGCAACCAATTATCAGATTTGATCTGGTGGATATATATTCCGTTTTCTTGTCAACAAAGGATCATGGTTGGGTTCATTTTACACTGAAGTCATTTTACTTGTTACATGTGTAAGACCATGTACACTCATTTCTAGATTGGTTACAAGTAGGTTAAACAGGTCAACAAAGTGGTTGCAATTGATTGTGGGGAGGGAAGTGTGTAACCACAAAGTCAAGTCATGAAATCCAACAGAGAGTTAAAATAAATATGTATTTCATTTGCTGTATTATAATTTACAAGCACTCATACAACTATTTGATTATTTCAATGTCTAACAATTTATATACAAAATGGCATCTGATCTTTTAGGTTGTAATTCTGTAGTATTGATGCAGCTGACAGACATTTTGCCAATCATGTGTAGAACCTTGAAATGTAAAATCAATGAATTTGTTTTAAATTTTATACATTAATTTAAAATTATTTGCAGTACAGGTGTAAACAAAGACAGTTTATAAGCATGTCACAATAAGGAGATGCTTGATTACAGTGTCACTATCGTGTCAATTGATCATTATATTTTTGTTATAAACTTTACCTGAAAGTAAATAAAGTATAAATTTATTTTTATACAAGACTTAATACCAAGAGATAAATACCAATGTTGGCTTTATTTAAATCTAAAATTGAAAAGTGTTTCCATAAACAAAGTGAAAAGGTAACCAATTATCAGATTTGATCCAGTGGATATAATTACATTAAATTTTTGTTTAAATTGGGAATTATTTACTTTTTGACAAAAACTCTTCTGGGGGGCAATGGAAGATGAAAAGCACGGATGCAAGCTTTCTTCCAACTTTATCATGTAGTAGTGATAAGCTTTTTTCTAATGAAAGCCTAATTAGCTGAAGGAAAGTAAAGGGAAATATTTATATGGTCTTCCTGCTTCTTCAGTGTCTTCAGTAACCCCTGACTGCCCCAAACAATTTAACCCACACCTCCTGCTCTTTGAATTTGCAGCCAAGTTTAATCCAGTTACTATACATGTAGTCCCCTTCTATCCTAAATCAACTTTGTGACTTTATGCCTATAATAACGTTGAATAGGTTGATCTGGCTACCTACAACCCTGGCAAACTATTTTCATATGAGTGATTTTTAATGTTGATTTATCATCTAGCATGGTTTTGGAAAAGCATGTGTTGGGCTGATGTCAATATTTAAAATAAAAAACATTGTGTTCCAAGTCACACTTGTTAATTTCTAATTTACTGCTTAAATCTCACAACATTTCCAAAGTTCAACAGCCAATATCTCAAGAACTAAATGACCTATTAGAAAACAAAAAAACACAATTGAATTCCTTACATTAATAGCTTGTAATTCTTGTGATTCTTGAGTTACCATAAATGCTTGCCAATGGTCTAATTAGTGTTAGCACACAAAAGTAACGATTTTATTAAATTTTAAAGGTCATTTCTCATAGCTTCAATTTAATGTATAAGTTTTTTCATAATCATGAGGAGGTCATATATAACTTTCAAACCACCTAATGTGACCTTTACTTCCTGTCCAAACAGGAAGTTCAAATTCAACACATTCTAACGCAAAATTGATATGTCTTTTGAATATGAAATTGATATTGTTATTATAAAAGATGCCAAACCCTTGGAAAATATGATATTGACATCATCAATGATAATTTGATTGAACCGGAAGTAGACTCGAACACCGTGTGTTTGTTCTAACAAACACTTAAGCTCTAGTTAAATTTGTTTAAGCATATTAAAGAGATGCCACAAAAGATTCACACATTTTGCATGTTCTGTTTCTGTATATAACCATTTTATTTGTTACCTCCCTTTACAGGGTAATACGACAGTAAACAAGACGGTAAACAAAGTAGTAAACAATTTCAAATTGTCACAAATCCTACAGTATAAGTCCTATGATCCTCAAATTTCGGCTATAAGTTGTCAAAGAGATGGGCCATTGCCCTCAACTTCTAATTAGTAAAATTACTTCTTTGGTATAAATAACAGTTGCCATGAAAACCATGATAAACAAAAACTTAGTTATTGCAGTTGTTTGATGCGTCATCATACTTTATAAACAAACTCCACTTTTTGAAGATCCCTGTTTTTGTTCATAAACATCCAATTTACCTTTGATAACAATAAAGAACACAGTTATGTGTGTTATTATCTGCAAATAACCAGTTTAATTTGTTTTACCTCTTTTTAAAAGTGTAATTTACCGCAAATGATACAGTCAACGAAGTGGTAAATAAAGTAGTAAACAATTTCAAACTGACAAATCCAAAGTCCCATGAGTCTCGACATTGAATTGTATTGTAAACAACCACATGCATTAATTAGATTTGCTGCTTGTCTGCAAAGTGTTGTAACCAACTTTCAATAACAGTATATGGACTAAAACAAAGTTGTTCAAGCAAACAATTTAAAATTGATACAGAGTACAGTTTACAATGTATGTTGTTAATTAATTAAACTGCAATAGCAAAACATGTTCAGTGGTCTTGATGTCTTAATTACATGTACATGTTTAAAGTAAAATAGACAGGTCTTATCTTTGTAGTCATCAATTAAACGAAGAGAGTACACTTTTGGATCCTCATCATATTTTATATTGTTGAACCATGAAGGAACCCTGGTACCTGACTTATTACTGTGCCATTAAACCATTCTTCACCCTCATCTGAGTTCCACATATGTTTAACCCCTTTTTCCAACTAAAAGTGGAACAGTCAAGTACTCATTATCTGGTGTCTTTTGTACAGATTGAGACCCCACACTCTGAGCTGCATTTATTAGTTTAAAAGATGTCCTTTCACTTCTGAAACGGACTTGTTTACTCTCCTTTTGAATTTGGTACAGCTGTAGTATACGTGAAACCCTTATCACCTTCCATGAACTGATTCAGAACATCCCTCCTAAATCGTATTTGCTTTTTTAAGACTTCAAACTTTTTGTTCTCACTAGTTTGTGTCGCTACAAATTCGTCTAATTTTTCAGCTGATTGAAAGAGGCCAGTCTCTGTGATATCATTTGTCAAATTTTCCTTTTTAACAAGTACATGCTGTCTACTAGCTTGCATTGCTTTGGCTGACTCATCTTGCTTATTTCTCCAATATTGAAATATCTTTTCTTGTCTTTCTTTGTCAACTAATTTTACTTTTTCCCTTTGCAATTTCACAAGGTTAACAAGATCAGCTAGTTCCTGTTCCGTCTTTCCTTCAACAAAATTGGCTGTTTTATTAAAAGTGTATAACACTTGAGCTTCATTTGCAGCAGCTGATGCATTGGGTCTTTTTTTGACAAGGAAATCCAAATATCCAAACACTCGCTCAGGGAGCTTGTTGTGAAGTGGCACTGACACAGTTAACTTTCTTTGTTCCTCGTCATCTTTAAGTTCATAAAATTTACCACCAGGAAGATAGTCATTGGTGACCCTTTTTAAAGAGCTGGTGCAAGGTGAGTATTGTTTGTTGCAACATAGAGAAGACAATCGCGTCATGTGGACCTTGGCTGAAAAATGTTATCATATACTTCATCTTTTTCATACAGCTCATTGTCAGTACCCAATTTTGCCATAGGCAAAATCAGCAAGCATCTTTTCATCTTTGTGTTAATTTTTCTAAAACTCAACAAGCCCAGAATAAATCTCACACAAATCCAAAATGTGCCCATTTTGCTCAGTTAAGCGCCAAAAGGGGCACTAATTGCTTTATTCACAATGCCCAACACCTTGCATCCAGCAACATATAATGGCTCATAATGTCTGCCAGTAATGCCTTAAGTAGTCCATTTGGAGCTTGAAATTTGTCAAAACTCTTTCATGTGATCTAACACAAAATATGCCTCCCCCAAACATAAAAACAACATTAAATCGATTTCCTCGAAAGGGTAGAAAATATGTTTTGTTCAGGTTTACCTTTTGTTTATACACTTTCCATGCACGGTGACACCCAGATTTTCATCACCACCTCGTGAGAGGGCCTTACATGCATTTTGTACTAATCGAATGGCACCACTACAAGTATTGAAAACCCTAATGCCTGGTTCAGCCTCTGCGCCAATTTTCTACCATCTAAAAATTTGATTCAAAATGCTTAAATGCTTCTGTAACAGCATCGGCCATAGAAATTAATAGGTGGAGCCCACAGAAAAGTTATACATCTGTGCAAGTTTGCCTTTGGCAGCATCACTAAAATTCTCCCAATGCTTTGTATATAGTGGTAAACATTCTTCTCTGTAGGCCTTAATCATCTTATTGAATAGGGTTTCGTCGTCAACTGCCCTATCGGACATGGTGTTCCTAATTTGGCACAATACTTTGTGTCCTATATTATCACCTGCATTTGCTTTCTCACATATGTCGGTTATGTCATCTAAGTTTTCTTTTAGTGTATCAAAGCGTACATTGGGCAGAATTGGATGCCATTTGCCTGAGTCCAAGTAAGTGTGATTCACCATCTTCATCTGTGACAGCATATGTCATGAAGATGTCCGCATTCTTTTGGTGTTTCATCTGTTCCTAACGTAGTATTTTGTTTGCTAACGATTGTTGCTGTTTGAATTTGTGAAACAAGTGTTCTTTTCATTATTCATGTTCCTAATTGTGGTGGTACTGGGCAGTCTGTCATAGGGTATGCTCACCATGTCAAGTACAATACCAATGACCTCACTAACATTGGCAAAAGACACATGCTTTGACAACAAGTTCCACACACACTTGTGTACAAACGGAAAGAAACATCGTTTTTCTGCATCGAACAAAACTAGGCATCTATTTTTGGCTTCATGAAAGGCATTGGTAACATGGTCTAAATTCTTCCATTACATCATTTAATTTTTGATTAAGAGATATCACTTTCTGGCGAAGCTTTTGATTTTCATCTTCGGTCTTCTGCCATTTTTCATTATACAAACTTATGTTCTGTTCAGCATCAGTTTTGTAGAATTTTGCTGCACTTTCAAACTCCTTCATCAACTTTCGCTTAAATTTTATTTTCAGTGTGTACTTTCTGCTCTAATTTTCATTTGTTTTCTCTAAAGAATTAACTAAATCATGATGTTGGGAAATTGTTGCCTTATGATTACATTCTCTGCGTTTTGTATTAGCATATGTGTGTGAGAGGGACGTTGTTTTAGAGACTCGTTTTGCTGTTTAAGTTCCTTGTTTTCGTTGCGATATTTTTCAATATCGTCTCGAGCTTTGAACTTCGGCTTTGGCAACTTCAATGTCAAATACAGATGGAGGGCTGACAGCAGCTGTACTAGTGGTCGGCTTCTCTTTGGTGGGCGTGGTGTTGGCAATGAATAATTGGATTCCAGCCATTCTTCTAAATCTTTCTTGCCAGAAGGATGATTTTTACTTTTGTTGAGCTTTGTGTACTTTCCTTTGATTGTACTCCAACTGTCACGCAAAAGTTCTTTGCCACTTTTCTTATCCTCAAAGGAATTAGAAGGGTGAAACAGCTGCATCCACTCAGTGATTTGTGCCCATTCAGTAGCTTTTTGTTCATCTCTTTTGCAAGTAGCTGCAAAATGTGCTTCATTTTGAGGTCATGTTTGAACACTAAGTCGAGGTGCAAGTTCCATTTTTTAGTGATGTCAACAGGTTGTCAGGAAGAGGAGGTGTTGTTGGGCCTGGATTTCTCTCGATATCACCATACACTGTGATATCGTGCATGATCAAGTTACCAGCACACACACAGCAGGATTAAGGCATAAGTATAACAGCCCATTCCAAAAATTGGAGCTGAAGGTGAGAAGTCTGCTTCCACAGTGCCTTTACGACTTGAAGATGGCGGCCGCTGACGAAAGGACCCAATGCGCTGACGCCAAACTTCTAAAGAAACTCCCATGGGTAGAATGAACACGATCTGAAAAAGTATATTAAAAAATAAAATTATAAACAAATTCAAACAAACATGTTGAAAAGTACAAGTTCGACGACAACAATGTCGTCGCCTCGCTAGCTTACTCGAAAAAAGTTGGCCTGGTGTGAACAACAAATTGGGCATAGGTTCCCCCCTCTAGGCGCTTGCCGGCAATCAGCTAATGCATGGAAATATATTGGATCGTGAATATTTTATCCACAACCACAATGCATTTCATGATTAACAGCAATGTTTTTTTTAATAATAATTGGCAATGTTGATTTAAATCTACCATGAATTTAAAAAATCTTAATTAATAAATAAGATTTTTGGCATAAAATCACCCCTCTAGGCACAGGCCAGCAATTGGTTAATGCATGAAAAATACATTTGGCCATGGATATTTCATCCAAGATCAATGTATTTCCATAAATTAACCGAAAGGATTAAAAAATAATTGAATTAATAATAATTATTTAAAAAGTAATAAATACAATTTTATACAAAGAAAACGGTTAGTCACATATTTAATTCACACTCCCATGTTAGATTGGTAGCAAGGAGTTATTTTAACTTGGTGCTAATGACAGATTTCGTTAAATTTACGAACCCCAAAATGGGTTAATTTCGGCCAAGCTAACTAAGCATTCCCTTAAAACGACCATCGCATTTTATCGCTGCCGAATTCTCCTCCAACTACCTCGTTTATAACATGTTTCGGTCCCGATCTTTCCATTTCCGGCATCGGTTTTGACCGCCTCCCTACCCCTATACCCGAAATTTAAATTTTAAAAGTACTCACCTCTAAAACTGACGACAAATCAGCTCAAATCCGGTCGATTTCGATGATTTTTTTTTCAATTGAAAGCTCCGCTCAAGTTTTCAGAATGCCGATGCGTTCTCAAATGATGCTATCCCAGCATGCACCACTGTATACACGAACTGCAAGCAGTCTGGAAAAACGGTAATTTGCGCTGTGTAGTTCGCGTGCAATGTCCGGTGCGGCGCATGCGCAGTGAGTCTATGTTGCGATCCCTAGATATATTTATACCAACGTTCTGGTTTTCCTAGCAAAATTTCCCCATTACTTGAGTCTAGGTCTATCTATGTAATCGTGGACAGTATGTCACTTTATTACAAATTTGATAGCACATGAGGCCAATTTATTTCATCCCTGTTTGGTGCCATGATCAATTTAACACTGAGTTTCATGTAAAATTGGGTGTTTTTGTTGTCGAATTTACCAATATAGTGTAGGGGCTTTATACCGACTGAATATTGCTTTTTAGATACTTGCTTTTCACTATCTAGACTTCGCTTTGTTTACAAAGCGGAATAATTAGGCCTATTCAAGTCCTGTCAGTTCACTGTGTGGCATGCGCTGCCCACAGGCAAGTTATAAAAAAAAAAAGTTGAAATATTTCGGGATGGGATGCACAAAAATACGTGTACAAAGGTACAAAATCACAGGTTGCAGGTATCAAAATGTTGCTGAAAGGCGAAGTTGCAAGGAAATGTGAGAATTTAGGTGGGAATCGGCAGGAATGTGTAGTTCCACCGTAGCTGGGAATTTTTTTTTTTTTTTGTAATCAAATTCTTCGGTTGTTGCTGATTGAATCAAAAAGAAAATTTTACAATGGACTTAATTTGGATAAAATACATGTATAGACCATGCAATGGGTTCACTTCAGTTTACATGATGATAGTTGTTAATTACCCCCCAGTTAGCAATGGATGGTTGGTCCAACAGCGGTCCACCGGTGGCACCACCGTCGGGCCGCGGGTGGCTGCCGACAGCGGACCGCCAAAAAATGTCCGCCGGCAGTCCGTCGGTCCACCAGCGGCAACTAGGTGGCTACCGTCGGAGGGCCGATGGCGGACCGTTACAGTCATTTATTACCCAGTGGCTGCCGAGCGGTAGCCTCCGCTGGACCGACATCGGTCCGCCTCCAAATCGGCAAACGGGCGGCTGCCACTGGCCATCCGCTGGGAGACCTTTGGCGGTCCCCCAGATTACAATGTATAACCAATCGGTTGCCGCCCTTCAGCCGCTCAAATAACGCCCCCCCCCCTACACAGAAAAGAAAAACAGAAGCTGTAGTTTTAAGTGAAGACCAATGTACATTAAAAGTACACTTTATTTCTTCCATAACAAAAATGTAAGTTGGCAACAAAAATATTGGCATTAAAAGTACATGTAACACTAGTATTCTAACACAAATTGCTCTTTATCATATAAATAAAAACATATAAATAAGTTGTATTCCCTCTTTAGTTTTCGTCTTTTGTCTTATAGAAACTTAGGAAATTTTATGAAAGTATTTAACTTGGCATAAATGATGGCATTAAAACGATGACTCGTAATTTGGCAAAAGCTTAACCTGAATGTTAAGTATAAAAATCAAGTTGGTTCCCTCTTTGGTAGTAAAAAAGTCAGTTGATTTTATACCCTGTACAGTGTATATAATAATATAAAACTTTTAAGACAATAGCACACAGGTGTTTAAGCTGGTACTGATGGCACTAAAGTATTGCTTTTGTTCTGTAAAAATAAAGTAAATAAATAGTTAACAAATATATAAATTTCCTCTTTGGTCCTCTCCTGTTTGTTGGCTTATAGTACAATATAACAAAATAGCACACGTTACATAATATGATAAGTAGTTTCCTCAGTTGTTTGTCAAGGCTTGCCCAATAAAAGCAATTATTTCTGTTGTTGGGCAAACTGTTTTTGCCCCTTTGTCCTATGCACATACATTTGGCAACTTTTGGTAATTTGAATTAATCGTAAGTGTTAGTAAAATGATGCACATAGTTGGGCAAAGTCGTCCGATCATGCGCACTGCGATCAAAGTATTAATCAACATTGGGCATAGTTCCCGCGATATGTCGTACGTGGATCGAAGGCTGTGACAGTGGCATCTCTCTTTAAGGAGTGCGGTTGCCCAATGGTTATACAGTGTAGATGCTTTTGAAGGTTAATTTTTAACTAAATATGAGGTTTTGTTTTCTAATTAGTTGTACACAGCCGAGAGTGGCATTGCAAGCAACACAGTGATACTGCCATTAATTTATCTTTAGTTTAAAAAATTAAATGACAGTATCACTGCGTTGCTTGCACTGCTGACTGTGTACAACTAAATAGAAAAAAAAAATTCATATTTAGTTAAAAACTTACCTTCAAAAGCATCTATAACCATTGGGCAACCGCACTCGTCACAGCCTCGCCACAGCCTCGCCACCACTCGCCATTGTGGAAAATATCGATTCGATGCACCTTTAGTGTCCATCCAATGTTGCGTCAAAACTTTCTATCCAACAATTGGTTGAAAAAAAAATTAACCAACAAAGTTGAAAGTTAAAATTTTGACCAACAGTATAGTAATTTCATTAGACCCATGAGTTGGTCAAAATATTTAACCAACTTGGTTGGGTAAAATTTTTACCAACAGTTTAGTGAGTTCATACTAGACCCAACGTTGCTCAAAATGTCACCAATATTTTTTGCAGTGTAACCTTTTACACCTGCAGGGCAATATCAACATCATCAGCAGCAGTTGCAGCCGCACGCGCCAGTCTCTCCTTCCTTCCGCCACACCTGTCAGATGCACAACTTCCCTTTGAATTTCTACGTCTGTTGCTTTGCAAGTTGCCTTGTTCTTACGGATCGCTTCTGTATGAAAGACAAAAGTTAGAAGAAATCAACCTTAGCCCAATGTCAGTGAGTTGTTAAGCAGAAAATTTGGCCAAGTGTATTTGTTCCGTAATTATAAATTAGGCCTGAATCAGTGTTGTAGCTTCGCTGGTCGGCAGCTGTCAGCGCCAACCAGCATTCATCAATCCCGCCGTAGTCATGAACAAAATTTGAACGCTCAAAGACCGTCACTACATTTAAGTAAAAAATTTGAATATTGCATGATGTTGTTGAATAATATTCAAACTTTGGTCATGAATCACTTTTTTAAATACAACTGTAGAGAAAGATGACATAGCATTTTTGGAGTTGACCATGAATTATTTATATATTGTTTGAAGGAAGATATATATGACTAAGACAAAAAAACTCCACTTTCTATGCACCAAACATTAAACATTTTGTTGTAAGACCCCCTTCCGAGGTCACTGACATGGCTGTCAAGTTCAAGAGCTACACATTTCTGAAAACTTACAGGGTGTAAGATTCTTATGGTCATTTGAATTTAGTAAAGCTTGCCTCTTAGGTAGCCCAACGGGCTGGTAAAAATGTGTGCAGGCTCGTCAAATATACAGCTGACGAGCCCAAGTTTTTTTGTTCAATAGTAGCGCAAGGCCTACATGTACATACATACATGTAGGGGAGACGGGGGTTAGTTGGAACGATTTTCACAAAAAGATCTATATAACACAAACAGATTTTTTTCAAGAAACAGTAACTATACCAGTTTATTCATATACATGTGTGTTACGAATGTAGCATATAAAATTCTGAGAATTGTTGTTGGTTATTTAAATAATCCATCTTGATCACGACTATGACAAACGTTCCGACTTACCCCACCTATGGGGTAAGTTGGAACATGGTATGGGGTAAGTTGGAACATGGTATCCAACCCGTGGCATTACTATGTCATCAATAGGCATGACATCCTGGTTGATGGCAACAGCTACATTGGCCGCAGGGACGTCATCCTGGTTGTTGACAGCAGCTAAATTGTCCGCAGGGACGTCATCCTGGTTGTTGACACCGGCTATGATATCCTCGGGGGCATTAGGTATGGTATGTTCCTGGTTGTTGCGCACCTTAAAGACGTATCTTCGAAGGGTGACATGCGGTATTTCAAACTCAGTTGCAACAGTTCGAACTTGTCTTTGATTTATTAGAACTTCCCGCACAGCTCTGGAGGGGTCTGGCCTCGTGCTGTCTTGCGAATATACTTCCGCGGCATCTTGACTGCAGCTGAAGAGGAACAACAAGAACAATTTATCAAAAGGGTTGTGCAAGGAAGATGAGTAAAACACAGGAATAGCCAACATTCAAAGTTTTTCTCATTGAAATATTGCAGGCAGATTAATCTATAGGCATACATGTAGGTGCAAAATTAAACGAGTAATAGGCCTACAGTTATAATAGGAATAGCAAACAATCTATGTTTTGCTATGTTAACAACCATGGAGCTATGTTACAACAGATCTACATGTAGGACTATGATTTATTATTTGCAATAGGCCATGCAGCTAACTTAATGGTGCACAAAAAAAAGTTAAAAAATACATTAGAACCTTCATCCAAAATGCACTTCCTTCATACATGAAATATAGTTGTAGAAGTTTGTTAATCCATATACTTTATAATCATTAATTATGTTAGTTTGTTGAACATGTTCCAACTAGCCCCATCGAAATGTTCCAACTAGCCCCAGTGGCCCATGTGACATTTGTATGCTCACTACACAAAACAGGGGCCTCAATAAAACATCTTTTTAACCTTATTTTGTAGCTTAGTACTTGAGCCTAAAATACCCCAAAACTAGTCACTATTATCTATAAACACCATTAAGATATTACACATTTTTTGAATGATGAAAAATTTACTCAAAAGGTGAAAAAACAAACTTACCTGTCCCACTTGAGCACTGTTGGTGCAGTGCTGCTGCAGGCAATATGGTGGATGGCTGTTGCTAAGGGACACGTCTAGAGGGCAGCATTTCATAAAATTTATTTAAGCTGTGAGAGAAAAATTCAATGTTTCAACTAACCCAGTGTTCCAACTAACCCCCATCTCCCCTACCTTCGGTGTCTCTTGGCTGGAGGGTTCTCTTCATCAGTTTGCAGATCAGACGTATATTCAGCTTGTCTCAGCTGAGATCTTGCCGTGTCATGAGTCTAAAGATACAAAATTGATAAATCACCCTGTTACAACCTCTGTCTACCAACAACTATTTTATCGGCATATTTTGTGATTTTTGATAAAGTGTAGTTTGCAGTTACATGTATTAACAGTACCACTACCAGTGGCGTAGCAGGGGAGGGGCTTCAAACCCACCCCAAAATATAAAATATACAAAAACCTCCACAATGTGGGTGTTTAATGATGAATTTGGGTGGGCAGATCTTCAGCTGACCCCATCTGGTCTTCTTGGTAAGTTTGAAAATACAGTCATGCCTAGTAGGCATGACTGTTGCCTATGCCCTCCCCTTTCAGTGTGCTGACAAGTGTCTCACTAAACTACTGAACAGTAAAAAACCTCACAACACTGAAAGACTAAGGTTAACCTAGGTTGGACTTTTCCATTGTGAACAACGCGACAGATAAAACGATTTCCAACCATAGCAAAAACAACTATTTTTTTCATTTTCGATAATTGTACCCGATGGAATTACATTCACAATTATGTCATGAAATTCCTGTCTGCTACATTGAAAATGTTTAATAATGCATTTTGAGCAGCATCATTCCAGAAAATAAATGGAAAAATCAACGTATCCTTTTCAACTTCATGTTCCGAATGGCGCTTAGTACGAAAATACAGACCCACGATTGTGTGCACAAAATGAGCATCATTCAAATGACTGTGCCTATCTTGTGTGTGTACACGCGTCAGTCGGATAATATTGCAAGTAAAAAAAGGAATTGCATCTCACCTGTTGTAGACAAGACCCTGATAGCGTGGATGCTCCAGTTGGCCCCTGGATTTTCACTTGCTCGCACAGCCTTGTCTATGCGTGCTGATGTTCGATAAGGAGGCCAGTAGCAATCTTTCTCATTGATGAGCCAACTTGTTGAAACAACTGAGCCTGTGTTTTCATCAGAGAATTTTTTTTTTAATGCCATGCACTGTTTTATAAACAGTGATTGATGCTAAATACATGTATCAGTTTCGTTACATAATGCACTTGTATCATGTGACGTATTTTGTACAAAGTTTACCCCTTCCTGTGAAAACATTATTTCTTCAAATGGCACAGGATTAGTGTTGGTTGAAGCGCTGAAGCCGGTATTTCTCACCACAGTGAAGACAGACCGTCTTGTACGTTCACCTGATTCACCCTTTTGTCCCTTAAGCTTATTTTTGATTTTTTCTTCTGAAAACATTATTTCTTCAAATGGCACAGGATTAGTGTTGGTTGAAGCGCTGAAGCCGGTATTTCTCACCACAGTGAAGACAGACCGTCTTGTACGTTCACCTGATTCACCCTTTTGTCCCTTAAGCTTATTTTTGATTTTTTTCTTCTGAAAACATCATTTCTTCAAATGGCACAGGATTAGTGTTGGTTGAAGCGCTGAAGCCGGTATTTCTCACCACAGTGAAGACAGACCGTCTTGTACGTTCACATGATTCACCCTTTTGTCCCTTAAGCTTATTTTTGATTTTTTTTTCTTCTGAAAACGGTATTTCTTCAAAGGGCACAGGATCAGTGTCGGATGAAAGGGTTGAAGCTGATATTTCTCACCACTGTGAAGGCAGAACTTCTTTTACGTTCACCTGTCCCTTGAACAAATTTTTTTGTTTTGTTAGGACAGTTTGTAGAACAATTTCATGGTCTATACATGTACACTGTACAATGTATGTGTCAAAGGCTTTTGAAAGGTCAAGTGTTTACTGCGAAATCCAAATTGTGAGTTATTTAGAACATCACATTTATTTAAGAAATGAATGGTACGGGTATAGACACAAGTTTTTTTTTGGAAAGTAATGATGTTTTGGGTGTTTAATTTGTTATGTTCTCACTTCCACAGAGTTTAATCTGTTTTAACCCTCCTACTACGACAAGGGTCATGTGGAAAATTATTTTCAGTCACTGAGTTAATCTACGGTAAAACAAGCACGCTGATTCCATGTGTCCTGTTGATCATGATGATACTACCCTTTAACAACTTACATTTAGTTATCAGGAAATTAAGTGATTGAACTACATGTACCTTTATAAAGACAGTAAAAGCTAAGAAAGTTGGCTGCAGTAAAATGGATTTACATACCTCATGCTCACAAGACATACGGTACATGTACAATGTATGTCACATATGTACAAAGTATGTCCCTTCTTCTGAAAACAGTATTTCTTCAAAGGGTACAAGTACCTGTCCAAAGAATGGGTACCCTTCACCCAATCTGCTTACATGTATCAGATATGGAAAGGAGAGGCCTCCTTGCATATATTTTAAGTAAGTAAATTACCGTCAAATACACGAAGTCTTCCGCAGAATCCGGAAGAGTTGGCAGCTCTGTATGTATAACAGTCCCCTTTGTATTAAACAAAAATAAAAATATCTCGCATGCCTGAGGTGGAGTGTCGTGGCCTAGCGGTCTAGCTTACCGGACTCAAGTTCTGGTGTTAGCAGCAGAATGTGGGTTCGAATCCCGGCCGTGACACTTGTGTCCTTGAGCAAGACACTTAACCATAATTGCTTCTCTCCACCCAGGGGTTAAATGGGTACCTGTGAGGGCAGAATTGGTTGATTAGCCCTATATGCGCTGTAATGGCAGCAATTGAGCTGTATACTCCCCAGGGAGCTGAGATGGTTTCAGGAATGATTTATGAGCCTTATGAGCAGGGGTAATGATATAATGCGCCTTCAGCACCACTCAGTTGGTGGATACGTGCGCTATATAAGTTCACACATTATTATTATTATTATTATACAATCTTCTTATGGGACATCTTGTTCAGGTTGAACCGCTGCAGTTGTTTTACTTGAAGCAGCCTCTGCAGCAATCTTGAAGGACAAAATTTCCCCAATAGCCCTTTCAATACCGAGCTATATTTGATCAGTCATGCCTTGGTTGCTACCGGTTTTTGCATAGCATGTTCAGTTCTTTACCAGAGACTTTTTAACAACTTTCAGTGTATAGCGTCCTCACTCAACAACATCATGAAAGGCCACTCTTGCAATGACAACAAATAACTCCACAAGTTATGACAAGAAAAATATTGACCAATAAAACAAATGCTTGTTTTGTTTATGGGTGGTTCATAAACCCCAACGTAATAGGTGATATATTTTAGGTTCAGGTGAAAGGAATGTTGCGGTAATTGCACAAAATTGATTTTACTGTAGCAGTAGTCAAGTTTAAATGAAGGTTGCTCACATACCCACCCCCCCCCCATTCAAGATTTCTTACCACCAAACCCCCTCCCCATTTCAATGTTGTGTTGCTGGTGCGCACTGTCACTTCAACATTGAAATGGGGGAGGGGGAAGACGGAAGGACCACAATCAAAAATGTTTATCACACACTGTGAAACTTCTCAAAGCATGGCAGAACACACATTGGCTTTTGACACTGTTTAAAAATCATACGAGTTTGTTTCCGCTTGGCTTTTGTGCTGCAAATGACACAGTTGCATTTTTTGCTGGGTGAGCAACATTGAAATGGGGGGGGGGGGAGACACCTAGAATACAATCAAAACTACATTGGGTAAATGTTTATCACACACTGTGAAACTTCTCAAAGCATGGCAGAACACACATTGGCTTTTGACACTGTTTACAAATCATACGAGTTTGTTTCCGCTTGGCTTTTGTGCTGCAAACGACACAGTTGCGCCTTTTGCTGGGCTCACTTCTCCCGGGATAATGTCTACTCGAAAGACACGATGGCTCATTGGTGTGCTTTGCTCGGTTGTGCTTCCAGGTGGAAAGAAGTTCATTGACCACCTTCACGCGGAAATCCAAGCTCGTCAAGTGCTGGTTTGTAGGAATTCGGTTGTAGACGACAGTAGCGTTCACCAAACAGATGTCAAGAATGGCCACGAAAATTCTTTTCCACCATTTCAGCGATCTATGGTGGTGTGTATAATACTGACACAGTTGTGATACTAGATCACTTCCACCCATGTATTTATTATAATCACTGACGAGAAAAGGTTTTTTGATTTTACGAAGTCCAGTGGAACTGTATTTGCTGCGAATTTCTTTAGTGTCCATACTGCAGTCACCATAATTAGTCAGAAGAGTTACACGCTTTGCATCCTGCCAAACAACACATAGTTGCCCTGCTTTTGTGTAAAAGTGCGGGTCATCGCCTTTTTTCATGCGGAACTTCTTTGGGTTTGCACTCTCCGGAATCCCTTGGGTGGTGTATCGTACTGTTCCACGAGCTCCAAACCCTAGCTGTGACAACTTGTGGACGAGAGCCGGGCTGGTGTACCAATTGTCCATGAAAACAAAATGTCCCTTATGTTCGAGTCCTTGCAGTAATTCGATGACTACTTTGCCAGATGCTGAAAGGTTAGGTGGATGGTTTGCTGCTGCATAAGCAATTGAGGATGTATGGAATTGGTACGATGTGGGCTCTGAACCAGTGAACACCTTCCACGCACATGTGTACCCGGTTTCAGACTCGTTCAATGAAAAACATTTCAATCCAAACTTGGCAGACTTGTGTGGCATGTACTGTTTAAAACCGAGTCGGCCTTTAAACTTTATCATAGTCTCATCTGGCGAGAGGTTTCGTCCGGGTTTATATATGCGACGAAACAATGGCAGTACAATGTGAAGCAGCGGGCGAACTTTAGACAGTTTGTCACGGGAGGTCATCATCCATTTCAGCTCTGTTGTTGGCAACGTGGAAAAATCTCAGGAGTGCGTCAAATCGGTTGCGAGACATAGTTGATGAGTACACAGGACTTCGCAGAACTTCAGACCTGGACCAGTGCATGGCGTAGCGTGGCCTTTTGTTGATGCCCATACACAGAAGCAAGGCCACAAATGCCATCATCTCAGGGATATCCGTTGGAGTCCAGGCATGCTGATGATTGGCTGCATCTGCACCCAGCGTTTAGTCAGCATAGCGATTGGTCTCTGTCACCATCAACTTCCAGACTGCCTGACAGAAGAACAGTTGAAAGATCTGCCCAGGCGAGAGGTTACTGAAATCTTCAGTACATCCAGTCTCTTCAGTAAAGTTCATAGGGGGTCGCTTCGTATAGAGGAGGTTTGCTTTATGCCATACAGACCTGAAGTATGAGAATTAAGAAACTTATGTATGATGGTGCTATATTGAATTAAGGAAAATTTACATGATGATACCATAATACAACATTAGCCTTTTTCAGATGGCTGACACAATAGAGGCACTGTATGATTTGGGTGTAATGAGCTTTGGCGGTTATTTACTTTTTTTGGCAATGCTCAGCAAAACCATCATCGGAAATTTATGCATAGTCCCACTTTTCTTGAAAATGACAGCACACCAGGTGCTTGCAATTTGTATGACCTTCCTGTGTTATCTAATCATACACTCGATATGGTTAGATGGGGGTGCAGGTCAACTCTGTCCAAGGTCAACTCTGTCCAGATGGTACAATGAAAGCCAATTAAAGTAAATATAGGCTGTATTCTTGGTCGAAGAGGGTGCTGTAACGTTTTTGGGCACGAACACTAGCCGAGTTGGACCGGAGTTGACCTGGGACAGAGTTGACTCGAAACCTTAGATGGCACTGAAATGTTAAAATGCTCTTATGATAGATCAAAAGATGATGCAACTTTGTTAGAGGATGCCACTTGCTCTACGGTAGAGCAAGTGACATCCTCATCATTCATTCACTTTGATATGGTGCAAGAAGTTCACAAGTTAGGCCGACTCTGCATTTATACTGCACACTTTTTGGGACAAACTTTGTGATTTTATTCATGTCTTTTTCTTGCATAGTAAAAATCAGATTAATTCAAATATGCTATTATGAATTTCGTTAGAAAGGCAATTGGTGAAACCCAGATTCCCCGGATCTAATGTCAACGTAACTCGGACCTTACTAGATCCATCCTACATAAAAAGAAGCCCATTTCACCTGCAATATTTGGCAAATTAAGTTAATTACATTCCAACGTAAGATAATTCTTGAAATTACTTGAACAGTTAATATTCTTTGAAATGCCATTCCATCCATCATTCCTTTGAAAGAAAAACATTTTCTTCTGAGGATCCAGGAAAGTCTGACTAGGTCTGGAGGATCCGACTTTCAGTTTCACCAACACCCCTTTAGAAAAAAAAATAAAAGTAGGCCTAGGGCCTACATTGTACATTCAGAAGTATGCAAAACATGTTTGGCTCTTTTTAATCAGTAACGTTAGCCAATTGGAACAGTTATGTGAAAGTTTTTCAGCTACGTCTTAAGGCCTACCTGAAGTTCTGCTTATTTGATGACCTTGGTGGGTGTGTGACAAACTCTTCTTCACTTTCTTCTGATGTGGATGAGGACTGGTCATCGGATATTTCTGAACCACTATCCGCGAATATTTCGTCAAGAATTTCAGCGTCATCCATGGCTAGCGGTCGACTGTCAGCTGTAAAAACAACTAAGTGAGCGTCGGCGGTCACGCAAAAAGCTAAAGCTTTATATAGAGACGCGAAAATCATTCATACTGACGCGCGCATGGTTGGCGCACGCGCATGTACTGTCCTGCGATTGATTAATCATGCCAACGTAAAGTGAGGGCGCTATTTACATTTCAGTTACAGGTTTCAGGCGTTGTGCCGGAGAGGAGCCTTGGGAATAAAAGAGTAGTGAATTCCCGTGACATAGCGTCCCTTTGGTAAAGAACGTACATTCCACATTGAGCACAGGTGGCAGGTTTGGGGTTGAAAGGGATAGTGGAGTGGTGTGCCTTGTTTCCTGCAACATTTCCATATGAGATTTTATGGTTTTATGGTTTAATGGCAAAAATAGGATAAAGTTTGAACCATCAAATCCACTAGATGACATGACTAATAAATGAATATTTTGATAAGATCTAAAATATATCACAAGATCAATGCCAAAACTATTATAAACACATTTGAGTTTGTTTGGGGAAAAACATCATTAGACCGCCTGACTCGTTTGGGCATAGAGTGCACTTGATGGACACCTACATCACTGGACAAATTTTTTTTTTTCCCAGCCATACAATTTGTTTTTATTCTAATTTCCTTCAGAATTAAATTGTAAACAATTTAAACTACAACTACAAAATTTTAATAATAATAATAAAAATCTTATATAGCGCCATCTCCGTCAAATTGACGCTCAAGGCGCTTTACACTAATACAAATAAAATATAGAGGAAAAAAAAAATGGTTTTAAGGAGGTAAATAAAGAACATTAAAAAAACAAAAAAACATAAATGTACGAATCACATGTAGTCACAATAAATATAAAGGCCAATTAATTAAAAAAAACAAAAACATATATATATGTATATATATATATATATATATATGTGTGTGTGTGTGTGTGTGTGTGTGTGTGTGTGAAAATAGTAAAGGTGAAACAGTGCTCACCGGATAGTTATACCTGAGCTTTCGGTGCGATGCACCTTCATCAGGGGAATTAAGGCTTGTTGTGATGAACCGCGGGTAGAACAAACGCGGTGAACTCCACGTTCATCCCGTCATGGTGGAGCGTGCCAAGTTTGAACATCACACGCTGTTCTAAAGATCGGCGCTGAGTATCTGACGATGCTGTGGAAACAATGCAGACGCTCATGTCCTTTGTGGAGTGTGATGGCGCGCTGAAGTGTTGGGCGACAGCCAGACCAGGTTGTTTCAACCGAACGCTACGGAGATGCTCCGTGAAACGGTCGGCCAGACGGCGCTTAGTTTCGCCAATGTACAGCATGCCACAGCAAGTACACGAGATACAATAAACAAGATTAGCAGTGGTACAATTGTAGTTGCCGCGGATGTTGAAATGGCCACGAGGACCAGTGATGGAGGATGTTTCATCAACATGTGTGCAAGTTTTGCATCTTGGACGCTTGCAGGGAACAGTTTCGAAGGGGCTGTTGTTTGTGCTGCTAGCGTTGACCGCACAATGTGGTTGCTGATGGAGCGGTCCCGTCTGAACGAACAGAGGGGGGCTGGTAGACTGAGTAAAGATGTCGCTGGTCGCTGGATATACCTGCAGAGTCTTGAAATGTATGAGGAGGATATTCCTGACAGCCATGTTGAGCGGGTGGTAGGTCAGGACAAGAGGGATACGATCTTGCTGCTTGGGAGGGGCTTGCTTCATGGCGGCAATGCGGGTGACTGATACTCTGCGAAGAGCGGCATCAGTAACATAAGGTGGGTATCCACGTTGTTTGAAGAAACCCTTCATTTCTATACCACGGTGATTAAACTCAACGTCCTCGCTGCAAATTCGACGGAGGCGGAGGAATTGGCTGTATGGGATGGCATCTTTACATTTCTTGGGGTGTGACTCATAATGCAGGTAGCTGTGGGAATCAGTAGGCTTGTAGTGGACCGATGTAGTGAGAGAGTTTCCATTGATAGACACGTTGATGTCGAGGAAGGTGATGGTGTCAATGGAAATATCAGAGGTGAAGGTTATCGGCATACTTGATGAACGCCTGGACATCTTCCATAGAACCAGAAATGGCACCGAAGATGTCGTCAATGTAACGTTTGTACAGCAATGGTTTGGGCCCGGGAAAATTTGACAACAACTTCTCCTCGAGAAAGCCAACAAATAAACATGCATAACTGGGACCCATACGTGTGCCCATAGCAAAAATATATATAATTATAGATTACACAGCCGTTAAAAAAGCAAAAGCTTATACTGGTCATTAAAAATTAATTAAAACACAAAAAATTCAATTCATTAAAAAGACATTACCCCCACCACCAATCATTTACAAAAACCCAACACCAAATAAGTGAGTCTTCAAATGTTTCTTGAAAGTGTCTAGAGATGTAGCCAGTTGCAATTGTGCCGGTAAACTGTTCCATAGTGTAGGTGCAGAATGATGTATGGCCCGAGATCCCCATGAGCGATATACACGAGGAACAACATAGTGAGATGGATTGTGAGGAGCGAAGGTTGCGAGCAGGATTGTATCTTGGTAGCGCCTCAGTGAGGTATTCATGGTGCAGATCCATGGAGTACATGATATGTAAGCAATAAAATCTTGAAGGTTATGCGACTTTGTACAGGCAACCAATGAAGTGACTTTAACACTGGAGTGATGTGCTCAGATCTTTTCGTCAGTGTTACCAGCCGGGCAGCTGAGTTCTGAAGCTGTTGAAGCCTGTTTAGTTGGTACTGAGGCGAGTTGTACAGAAGTGAATTGCAATAGTCAAGTCTGGATGATATCAGTGCATGTACAAGTTGAACTTTAAATTGAACTTTAGATAAACATCACCTTTATTGTGTATTTTTTGTTTATAATTTCTCAGTCATTGCAAAAGAAACACTGCCACAACATGACTTTTTATTGTCAAAGCGTTTAGAAGAAAGCTTAGTTCTAAAGAAGTAAACGGTACAGTCAGGATAATAAGAAAACTATTAAACAAGTGTTATGGATTATTTTAAAGGAACATCACAAATTAATGGAAATATCTCAGCATGGAATATATTAGTGAATGTACAAAATGCTTCAACTGTGGAATACAAGTATAGAGTCCAATACACATAAACAAACAAAACAATCTTAATTGACAGAATCTCTGCTTCAAAAAGAGAGAGAGAAGCTCCTGCCACTCTTTCTCTTCAAAAAATGGCCTCGCTTTGAGAATATCTCTTTGCAGCTTGTCAAGTTGGAGTGGGCCAAAGTCTGGTGTGACTGGTTTCGGTAATTCTTGTGGGTGACTGAGAAGGAGGTATGGAGCAACATCTTCTGAAGATGCACATGCAAGCCAGTTTTCTCCGGTGCTGCTCCAGCCCTTGGTGCGCATGACTGCTTTGCCTACTGAGAAGAAAAGAAGGGAAGAGTTGTTTTCTTTAGATGAGGAATGTACCTGTTTACATAATATATACAAGAATTTATTCTCTTTTGTGAACTTTTTCTTTATTTCTATACAAGTTACAGATTAGTTAACTTGGCAAGAAAAATAAATAAGAAACAAAAAACATTCTATCACTAGCACAAAAACTATTTTCTTTAATCATGTACATGTATTTCCATACTGTTTTCAAGATCAACCAGTCGTGGTTTTAAAAATATTTGTTGGTACAGTAATATTTTAATGATATATAATTTGGTTTTGCCTTTTGGATTATAATTCTGACAGTTCTAATTAAGTGCTTTTAGTTTGTTTAATGTCACCTACAACCCAACCCAACAATGATGTTGTTCGGCGATGGGGTTCAGGTGCGGCAAAATCTACTCCCTAAAGTTAATTGAATTGTTGAGGCGCTCAGCAGTGACGTTGGGCTTTTGAAATGCTTTAGGTAGCAGTGCTAACAGACAAGAGAAGGTGTGGACTTTTGTGTCTCAAGAGGAATGTGGAGAATCTTGAAAACATCTGATCAATATCCTCGTGGGTGTGCCCCCACCATCAGGAAGCTAACTTTGATCTGGTAGGGAAGAAAGGAAAAATATACAATGGTAATTTATAGTCCTCAAACAAATTGCCAAATAGACATTGAATAGTAAAATCAACGACACCAAGGGAAATAAACTATATTGAGCAACTAACTGATTTGTAATCTCCCATGAGTTCAGGAAAGCGTGTTTTTTTTGGTGGTTTTTTTGGGTGTGGTGAGTGGGTAGAGGTTTGCCGGACAAACCTACCCGAATTTCTCTTGTTTTTATTGAATCTTATTTTGTATGCCCTCTTGTGTATATATGGTTTTTAGTTCTTTTTCTTTTTTTATTAGGTGTAATAATTTGTTTTTGTAATTTAAATATTTTTAATCTTATATATGAGCAGGTTCGACAATACAAATTTCCATTTTAAGGACAATAAAAAATGAACTGAATTGAATTGAATGTTCATGTGCATGACTGATGTGCATATTACAAGATTTCAACGTTAACTGTAACTTAGATTAGAACAAATGGGATTAGGGCTGTGCGTTTTTAGTTATTTCGGGAACCGGATACATAAAGTTGGAAATCTTCGGATACCCGGGTACCCAAAAACAATTTTGTAAAAACACATAAATACTCCTGAATGTATAAAATAACCAATACGAACACAAGCTTCAAACAAAAGCAGTCAACTAAAAAAACAAGCTAGGTACATCAAACAAAAGCCAGCAAGTCTGTGAAAGGCTGTCGGCAAATGTTACTTCTGAAGTCTTTCAAGTTTTTTTCATTTTGTTAGCAAACAATCAGAGACTTCCATAATTTTGTGGGCTTAAGTGTTCAGTCGGAATTAAAAAAAAAAGTCTTATGGGTAATTGGAACCGAAAAATTGAACCGGGTAATGACATTTTCGGCCGGGTATCCGGATACCCTGCACAGCCTTACTTGGGATAGTGTTTTTGGTATTGCACAACCTAAAACTATTTCAACCTATCCTTTACAAATTCTTGAAAACAATTCCACCTACACTGTACCTTCTTAAATATCCGCAGTTCTACAAGAAGGCAACATAGAGCAAAAACAAACTTATTTTTATTTTCACGGACACAGTTGTCCAGTTGCAAGTAGAGTGTTGGTGGCAGATTTGGATATTTCTGAATGGTTTGCAGGAGCCCATTGATGGTAAGATTGCCATCGTGGGGCATCTCTTTAAAATCTATGAACACATGATGCCCTCTTCCATGAACAATGACAGTAACTAAATCCTAACTTTTTTGTGCAATCTTTCGGCATTTCCCCATTAACAGTGTCACGCAACTGTTTTGGATAGGAGCTGGCCGAGGTCTCAGTTGGATATATACAATTTCTGCCTGGGTTAGTACTTGTGGGTGCCGTTTTAGGGTCATTTTTATATCACATTTACCATTCTTACATGTCACTTCTCCCCTGTGATACATGTAATTGTAATTTGCAAGTTCATATTCGCATATAACCTTGGATACCAATTTGAGGATGAAATCTTTCGGGTTGTCGACAGTCGACTACCTCCATAAGTCAAATTGTTTATCACATACGTATATACCAACGTTCTGGTTTTCCTAGCAAAATTTCCCCATTACTTGAGTCTAGGTCTATCTATGTAATCGTGGACAGTATGTCACTTTTTTACAAATTTGATAGCACATGAGGCCAATTTATTTCATCCCTGTTTGGTGCCATGATCAATTTAACACTGAGTTTCATGTAAAATTGGGTGTTTTTGTTGTCGAATTTACCAATATAGTGTAGGGGCTTTATACCTACTGAATATTGCTTTTTAGATACTTGCTTTTCACTATCTAGACTTCGCATTGTTTACAAAGCGGAATAATTAGGCCTATTCAAGTCCTGTCAGTTCACTGTGTGGCATGCGCTGCCCACAGGCAAGTTATAAAAAAAAGTTGAAATATTTTGGGATGGGATGCACATAAATACGTGTACAAAGGTACAAAATCACAGGTTGCATGTATCAAAATGTTGCTGAAAGGTGAAGTTGCACTGAGGAAATGTGAAAATTTAGGTGGGAATCGGCAGGAATGTGTGGTTCCACCGTAGCTGGGGAAAGAAAAAAAATTGTAATCAAATTCTTCGGTTGTTGCTGATTGAATCAAAAAGATAATTTACAATGGACTTAATTTGGATAAAATACATGTATAGACCATGCAATGGGTTCACTTCAGTTTACATGATGATAGTTGTTAATTACCAGTAACCGACTGTTAGCATTGTTGTTTTAGTTTTTTGAGATTGTAAAGTGCAAGATCCACTAGCATTCTTTCACTATCTGGTTTACACAGTGCTTCTTGAAGGTCTTATGAATACCTCAAAGTAGATATCAATTGTCCCACACTTATTGAGTTGACTTTCTTTTTACCACTTATGTAAGGTTATCACACGTCCGAGAATTGGTAGCGCTTATGATCGCGAAATACATGTACATTGTATGTCACTGACAATGACGTAATGGGGAGAATATTGGTACCCACACAGAATCTCCAAAAAAAAAACATGTGAACACTGGTTCACGAATTCCAGTTTAAATCCCGGTGTACATTTGTTTGAATGCTTTATTCAAGTTTGTTCGATTGTGACATAATGGGTGTGTTTGTTTCACTCAAGATCGCGGATCAGGTTCATGTGATATTGCGCAGTGCGAAAACAAACGGAAACTTTTGGGGATCAAATCCATGTTGTAACCGATCAGCCGCTAGAAAATGCCTGTTGTACATGTATATGGCAGAGTACCAGACCATGGCTGAACCGTGCCCGTGGCAGAATCCATCCACTAACTTTAGATCTTTGAAGTGACAAACTGTTTTAGATATCATTCGATGGCAATGATCATTTGTTTTGGCCTTCAAATAAATAGTTTCAAGAAGCTTTTCATGTTGATTTTATGAATTCTGTAATGATTTTCGTTGTGCTATTTTCATTTGCGCCATCTTGGATCTCACGTATCCACAGCGCGTGCACGATAAGCAAATACATGATCCGGATCAGAGCCCTAACTCTCTAAACCGTACGGACTGTCTGGTGATTGCGATCCGGATATGTGCCAAACAAACACACCCAGTGTTCTACAAAACTGTCATTGTGACAAGAAATAGTGACAATTCAGATTTGTTTGTAAATACATGTACAGTGTACATAGGTCATTCCACCAGGTTAGGGCAAGCTTTGTGATAGGTTTTCCTTGTTACGTAGGTAGATGTACCATTTATTATGACTCCTAATTAACAATATTGTAACTTTCTATTCAAGGCACAGAGATTGATTTCATTCTAATCGGAAGAACTGAGAATGTGCACTCATACTGTAACAAGGATAATGAATGGTACATGTACATGTACCTACAAGTCCGTAAGAATGATGCCATGTCAGTAGTATAAGAGGAGTATCCTGCACCTTTTTACGGAGGGTGGAGGAAGTGCGGGGGTAGGCAGGGATCACCCTCCGCACCTTCCCCCTCCCAAATATTGCCTCAACTTCCCAGACCCCCCCCCCCCCCTCCGGCTGTGAGAGGTGAAATTGACAGACAGAGGGCGCTATAATAGAGTTGAGATACACAGCGCGCAGTACGGACAATGGTGTTACGGCTGAGTGATCAATCACGGACAGGTCTGTACGGGCAACGTACGATGAATAGAAATACAAACACTAAGGGGTATGGGAGTAACAGTGGTCATCATGTTGATAATAAAATAATTTCAAGTTAAAAACAAGTGGTTTACTTATCATGAAAGTAACAAAACTGGAGGAAGCCGTTATTGCTGACGGTTTTTTAAGGAACGATCGGTGACAGCCGTATGACAGTCACCAAGTGACAGAATGCATTACCACGCAACGGAGCGCGCTGCTGCCGTGGAAAAAACATTTATATACATTGTAATAGTTTTAATCATTTATATTTATGATTATATTTTAATTAATAATTAACTCTGGTGTATGATGAGTGTTTGTGTGAACAGTGTACTACATATGTATCATGTATTAGTGTTTCGTCACTGGGCAGGTAAGGGCGAGCTAAGACGTGTTGACCTCGTGATGAATGAAGTTGCCTTGGCAACACGCATGAGACGCTTGTAGTTGGGTCACTTCGTTATAACTCTGCGCATTTAATTTACATTTTCACGAAGTGACCTATCTCAATGCGTCGTTTTGTGAAAATTAGTTTTTTTCTTTTCAGGATTTGTCGTTTTTTCTGATTAGCTTAATTAGCTAATTCAGCAAGTACATGTACTCTCTACCAATTTTTCACAGATTAAAGCTTTTGATGTATTTGTCAAATTTCCTCAAAAAAAATATTTTAGTCAAAATTTCACATGTCGGTTCGTGGTGCGAGCGACGAATTATGACCATGCCAAAAACAACCGTGATATTGGAAAACCGTGTTCGATTCAAGGCAAAACCCATCTACTGGTAATTTCCGTGAGCCAACACGTTTCTCAGTTCCGTTAAATTTATGGACTATATGGACACCAATGCGGCGTGCTTATGAAAGTACCCATGGGCATGTTTTGCATGAGAGCCCACAGGTAAAGGGCATTTGCATCAAATCCTACAACCTTCTGACACATTTTGGTCTGCCTTTTATATAGGTTTTGTTTTTCTCATGATGGCGATGAAACACGATCGACGGTCTACCAACAATATTTCGTTTGGCTGTAGCCATATACGTACTGCTCTTCTTCACTAATAAACTTCATTGGATCGACCCTTCATAAACGATAACGCTTCATAAGATTTATATCATACTTACCTGAATTGAAGCCAAGGACTGTGAGCTCCATCAGATAAGCATCCAGTTTGTCCTTGAGATTTTCGGCCGGTTTCTTGCGGATGGGTTGTCTCTCTTCCCCATCCACGTTGTCTTCCCCTCGCTGGCCCTCCTGATCTTGTTGGATCAAGTGGTTAAGACGCTCAAAAACTCCTCTAAACTTCTCTCGCAGCAACGTGTAGGCCACCCTGGAGATGTTGTGTAGATGACTCACGAAATTCCTCACAAGTTCCGCCGAGCTGCCGTGGGTCACAAAACACTTCGTCTCCTCGTAGTGGGGTACGTTGCTAGAGATGCTACAACTCAACAGTTCATGGCGACTTTCCCAAGTGAGTTTGCCTCGCCGCTGGAGATGCACGGGGACCTCTTGAAAATATGATTCAAAATCAAATGTCGTGATATTGATCAAATGTTTCGTCGTCGTCGACACCGATTTCGGCCAACTTCTGGAACACTGTCTTGGAAAGTTGGTATGCACCACCAGGAAATAGATGCTTGACGTTAGTCTCACACGTCATTTCGTGGCGGCGAAGGTTAAATTCTCTTGTAGTCACCCAGTTACACTTTGAGCAGGTGTACGAGCGACTGTAGATTATATATGAAAAATGATCCCCGTACAAGTTCATGTAGAGTGTGCGGTCATAACGACGGAGCGATCGACGAACAATTGCGCATAAACTCCCGGTGCATTCCCCTCACCTTCTGCTTCAGCTTCCTCTTCGTCATTTTGAGACATAATGAGTGCGTACACTTGCACGTTGATACCAAACACTCATCTGATGTTATTCCGCTTATGTTGGGGTTTTGGATCGCATCGCGATACATATCCAACAGATATTGACTATCCCGCTCAAGTGCGTTTGCATTCCCGGACTGGAACAGCGCCAAACAACGGAAAAAAACACAAATTATCCGTATACCTACAGCCAGCCCAGCTAGCAAAACAATTGGGACCCATTTGGGTTCCAATGGGGAAAAACTGGGCAATACAAATGGGGCCCGAATGGGCAACTTGACTGGGCCCCAATTGGGCAAACTGGGATTTGAATGGGGCCCAATTTTGCCCGACTGGTCCCCATTTGGGAAATGCACCCGGGTATTCGATTGGGACCCAAGTGGTCAATCTGGGCAAAATGGGCAAAATGGGGATTTACACGGGCAACACAGGGATTCAATTATACACGGGCAACACAATTATGCATTTTCATAACTGACGACTTTATTGTCTAAATTACACATTTTACACCTACATTCGCTCGATTCTCAGTGAACAAAGGAACTACAGTACTCCGTTCGCAAACTTAATGTTCAACAAACTGATTGAGGCATGATCAACTCATATACTTACTAATTTGAACTATGGTAAGTACATGTAATTACTAATTGAACTATGGAAAAATGCTGAATAAAGCATACAAACGTGTGCAGCATTTTCAGCGCGGCTACATGTATATATGTATACGGATAACACCAAAAAATATGGTGCATTTGTTAGGGTTCCTGCACCTTTTGAACAATAAAATTCCATGACTTTTCTATGATAAAAATATGAAATTTGATGACATAGCTCATTAGAATGCAGATCAAATCTGTACAACTGATGATCTGTGAAAAGCACTTAATTAGCTGTAACAGGAAAACAACAAGCATTCCTTTCACATGAATTACATTCTGTAATGCATAAAAATCGTATATTTTTAGTGGCAAACTATGAATTTACAAAGTTTACAATGAACAAAAAAAAGGTCCTTACAAACTAATTAACTAAAAAGATTTAATACCCGATAATGAAAAGGGCAAAACCCATCCGAGTTAAGTGTTCGAAGACCTCCAACAAATAAACCAAAACTTGCATAATATATTTTGTATTCAGATATTACACTTAATGAAATGAACATCCAACGAAAAATAAAAATAAACAATATTTGTTTGATTTTCTCCAAAATTTGTCATGGACTTCTGCTCATTTTTATCTAAATCGATCATGCATGTTTTTTTAATTCAATAAAGCGCAAAATTTACCGCGCCACCGAAACTGTAGGTTTTCATGCATTTTTCAGGGATGAGATTGTCATTTTTTTAAAAACGGTTTGAAAATTTATGAAACGACTAAACTGACAGGAAGAGGAATTGCCAAAAAGGAAAGGAATGCAACTGGGAATTTAGAAGAAAAAAAACCAGGAAATTCCAAACCACAGCTTTGTACAGTGTTTTTCAATTTTTTTTCAGTAAACAAAAAACTGAGAAAATTAGCGGATCCAAGGAAAAGTTGCATGAAGAGGAATTAATCCATTTCCTCGTTTCCACCCTCGGGGTTTACAGGGTTGATCTCCCTGTTAGTCAGTGCAGCCTGGTTTCTCTTGGTCTTTCCTCCTTGTCGGTCCCTCGACCCACTGAACCAGTCACTAACGGCAGTGTCAATAGATCTGTCAAGGACATTTCCGTGATCCTTGGTCTTCCGAATGCTTTCTAGATAAAAACCAGATGAAAAAAGAATAGCATCAGCTGTATTAAGTGTAAGTATGACGACGAGAAACAATGGTGTTGGACAGGGGATGGGACAAGAACAGGGCTTGTTTAAGGACAAAAAAACCTTAAATTTTCATACCTATAAGACAAGAGATGTACAAACTCCTGCTTTCAATATAAAAAAAACCCAACAAGAAAGACTGAGATTGCGGGTAACACCATGTGAAATAAATCTCTTCTGGGAAATGTGTGGTTCTGAAAAGAACCGGGATCTTCCCAAGAGATTTATTTCATGTGTTACTCTGCAATCTCAGTCTTTCGTGTATCGTAGCATAGCCACCACGCAAAGCTTCAAATCGTATTTTAAAAAAAAACTACAAACATACAATTAAAGCAGAAAATCAAACAGAAAGTTCATAGCTTCAATTTTTAACAGTCACTTTCTGTCACTTTCTTTCACAATTTGCAGTGTGGATGCAAAATTCTGAATTCGTACTCACTCTTTATGGTCTGCACAATCATTTGAAAATTCTCCAAAGATCGTTTGTCCCGGCTGCCAGTTCTGCTGAACTGTAAACTGAGCTCATGGGTGAAGATGGCACTCATGATCCGCTTCACTAGGTTTTTGAAGTTACTGCCTCCAAACAGAGATAACCTTGTGACCTGGAACAAAGTAATTTAATAAAGGCAATGGCAGTTTTCCAGTTTTAAGTGAGGTTGAAACTTTATAACCATTTAGAATTTTCCCATTTTGAAAGAGATTGGCGCTGTGGTCCAGTGGGTGTGAAGTTCAACTCATGTGTCATTATGAGTTAGTTTGAACACTGACAGAAATGGTGCTTGTGTCATTAGGCAAGACATGTGTACATTATAAAAGAACACTTGCGCTAATTTTGAGCTGCTGCAGAAAAACTAGATGAACAGGGGTAATAATTGTTTAGCGGTTTGATACTATTGGTCTATAAGCACACATTATTATACAAACAGTCTGGAGCAGCTGTGGTGCATCTTACTTCAGTATAAACAGCCCCCGAGGTAAAAGCCAACACCTACCGAAAGCCTGAAAAGTAGCTTTTTGGGGGCTTTACAGCAAAAACAAAGAGAAAACACAACTATAGCATTATTAGCATAACTACACGTAACTGTATGTGCGTAGCACCTATGTCATGTATGTAAGTTGCGGTATGACGAGTTGCACTCCGGCGATGCAGCATGGGCTGCTGGAATGTGTTCACTGATGGAAAAATCTGCTCAATTACGCTCTTTTTTCTACACCAGCTGATGCACAGTATTACAAAGGGTACGAATATTGATTTAACTTACTGATATTTTAGCGGAAATCGTGGAGACAATAAGATATAATCGGCACACAATGATGAACAACGAAGTCGAGGTCTCGAAAATGGCGGGAAGCAGTCAGGTTCCCTGCACCATCTGTGTAACGTTAAAATGGCGAGCGCGAGTCTGGGACCAAGATCACATGTCTTGGCGGCTCGCGAAATATTTTTTCCCAAACAACATCCATTTTTGCGCATGCGTACTACCTTTACAAATGCCATTATTTTACAGGATGTCTATATAACATTACGAAAACCACCATTGGTCGAGTTGATTCGATGGCGTATTGAGATAATGTAGTGCTTTTTGGACCACAAGGTCGTGGGTTCGAAACCCAGGATTGTGACTTTCTTTTTCTTTTTCTTTTCCGATCTTTTCTTATTTCTTTTTTTGTGGTTTTTTGAAGTTTTCTCAAATAAGTTCATAGTAAATGTTTTCTATCTTTATTCTATAAATTTGTGGTGTTGGAGATTTTTTTTTTTCAAAGGGAAAAAGGGGTTGGAGAACCTGTCCATCGGATGTCGTTTGGGGAAGAAAAAAAATCGCTGGCGGCTCAGCCTAGTAATGCTGCAAAATAACTAACGAATTTGGCATCACGATCTGATAATTTTTCGCGCAAAATAAAATAATATAAAATGCTAAATTGTAATCATATTACCATCAAAAACAGTTTGAAGAATTATTATTTGAAAAAAAAGTCATTTTGACTATTTCTTAAGTGCAGTGACTGAATGTGATTGTGAAATATCGATGAAAAGTCACATGACCTCGATCGATACACACGTACACCATATTTCACAACCAGTTCGGGCCCAGGTGGGTCCCAGTCACAACATTTTTGCCCAATCGGGACCCATTTGTGAAAATTGGGACCCATGTTGCCCAGTGTCCAATACCCAACTGGGTCCCAATTGTTTTGCTATCTGGGAGTGTTCATTGCCCTGTTGTTGGCGATGAACGGAGGTAGAGTTGGTGGTGGGGCGCCAATTGGAGTATTAAGAATTTTGTTTACGAAGACAGTGATATTTGTAACAGCCTCTACGGTCCATATTGTGTCAGGTCTCTGACGTCGCCCGTGTTCCTCAACATCCCCTTTAGTTCATCGATCATGCGGATGATATCTTGCTCAGGCCCGATGTGAAATGTTTCTCAAAAAGCGGGGAATTGTTAGAACTTGAGTGAAAATAGCGTAATTCTCCCGTCACCGTATGGCGAGTACCAACCCAAACGAGATGTTAATTTTAGCCCAACATTGAGTTGGAAGAATACCGTACGTAGCGCCTCTTCCGAGGTAACACCAGGGCCAATGTTTCTGGATCCTACTAATCTGAAATTGTAAATGTCTTGGACAGGGCCTGCCGATTATATGATGAGTCCTAATGGACGGCCAGTTCTCACGCATTATGTGAAAGAGCCGTTCCCGACATCCGCGCCATCCTCCACATCGGGGAATACCACTGGGTCCTCATGTTTGGGGTGGTTTACAACTCGTGGTGGGCGGTCTGGATCATCAGCTGGGTGGCCATTTTGTGAGTTGTCTACATCAACCGCGGGATGATCAGTCTGACCGATCGGTGGGTTGTCTAAGGAGGAGTTAATGGGTGGGTTGTCTAGGAGGGAGTTAATGGGTGGGTTGTCTGCGGCTCCGTTGTTTCGATCGGCAACTGGGTGGTTCGGATGTTTTGTCTTAATATGGTGCCTCAAGTTGTTGCGTCGAGTAAATGTCTTTCAACATATTGGGCACTGGATTGGTGAGAGGCTTTGATGGGATGATGGTGCAGCGGCTGACGTGGGGTTGTGAGCTTGGAGGTGCATTTGTTGGTCTCAAATGTCGTTTCAAAGTGTCCCGGCGATTGAACAACTTTTCGCATTGGCGGCACTTAAGAGGACGGCCGCACGCGAAAACCCTCACCATGGCGGTTCTTGTGACGTTTTAAATTGTCTCTCCTTGTGAAAGTCTTGGAACATACATTACAAGAAAATGCTGGGGTTTTAACCACACTCTGAACGACCTGTGACGGTGGGGGTTCAGCAGGCTCGGCAGGTTCTCAACGTACGACAGGTTGTTCTTCGAGCACGGCGAGCTCATCATCGTCATCAAGAGTGTCCTAAACAGAAAATGAAAAACAGAAAAGAAGAAAAAAGTGAATTAGTAAATTAATCACTGGGTTACATCCTAGAAATAGTTCTCAAAGCATCCAGATCCAAGTGAGTTTGTTTTTGACCGGAATATTACCTACGTTTATATTGCAAATACCATCAAACAAGTGCTAACATTACATCAGGTTAAAGTTTAATACATACCATGGGTTCTTGTGACATATCAACTCCCCGTTGGTCTTCATTGGAAAGTACCCATACAAATGTATATTCACATTCTGAAATAGAATAAACGTAATTTTGTTTAAATACGATGCATTCACGGGGGTACTCAAAGCCATGCTAAATAAATTCAGTTTGATATTTGTACAACTTATTTCACTCAACTAACATAACATGACCCTTTAAAAGGAGTTTAAGATTTTACTATTTTGCTTACCTTTTCACTTCCACTCCGGCCTTGAAGGTGCGGGGGAGTCTCAGGGATAAAAAAGGGGTCAGAATCGGCAGATGTCCCAGCCGTCGCATCATCCTCCATACGATTGATTTGAAAGAGCTGACTAGGTGTCGGGTCCGGTGAGCCGAAAATAGAGTTCTCGTCCGCCTATCCATTTTCCTCTTCGATGATAGAGATCTGGAGTAGTTGTGATGGTGTTGGGTCAGGTGACCCGAACGGGTAATACATGTACATGTGTATCGTGGTAATCAGACATGTCGGGATGCGTTGAATAGCGTCAAAGAGGCTAGCAGCAAATCAAGTTGTGCATGCACAGATCAACGGTTGTGGTTGACTGCTCAGCCCGCCCAGCTTTTAAAGGCCCAAAAAAGGATGCTCAGATAATCCACTTAACTAATCATATTTGTGGAGGGGAAACCTTGACAATAGACATCTCAACATGATTGTGTTGACTTGTAGTGGAATGTGGGGCAGGATGGGTCACATTTTTTCAAGGTGCTTTATATTTCAAATACCAATTCTCTAAATGTTACATATTAAACAGGATTTACAAAGACTAAGGCTACGCTATCACACACAACCACAGCTTATTTGACTACTTTGCCTTTAAGTTATAGTCAACTTTACATAACTACGTCTGCCCCATCCTGCTCCGCATGCGTGGGGCATGATGGGACAAACAATGAAGGCTTATTTTCCAATATATTATTCTCAGTATATGTTCTCCATCGTTTACAAATCTTCTTAGTTACAGGGTGAGACATGAACAACCACTTAATGCATTTAATAATTACATGTAGCTACCGCTTAGACTACACTTTTGACTGGTTTTCCCCAATTCAAAATTATAATTCTGTATTATACCCTCAGTACATCAGTTAAAGTTGCAGAAGCACAGTTTCTTTAATGTTTTCCACGAATATTGCAAAAGTGATAGCATATCTAATGAAAACAATATTTTCCTTTACCCAGAAGGGCACAAGATTTGCAATTTTTGTCCGATCCTCAGCATTTCAGCTGCTGGTGTAACAACATATTCCATTAATATTCAACCGAACAGGATTTAGTCTTGCTGCTGATCACAACACAAATCACAAATGTAATTATCGCTCTCAATGTTTGAATTTGCACAATGCTCATGACACCATTCTTTGCAAGCGGAACACTGAATCCAGTCCTCAGTGACAGGTTCTTTGTACTGTTCAGAGCAAAATATGCACCTGTATTTGGAGGTAGTCTTCTCGACAGGCCTCTTTACCCTTTCCTGCCATTTGGTCTGACCTTTCCCCAGCACTGGGTCCACAAGTTATTTTCGGTGCACTGAATTTATGCGAGAGGTTTTTGGCCTTTTGCTTTGTAAATTCTGGAGAAGCTGTGCTTTCTAGGGGCTGCTTGTAAGCACCTCTGCCTTTCCTGCAGCACGTTTCCGTGTGTTGTTGCTCCGATCAACTTTAGGAAACCCGGAGAGATTTGTTCGATAGAAACACTTGCACTGGCTCCTGAAGATCCACTTTCATCCGAAGAGGAAGGGTGTGTGTCAGGCGGTTTGAGTGGTGATTCTTTATCATTACTGCCAGAAACGGGAGCAAAGTCAGATTGTCTCGATGAGTGTTCTGCAGAGATGTCAAGTGCTGCGTGTCCCCTGTCATCTACTTAACTGGCTGCGTCATGAGTTTGAATGTTTCTTTCTGTGACTTCTGGTAGGGCATAGTCGGTTTCATCAAATACATCCAGATTAAAGGGGGTAGATTGCCAGTGCACTGAAACCCTTTGACTCCCTTCTCAACTGAGGCACAACGAACATACGCATGTCCTACAAGCTCAGCGATGTCATACTGTGTGATGCATTTCCTGGATTGTTCACCATGAACTTGTTGCACTCTTGTTTGTATGACGTCTTCATACAGTGGACCAAAGAATCTTCTGTCCAGTGGTTATGTTATGTGGCTGGTGTGTGGCGGGATTGTTATCATGACGATTCCATTCTCTCTTGCTCGCACACCCGCAGTGACTCACGTGGTTGTCCAAAATGAGCAACACTTTGTCTTCGAGGGATGGTTTGGCATGTTCAGTGATGTGATCCAGCCACTTCGGGAACAGATCAGCATTCATCCATCTACTGTCTGAACAGAGCCCCACTGCACCAGCTGCACACAAAATGAATGGTAAAAAAAAATGGGTAAAACATGTTTTGTAAAATATTACACAGTTTAGGTTAAATTTCGAAAATAAATAACACAATTGCTGTGTAAGTTAAAATGACGTAATTTAAATGTATTTAATTTTATTTACATAATTTATGTAACTAATTCAAGTCTTTACCTGGCCCGTGTAACTTTTACCACAAGGAACTTGAGCATTGCCGTGCGTTGTGTAAAAATTCACTTTTAATTGTGTAAAGCCCACCATGTGATCATGCATTGTGTGTGCGCGACGTGTGTGCAAAAGCAGTGTGTGCCTGTCAAGTCGACAATCGCCTCACAACATGGAGAAAATGAGAGAGAACCTCGTGGAGTGGGGATTTGAAGAGATGATAAAGACTTTATTGTTAATAAATAAAAGAAATGTTTTTGAAACTGTACAAGTATAGTGGGGTGCCTTGTTTCATTTAAATTATTTTTATTTAATAAATATGTAATGAATTATGCAGATCAAACAATGTAGTAAAAGTTTACACAGTCAAATAGTAAAAAGAGTCGAGTATTCTACACAAAAATTAAGTATTTTTTACCAATACATTCAGTAACAATTTACTTAATTTATGTTTACCTACTTTTTACTGATTTTTGAAGTAAAAGTTTACAAAATGTTTATGAAAAACTTTACCCAACATGCATTTTGTAAAACTTGTGTGGTTGTCTGCCCTTTCTCCGCAGATGTGACTTTCCCAACCTGTTCAACACCCTTCTTAGCAATAACCTTTGACGTGCGGTTTGGGACAGTGCTCATTCCAGTTTCATCAACATTGTAGATCCGCTGGGGCTCAAAGTGATGTTCCTTCATGGCCTCTCTGATTAGCTCATAGAACTTAGTTATCTCTTCTTCTTCATCTTTCGGCTGCTCCCTTGTTTTTAGGGGTCGCCACAGTGGATCATCTGTTCTCATCTCTTCCTGTCCTCTGCATCTTCCTCTGTTGCACCAACCACCTGCATATCCTCCCTCACCACATCCATAAACCTCCTCTTTGGCCTTCCTCTTTTCCTCTTGCCTGGCAACTCCATTTTAGCATCCTTTTCCCGACATACCCCTCATCTCTCCTCTGCACATGTCCAAACCATCTCAATCTCGTCTCTCTCACTTTGTCTCCAAACCGTCTAACATGAGCTGTCCCTCTAATATACTCATTCCTAATCCTGTCCATCCTCGTTACCCAACGAAAACCTTAGCATCTTCAGCTCTGCCACCTCCAACTCCGCCTCCTGTCTTTTTGTCAGTGCCACCGTCTCCAAACCATACAACATAGCTGGTCTCACTACCGTCTTGAAAACCTTCCCTTTCACTCTTACTGATACCCTTCTGTCACAAATCACTCCTGACACTCTTCTCCACCCACTCCACCCTGCCTGCCCTCTCTTCTTCACCTCTCTTCCACACTCTCCGTTACTTTGAAGAGTTGACCCTAAGTATTTAAACTCATCCACCTTTGCCACCTCTACTCCTTGCATCCTCACCATTCCACTCCCCTCCCTCTCATTCACGCACATGTATTCCGTTTTGCTCCTACTGACTTTCATTCCTCTTCTCTCCAGTGCATACCTCCACCTCTCCAAGCTCTCCTACTCTCACTACAGATCACAATGTCATCCGCGAACATCATAGTCCACGGAGACTCCTTAGTCATCTGAACCTTGTTAAATCCAGTGATACAGATGTCATTTCAGTGCTGCCTCCCGAACAGATACGGCTGAGGCTCGTCTTTTCAGGTGTGCGAAAAGACGGCTCTGGATGGCGACGCATGAACTGTCTCAACCAGTCAGGCCCAGCTCTTTTCTTCTCCTTTGAAAATGGATGTTTGATATTGTTTCTTTCAGCAAACTAGAAGGCAAGAGAGCACAGGCCATCTCCTGTCAATCCATACATCAGACTTTGAAGTTTCAGTGCATGGTTTACCAACTCCTCCTCCATCTCTTTATTGAAGACGGTAGTAAAGGCACCTCTCTTCCCAGTTTCCACATTTCCTTCAGAAAACACTGCAGCGTTGACTTGGGGATGTCATATTTCAGTGATGCCTCCCGAACAGATACTCCGCCAAACCTAACATAATCAGCAGCTCTCTCCAGGTTTTCTGTGTTGCACTTGAAGCGGTCACTCTTTCTTTTGTAATTCCGGACCATTCTGAAAATGCACAATAATGATGAAACATTAACTACAACAAATATGATTGGGCAAGATGGGACATCGGCCAATCCTGCCCCAAAGTGAGTGTCCCATTCTGCCCATACACACACACATTACACTTTGAACCACTACATGACACAGGCAACAACAGTCTACTACGTTTTATAAAATAAGGTTGATGTATAATCTACCAAAATCACACGCTATCAACTTTCTATCCTTCATTATATTATGCCAGAGATACTCAAACTTCTTACCTGCAGAAATTCTGCACCGGAAATAAAATAAGGAATGCATAATTAAAATTTAAAACAAATAAAAAGATTGACCCTGCATTGATTTCTTCAACACAAAGTCATGGAAATAAACGAGAAAGAAATTAGACATAACTGTTTTTCCCTGCATCGATTACTTCGACGATGGCAAGAAAATAAACAAGAGCACAATGAAAAAATACTATGTTTGACCCTGCATTTGATAACATGTACTTAAACAGTGAAAAAAAAACCTAATGAACAATAAATAAACACAAACTTTTGTTTGACCCGGCATTGTTTACTTCAAGAATTGCAAGAAAGTAAATGAATTCAAAATGAAAAAAAAAAAAATGTTTGACCCTGAATTTATGATGCAAATAAATATGTAAGCTTTGAATGCTGCACGAGAAGGATTGTGTCAAAATAACAACTCTATGTATGATGATAGTTCACGAAGCAGTTCCTGCCTTTGTTGAGGCAGAGGGCAACTTGGCACTTTGAGCAGGTTACAAAGGTGAATATCTTCGAAGATTTTAAATATTTGCAACGGCGTCGAGTGGCATTCCAGAGTGGCCAATGGTCGAGTGCATCAGTACGTACATCATCTGTTGTAACGAGTACTCTCTTCCTCTTCTTTGGTTTTGGTGCCTCATGTTGAGATGGCCTCCCACGCTTTTTTTTCACCATCATGAGGGAGGTTGCAAGGTCTGCTTTAAACAGTCGCAGAGGCTGACGCTTCTCATTTCTTTTGGTCAGCATGCCGTGAATATAGAAGCCAAGCATTTACGCATGCAATTTGAAGCGTATGGTACTGTAACACTGTAAAGGAGGGTGCTACACGATAAAGAAGTTTTTCAAGAAGCTGCACCAGGGAGGATTCAACAGCACTGACGGCGGCAGTGGGAGGGCTGGATAGAGTTGACCAGAGGGAATGAGGCTGGAATGACTGGGGAATGAACAGGCAGAATTGTGAGGGGAAGGTGGCAGAGAGACCTGAGTGGCTTCATAGGCACGCTCAATTTGCATTGCCAGGTGTAGCGCAGCGTCCAGAGTTGTAATGCTGCACTCATGAATTCTAAGCTGGAGATAGGGGATAACCCAGCGAAAAAACGACGGAATTTTTCCCGTTTGTGGCTGTTTGCGGTAATCTGGAAAGGCTTCATGGACCAGCCGACTGATTTCGGCACCAAAATTTCAAGAGCCTCGCCAGGGAGGCAGGGCCGAGCATTGATACATGTTTGAAATTTCTGAATCGATTGATGTTTCACAAAACCGATCGAAGGCGGACTTCACCTTATCATAGTCCACCTTCACATCGTCGGATAAACTATCCCACAACGTGAAGGCAGCACCGCTTAATCGACCGGGAAGGATGGCTGATAATTGGGGTTGATGGAAGGGGCAGCGGCATTAACGGCTACCTCGAGCCGGCGCCACCAGATACTAAAGTCTTCTGAGCCGTCACCAGAAAATGGGGCAGGAAGGTCCGCTTTAAAATAGGGAAATTGGGTAGTAATGGAGCTAGTGGTTGGACATGGTGGAGGGACAAGATAAGGGTAAATTCACAAAAATAAGTGGAACTTACAAAGAAAAGGAAATTTAAATATACAAAAAGAAATTAAATGGGCAGACAATATGCCAAGTGAACTCGACGCAAAAAAAAGTGAAATGTATGTATGCATAAAACGAGGTAGAAATACACACAATAATCAAGCGTTAAATCAGAAAAAAAAATGAAGATAGCAAATAGGAATAATATACCGACCGGCGATTATCGGCATGTAAAACAAAAATACCAAAGTGAGCGTGCAATGAATCACTTGATGAAAAACAAAACTGATAAAATTTACAAAAGAGATGTGGCGAAAATACAAATTAAGAGGAAAACTAGAACAAAATCTGCTCCAGTTAGAACAGCGAAAGTTTGTAACAAAAAGTTTGCAAATGTGAAAACAAAACTGTAGCTAAAGTAATACAAAATATTAAAATAAACATGTACAAAGGTAACAACTTGCTGTGTAAATCGTCAGCTTGGGCTGCTTCAATGGATGACAGTATAACACTGGAGTGGCGAAGAACAGCAACAAGAAATGCGGGACGTACAGCACAGGAAAATGAAGCAACACCGGAGAAATGAAGAGACGTGGAAGAGCAGGAAAAGTCCGGTGAAATTAGTAAACAGGAATGCAGTGGCTCAGCAGGATGACAAATGACAGGAACAGGGTCGCAGAAGACGGGAACAGGGGCGCAGAAGACAGGAACAGTCAGGAGGAAGACGTTTATCTTGGACCGTACAGCAGGTGGACAGACAACAGGGTGATTTGCGTAAAAGTCAGCACAAATCGAAAACTTGGCTGAAACTGGGCGGCACGGCAATGGCTAGAAGATGAGCTCGAAGAATAGTAGAAAGTGCATAAAACTCGCAGAAACTGGAAGATGACACAGACAATGTCGGCTGCCAAACATGCAGAATCAGTAGAGGAGAAGCAAACAAAGTAGCAGAAAAAGAGGGCAGTCCAATGGCTTGTGGCAGGTCAAAACCGCTGCTACCAAATGTAACACTGTAAAAGAGGGTGCTCCACGATGAAGAAAACACTTATAAGAGAAGCTTCTTGGCTGGGTACGAATATTTTATTTCTTTCTCCGTGGCTATAACAAGAAGTACAAAATCTATTCTTCTACTCAAAACTGACTGTAGAGTTATTGGACCAAACTACATGTAGTAGTACAGTAGAGAGACAAGTGTGTTGGAGTAAGAGCAAGAGACGAAGTGTCTTTTCTAATCTAACAGAACATGTACCGTAAAATGGGTAACTTTGGTCACTTTTCACACTTTTTGAGACCTTGTTTCTAAACCAAACCCTAATAGATTTTCTTTCCCCTGGCATTTAGAACATTATGATACTCCTCTACACTTTGAGGTTGAAAAAATTAAATTTTAATTTTAAGGTTGGCTTGGGGCTTCAAAGGGTGTGACCGAAGTTACCTTGGTTTGGGGCAACATTGGTCAATGATGATTTTCTCCAATTCGATGCAAATAGGATGGGGAATAGTGATGCAAACGATTAAGAAACATTAATAAACATGTATTATATGTTAAGAAATATATTTATTATACAAATATTTTCATAACATGTCAAAATACAATGGTTGTCATGGTTACCAGCAGAAATAATAATTGCCTCAAGATGCGCAATATTAATTCCAGCATTTTGAGCACCAAATATACTCAAGTAAATCACGTCACATGTTCAATGTTAAACTTAAAGAGCTACTCTAAGGTCAAATTAAGTTTTGTGCCCTACTCATTTTCTAGTAGATACAATGTAGGGCCTTTATGAAGGTGAAAAAAATATCACTAATCTCTAACCTCACGTTAAAATGGTGTAAAATTACATTTTATTTGATACCATTTCAGTAAGAAATCTGAAACATGTCATTGGATGTCAACAATAAATGGACCTGTACATTTCATACGGGACATTTTTCACTGGTTGAAATGTCTAATTCAATGCCGTTTTGATTGAATATTGTGGAGATTCAGGGATGAACCAAAAATTCCCCGTACAAAAATGTACAGACCATATATTTGAAATGTGACGTCATTGGATGTTTTTGCATGTTAACAGATTTCGCACTGAAATAAAATGACATTTTACACTATTTTAATGTGAGGTTAGAGACATATGAACTTTTTGTTCACTTTCATATGGACTATTGGAAATTGAGTGCAATGCAAAACTGAATTTGACCTCGGAGTACATGTACCTCTTTAAGTTCATATACATGTATATAGAAAGTCAAGCCAGTTCAGCAGTCCTCAGAACACCGTGTGCAACTGTATGTAGCATCATATTTTGCTCCATTGCAGTGTCCACACACCCAGCATAAACAGAATACACACTGTAGTAGCCACTCTGGTCCATCATAACTTGTGTATTCAGCTTCACACACAGCACAGACGTTGTCATCAGATGTGTCCATATGCTGTTCTGCTTCTGGAGGTGGTGATGTTGCAGCACCGGTACTTGATGGACCTGGCTGGTCGGGACCCAGATTCTGTTCATCTGCAGATGGACAGTCTTCCACTGTGAGTGGAGCACCTGCCTTGATTTTCTTGCCACGCTTTGTCTTAGGTGTTGTTTTGGCCACGGTTTTTCCTTTAGAAGTTCAATCAGAGACCCATCTAGGACACGTCCAATTTCCTCTGGATCTGGTAAGTCATCACTGGCATCAGGAAGGTGCTTCAGAACTTCCTGTGGACTGAATGGGCTCAATCCTGCTTCTCGGAAGCCCGATTTCAGGTTCTTTGACACATTTGGGTGCATCTCATTCCACAGCCGGGACAACAAGGACGGGAAGATCTCCTTCGGAATGGTTCCCTGACGCCGAGTTGACTTTCTCCAGCTGTCTAGGATGTTGCGCCATATCAACTTCATTGGTCGGAAGACCGCCACATATACTAATAATGGGATCTGGTCACCACAACCGTGTGGGTACTGTGTTTATATTATAATTTAGGGGAGGTCGAAAAGGCAATAAAATTGGTCTAGGGGATGTCAGTCTTGGAGACAGGAAATTATTTATGACCCCACTGACCCCACATGTGGTCAGTGGCTCTCAGTGTAAAATCTACCAGATGTCAGCTTACAGTACTATATGTATATGTACCATGGCATCTTGTAGAGGGACAGAAGGGAGTCCATGAGATACCGCCCATAAATCTGTTATACTCTCTAATTTTGGCCGGTCTGTCCACATTCACGTGCATTTTAGCAGCTCTGTCCCAGCGTTTTGCGGTGTCTAATGGCTGCACACCAACATATGTGGACACCAGCCGAACTGTGTTGTCGCACCACTTCACTGCCATGATGTCATTCTGCACATCTGTTTTGTAGTCAAGAGACCCTCGTCCCTCAGTTTTGAGCTCTTTGTCTGTTTTCAGAGAGAGTGACTTGATTCGATCTCTTCTTATGGTACCAGCATACCACAGGACTCGCTCCTTCAATTTTATCACCAGTGGTAGATTGGTGAAGAATTTCTTCAATACTGTCTATTAATTGCGAAGCTCCCCTTAAAAAAAATAATTTCTTAAGTTAAATGCCAAGCTAAGCCGCGAGATAAACACTTCAACATCAACAAAACAAGAGGGATAATTGTCTTTACCGCGATCCCTTAAGAAAGAATTTCTTCAATACTGTCTAAAGTTAATTGCGAAGCTAAGCTGCGAGATGGCGGGAAGACCTAAGCACGATTGACCATTCAGGGCGCAATACAATGGTTACGTAACGACTTGCCCAGACTTGTCCATGACGTCACACAGGCAACTTCATTCATCACAAGGTCAATACGTCTTAGCTCGCCCTTACCTGCCCGGTGACGAAACACTAATACGTGATATCTAGGACCCTGTTCACACAAATACGTGACTCATCATACACCAGTTAATTATTAATTAAAATATAATCATAAATATAAATGATTAAAACTATTATATAAATATTTTTTCCACGCAGCAGCAGCGCGTACTGTTGCGTGGTTGCGTGTCACCGATCGTTCCTTAAAAAAGCGTCGTCAGCAATAACGAACTTCATCCAGTTTTGTTACTTTCACGATAAGTAAACCACTTGTTTTTAACTTATTATTTTATTATCAACATGATGACCACTGTTACTCCCATACCCTTTAGTGTTTGCATTTCTATTCATCGTACGTTGGCCCGTACAGACCTGTCCGTGAGTGATCACTCAGCCGTAACACCATTGTCCGTACTGTGCGCTGTGTATCTAAACTCTATTATAACGCCCTCTGTCGGTCAATTTCACCTCACAGCTAGAGGTGGAGGGTCTGGGAAGTTGAGGCAATATTTGGGAGGGTAGGTGCAGAGGGTGGGCCCTGCCTGCTCCCCTCCACCCTCTGTAAAAGGTGCAGGATACTCCTCTTATACTACTGCAGCCGGAGGTGGGTCTGGAAAGTTGAGGCAATATTTGGGAGGGGTAAGTGGAAGGTGGGCCTCCGCCTGCATCCACACCCTCCACCTTCCGTAAAAGGTGCAGAATACTCCTCTTATAATACAAAGCTTGCCTCACCTGGTGGAATGACCCACTTGCATTCTCATGAATGTATGTATCACGTTGATCACTCCCTTGATTTAATTAATGACCATTTAAGTAATACAAATGTGTTTTTGTCATATTCAAAATAGTACCCAGTTGCTATATTTTATTATATATATAATATAGAACTGTTTTTAGCATTTCATGAGCTGTTCAATGTATTCCTATGGGTTTCATATTTTTTATTCTTTCAAATTAAACTACACAGCTTTTACTTTAATGCTTTTAAGTAAAACTTGTAGCTTTGTATGGTGAAGAGGATAAGTCAAGACTATTTGCGGTGACACCATATGTCGTGGAGTGTCGTGGCCGAGCGGTCTACCTTACCGGACTCAAGTTCTGGTGTTAGCAGCAGAATGTGGGTTCGAATCCCGGCCGTGACACTTGTGTCCTTGAGCAAGACACTTAACCATAATTGCTTCTCTCCACCCAGGGGTTAAATGGGTACCTGTGAGGGCAGAGTTGGTTGATTTGCCCTATATGCGCTGTAATGGCAGCATTGAGCTGTATACTCCCCAGGAGCTGAGATGGTTTCAGGAATGATTTATGAGCCTTATGCGAGCAGGGTAATAATATAATGCACTTGAGCACCACTCAGTTGGTGGATACGCGCGCTATATAAGTCCACACATTATTATTATTATTATTATTATTCTCAATTGGTAGTAGTAATTGGTTCTGAAAGGAACTGGAAGTTACAACTGGAAGTTCCTTTCAGAACTAATTACTACTCAATTGATTTTAATTGCCCTCATACCGACGTCACGTGTGGGTAGCACTGCATACTCGGTGCTTTCGAGTGTCTGTTTGTATGGTGAAGAGTATAAGTCAAGACTATTTGCGGTGACACCATGTGAAATTCTCAATTGAGTAGTAATTAGTTCTGGAAGTTACAACTAGAAGTTACAACTGGAGGTTCCTTTCAGAACTAATTACTACTCAATTGATTTTTAATTTTGCCCTACACCAACGTCACGTGTGTGTAGCACTGCATACTCAGTGCTTTCCGAGTGTCTGTGGGAAAAAACATTCACAGGCGACTCAGGCGGGATTCTATCCAGCCAATAGTCATCGGGCAAGCTTGGTGGTCGAGAGGTAAGACGTCTGCACTAGAAAGCAGGAGGTTGTGTGTTCGAGTCCCGCCCGAGTCGTCTGTGAAGGTTTTTTCCCCCACAGACAGTCGGAAAGCACTGAGTATCTGATGCATACACACGTTGGTGTAGGCAAAATTTAAAATCAATTGTTTATCACCCGACGCAAGAATTTCATCAAACTATATCATTACTAAATTGAGAATTTCACATGGTGTCACTGCAAATAGTCTTTACCTGAATGCTTTTATTCAACCTTGACCATAAAATGTTGAAGGTAATTCAGGTTATGATCAGTATTATACATGGTGTATATAGTATTTGTAATGCATTTTATGTGTTTTTCATAAATAATTTCGAACTTTCACAACATTTATGGAAAATTGTACACCAATTTTATACATTAGACAAAATGTCTTTAAATGCATGTATACTTTTATGAACCACGATTCATGTATAAAAACCAAACTGAAAGTTTCAACTCGTTTCATTGTTTTGTTATCGAGAAAATAGTAAAATGTATTCAGATTGATTTGCATTCATTCTCAAGTGGACAATGGATCACAGCAATGATCCATTTCAGATTTGTAATAAATAAAAAGGGGAAAATGCCCGTCAGATGGAATAATTTCTCAGGGTTGTTTGGTTCCATCACCAACTGGTGCCATGGTCGAGCGGTTTGGTGCATTGGATTTGGGTGTTCTGATGGCTGAGTCGTCAGAATGTGGGTTCGAATCCCAACCGCGACCGTGGTACTTGTGTCCTTGAGCAAGACACTTTACCATAAATGCTTCTCTCCACCCAGGAGTAAATGGGTACCTGTGAGGGCAGAGTTGGTTGTTGTGTTTGATTAGCCCATATGCGCCGAAATGGCAGCACTTGAGCTGTATACTCCCTAGGGAGCTGAGATGGTTTCTGGAATGATTTATGCGCCTGATGCAGGGTAATAATGTACAGCGCTTTGATACCTTGTTTAAAAGCGCTTTAAAATGCCCGACATTATTATTATTAACTTTACATCGAATCAGTTTTGTCTTTGTAAACGTACATTTGCTTTAAAAGCAACTGAAATAACTAACTTTTCTTTTCCATCTTTTTATCAATGTTAATTTACAAACCATCCTTTCTAGAAAAAAATTCAATCAGGAAGGTTGTTAGTTTGAGTTCTGTACTTTGTATCTTCAATTAATTATATAAACAGAAAGGTTGTAATTGTACATTTGTATTACAATATATTTTATCTAAATGAATATACATATATACATGTATGAAGTGTAAATAAAGATTAACAAATGAATAAATATTGAAACACTGCATAATATAAAGTGTGCAATTGGATGTTATTTTGCTTATCCATTTTTAAATATCTTTGGGGGTATTATTTCAGTCCAAATTCCAACCTTAACCCTAACCTTCCCAAATCCTCTAAACTCCTCTTGCTAAAGTGAAGGATTGAGGTTACATGCTACATGCCTTTGCTAAAGTGAAGGATTTTGGAGGATTGAGTTATTAGTAGTGATTGCAAGGTCAGTGCTTGGGTCAAAGGGGACACTGTTTATTGCTCCATGCATGCAGGGAGGGTCCCTGGCCATGTACATTAGAAACACATGTGTGCATACATGTCATGTGCTTGTTTTACTACTGAAGGATTTTGGAGGATCAGTTATGTAAGCAATGGGCTTTAGGGAGTTAAGGTTAAAGATAGCTTTAGTATGATCCTTGTAGCACAACGCAGGTATTAAGTCATCTGTTCATGGAGGAAGAAACAGGAGTCACAACGAAGGCATATCAAAGGTTCAATGTCTTTTGCCGCGGTCGTAAAATTTCTAAGCCAGCGCTAATCGTTTAATCCGATTATCGAGGAGAACTACAGCCAGGCTTTCTTGCACATGCGCATTGAGCGCATTGCTGACGCGTTGTCCTATTGCACTACACGGAAGGCTGGCTCCGATCCAACTCGACCTGAATCCAACACTGCAATATCTTCATTGCACAGAATCGCACAAATATGAGGATTGAAATGATAACAAGCTAAACAACACGTCTTTGAATTTGACAATTTGTTGGCTTCCGGAGATCACTGGAAATATCCTTAAAATAAGTTGCTAAAAGACACTTTATTGTAACATCTGAATGTTATATTTACCGTAAGTCAGCTTCGGATTCGCCAAATTCGACGATCAAAACACCAAAATACTCGGTGGAAAATCGCTATTGAGACAATGAACTGCGGCAATATAAAAAGCCCGCGAAAAGTAGTGCGCATACGTTTTGTGTTTATTCGTTTGCACAGATTTCTACCCTCCAATTATGTATGCTGGTCGCGAGCAGGCCGAGCGGCGAAAGACATTGTACACAAGGGATTATCGCGGTCGTTAAACTTAGCGCAGCGGGTGGTCGTAACGTATTTCCCAATGGCCACCTGAAGTGCTAGTGGTTATGAGATAAGAGGGTGACGTGTGACTCCTTCTGTTTTCTTCCTCCATGATCTGTTAAGGACATTATCGCCACGATCAACATGGCATGGAATCAGAGTGCTAGTTTTAGATTAACTCAGTGACTGAAAATAATACCCCACATGATAAGGTCATGCTTTCGTTACTGCTGCATAAATGAGCCAGTAATTTTCAGTTACTGTGTTCAAGGGGTGGGCGATATCACGGTAATATCGTGACGATACGGTATTCAAAAAATTATCGGCTAAATTGGCCTCGAAATATATTGCCATATTGACGATATTCAAAAAAATATCGCCGACATTCCAAAATTATCGCTGATATTCCAAAAAATATAGCCGATATGAAATTTATATCGGTCTTTTTAGTTAAAATATCACCGGGTGATAAATTATCTCAAATTTCATGTTAATATACGGTAATATAAAAGTTACGTTAACTAAAAACAGTTCGAAATGGCGTACATTATGAGAGGGTCAATCAAATGTCGGCCGAAATTATAATAATAATAATAATAATGTGGACTTAAATAGCGCACGATCCACCAACTGAGTGGTACTCAAGGCGCATTATATTATTACCCCTGATCATAAAGCTCATAGGGCTCATAAATCATTCCTGAAACCATCTCAGCTCCTGGGGTATACAGCTCAATTGCTGCATTGCAGCGCATATAGGGCTAATCAACCAACTCTGCCTCACAGGTACCCATTTAACCCCTGGGTGGAGAGAAGCAATTATGGTTAAGTGTCTTGCTCAAGGACACAAGTGTCACGGCCGGACTAAACCCACATTCTGCTGCTAACACCAGAACTTGAATCCAGTAAGTTAGACCGCTCGGCCGCGACACTCACGACACAAGTAAATTTTAACATCATATTTCTAACAAAAGAAGGCAGTTATAAACCACCGGGTTGTTTAATATGGATGTCACGGTGAGTTCTTTTATGAAATGTTTGTCGCACAGAGCAAAAGAACTCGGCTCGTTTTGGAGCGATTCAATTGAATTTTGATTTTCAGAACTGTTCATTACCTACGCAACTTCCCTGTAGAACTTGCACGTACATGTGAAAGTAGTTCATATTTCGGTGTCTAATGTCGTAAATCTTCAATGTATTTAACAAACTATGCGTATTGGACGATAATATCGTATATCGTCGGTAATCGACTATCAAAAATGCAATATCGTCAACCCTACTGTGTTCATCATCTTAAACTCGGATTCCATGCCCTGTTGATAGTCTGCTCTGATCGTGACGATACTGACAGGTATAATCATCAGGCGCAGATCCGGGGGGGGTGGGGGCACGTGCCCCGGGTAATTGAGTATTAAAAATATTTTAAAATATTTAAAAAATAAAAAGAGGAAGGTCCAGAAAAGGAGGAGTAGCCTAAAAATACCGGCGACAATATTAAACATCTGCTGTGTCTACTTTTGGCATAAAATAAATACTGAAAAAATGCAACAAGAAAACTAAGTTATCAATCATGCCATGGAACTGAAACCCTCTTTGAGAGAAAAACCGAAGTATTTCCCGGAGCTTGGGGATTTCTACTCTCTCCATCTCAACATCTAATCCTCTTGGGAGAGTTTATTACCGGTTAAATGGCCACAGCTCCGGTTAAATATGGGATTCAGCTCGATTCACAGCCTTGATTATTCTGTCACTTCCGGGTTTTATGTTTTTCTTTGCTGTATGAATCCGAGGCAAATAGGGGGTGAGGATATGCAAATTACCCAGTATGAATAATGTAAGTTTTTCTACAGCCAATTACGCCACAGATCAATGACTGTTGTTTTGGCAACCCCAAAACCGACGCGCGCACGATGCGACCCGCTGTGTTTTTAAACAGCGTAGCGTGCATGTTTATTCTAGGGGCCAATCAGATACCGTTCGATTGTAGCCGCTCATTCTCATTACCATAACCGCAAAATCCGGAAGTTACAGAATATCAAGGCTGTGCCCCTTCGGAGCACGGGCGACTCTCACGTGGGGCATTGCGCGTGGTATTACTACTGCGGGTTTTGTGCATACGACGGACCGCAGGGTTTTTGCTGTACATGGATCGGGCATGCGGTACCAGTTGAGGTTGGCCAGAGAGCGACGATCGCACGCTGATATAGCACAGCCTGAACTAACTCAAGGCTACAGTGAATAATGGAAGGCCTTCATTTTGATACATTTTGATACATTTTTTCGCGTACTGTGCACGTCTACGTACGTATGAGGCCAGCTGTATGTTTTTTATTGACATAAAACTCGACAAGTAGCCAGGCGATCCGCCTGCAGCCGATCTATTCCTGAAGTGATACCCGGAGCAAAGCTATGCGGCGGATGCCGGCGAAAAAAGGCAAGATCGACGCACTATATTATAACGGCTCAGTCTCTATTTTTACCGGGTATAAAGTAGGTCGATTAATTAATTTAAAAACACTATATTTGCCTGTATTACTGTTTAGCTGTGGATACGGGATACATCATCTCAACAAAATTATGGTCGCATCATCTCTCCGTTAGTAAGTTTTGTTTATAGGCTCAGCTTCAAACGTCGAACTTTTGCCGTATCTAATTCAAATAATGACCCAAAAATTTACATTATTTGAATTAGACACGGCAGAAAGTCGACATTTAAAGCAACTGACTTCTGCCGTAAGTTCGACAGGGCAGGTCTGCCGCCTGAACGCCAGCTCGTCTGGACTCTTTCAAGCGAAGAGATGTTTTTGGTGATATGCCTAAGCAGTGTTCCATATCAAAGATGTGGTCTAACCAGTGTGAAGTATAATTTCTTCGATGGACTTTCAGGCCAGTCTCGGGTAGCTTTAGCAATCTTCTGAGGAACTGATTGATTTATTTTAGTCAACCCATTCTTGAAGACAATTTTCCTCCACGAATTTAGTTAATGGAGATGACTTCATAAAGTTTAACACAGCCTCATTATGGCAATTAATTGATTGCAGTTTCTTTTATATTATAAAATTATTTGATTTTCCACAGAAGCTTGGTGATAAAATATCCAAGGATGTGTCTCATAAAAAGGTTAGGTAAAACTTGTAGCTTTACATGGTAGGGATGATAAGTAAGACCAATTGCGGTGACACCATGTGGAATCTCAGTTGAGTAGTAATTAGTTCTGAAAAGAACTGGAGGTACAACTCGACGTTTCGATCAGTATGCTCTGATCGTCCTCAGGAGAATGCCGGACTCTGGAAAATGCTGCTGCTTAAGTGAGACTTCTGGAGGATCATCCCATGAATGGATGCTGGAGGATTAGTTCGTTGAGGCGTGCAGGCGGGAACTGTTGAGACTAGGATCCTAGGGGTTGGGGAGAGGAGTGCTCACTGAACTGAATCAGTTGTTAACAAGCACAGCGGGGTGGAGGGTGGTTGACTTAGGATATAGGAGATCCCTCGGTCTTGGGTGGGTTATGAACTTTGGATATAGAAGATCCTTCAGTCCGTAGTAGTGGTCGCCAAATGTCGCTGATGTAGAAGCCGATGTCCTGTGGCACAGTGTCGTGTTTGACGATCTCGATGGCCTCTCTGATGCGTCTGGGGTGCCATGTGTCGATGGGTGTGATGAGTTGGGCTGCCTGCCAGTCGATTTGGTGGTCCTTGATGTGCGAGTGCTTGACGATGGCGGACTTCTCGAAATCTCCTCTGCGGCCGTGTGCTCGGTGTTCCTTCAATCTGATAGGGGAGGTTGCGTCCTGTTTCGCCGATGTACACCTTACTGCACTCACAGGGGATCCGGTAGACTCCTGCTCTGTTGTTTGGGTCCGGTTTGTCCTTTGTGGGTGTGTGGGTTGTAAGTCCTTGGAGTTCTACGAGCAGACAGCTGGGACCTCCATGATCTCCTTATCCCCGGTCCTGCTGATTGTTTTCATGGAAGAGTTTGAAAACTCTTCCCTCAACACCTGCCGACTCCTCCAAACCGAAGCTGTGGCCGATACGTGGATGATACCTTTGTGGTTTGGCCACATGGCAGAGACACACCCAGGATTTTTCTACAACATCTCAACCAGCAACACCCGAGCATCAAGTTCACCATGAAACAGAAGAAGACGGCAATATCGCGTTCCTTTGATGTTGGCATTTCCAGAAACCCAGACGGTCCCTACACCACAACGTCTACAGAAAGCCCACGCACACAGATCGGTACCTGAACCAGCGCTCCTTCCATCACCCAAGCATCAAGTCATCGGTCAACCGTATCCTCGTACAACGCGCCTACAACATTTGTGACAAGGACAGCCTTCCCAAGAACCACAGCACATCCGAACCACCTCAAACGCAACGGTTACAACCCCAGCAAGATCAGTACGCGAAGCCAGTTCCAAACCCCAAAAGCAAGGTAAGTAATCTAACCCTCTGCTTGTCTCCCTACCTAGGTTCGACGTCTCACAAACTACAAAGCGCATCCGCCGACGAAGGCATTGATGTGTTCCACTCAGCCCCAGCAAACTCCAAGGGACTTCTACACACCCACAAGGACAAACCGGACCCAAACAACAGAGCAAGAAGTCTACCGGATCCCCAGAGTGCGGTAAGGTGTACATCGGCGAAACAGGACGCAACCTCCCTATCAGATTGAAGGAACACCGAGCACACGGCCGCAGAGGAGATTTCGAGAAGTCCGCCATCGTCAAGCACTCGCACATCAAGGACCACCAAATCGACTGGCAGGCAGCCCAACTCATCATACCCATCGACACATGGCACCCCAGACGCATCAGAGAGACGCCATCGAGATCGTCAACACGACACTGTGCCACTGGACATCGGCTTCTACATCAGCGACATTTGGCGACCACTACTACGGACTGAAGGATCTCATATCCAAAGTTCATAACCCACCCAAGACTGAGGGATCTCCTATATCCTAAGTCAACCACCTCCATCCCCTGTGCTTGTTAACAACTTATTCAGTTCAGTGAGCACACTCCTCTCCCCCAACCCCTAGGGATCCTAGTCTCCAACAGTACCCGCCTGCGCGCGCTCAACGAACTAATCCTCCAGCATCCATTCATGGGATGATCCTCCAGCAGTCTCACTTAAGCAGCAGCATTTTCGAGAGTCGGCATTCTTCCTGAGGACGATCAGAGCATACTGATCGAAACGTCGAGTTGTACCTCCAGTTCTTTTCAGAACTAATTACTACTCAATTGAGATTCCACATGGTGTCACCGCAATTAGTCTTACTTATCATAAAAGGTTGATAAAAAGGATTAAAAATTAAGGTGCAGAGTAAAAATAAAGCCACCATCCAAGGTGAACAGCGCCTTCAGTTTGGTGTACTGTCATTATTGAGAAAAGTGGATTTTTGTATCAATTTCCAATGATGATTATAGTGACTTTTTCAAATACTTCCCAAAATTAGTTAGTCTACATTTCGTTTTGCAATCGGTAGTCTGTGATCGGGTGCAAAGCGTTAGTCTGGTTTCTTGACCCGATTCCTCCACGTCTATAAATTGTTCCGTTTCGTCTGAAGAAAGGTCGAGTACCGTGTGGAAATTACAATCGCCGATGTCAATTTACTGTCGGATTCTACGCCAGTACGCGTAGGCCTGCGAAGTACGATGAGTCTTGCAGCTGATCTGCTGATGGTTTTAGCACAGGCAAGGAACAGTATGAAATCAAGCCCTTTCTTGAAAAATTTGACTGGACTGAATTAAAACCAAGAAAATTCCGGATAAATTAAAACTGAAGTCAAAATCTGCAAATTAAATGCCAAAATCGGGGAGGGAGAAACTTATATTGTTGTAGTCATGACATCGCTAAAATAATGGCTAAAATAATTATTATATATATATATATATATATATATATATATATATATATATATATATATATATATATATATATATATATATATATATATATATATATATATATATATATATATATATATATATATATATATATATATATATATATATATATATATATATATATATATATATATATATATATATATATATATATATATATATATATATATATATATATTCTCCATATAATCTTGAAAACTTTTCAAACAAAAATGTTTTCAACAAAATGAAAACGGGTGTCCGGAGTTTACCCTGTCCCCTGTTCCCCCTATTGAAAAGTCCTGGCTACGCCGCTGGGTCCAGAGTCCTTCCACTAGACCACTGGCTCTTTTAATAAGGTTGTGTTTGAGTTTAATTATATGAGCAAATTTTATTTAGAGAAAACAAACAAAAAAACTAGTAGGATTTGAACCCAGGACCTACTGGATCTAGAATCCCATGACCTTCCACTAGGCCTCTCGCTCTTTCATAACGATTTGTTTGAGTTTAATTATAAACCTTAGAATGAGCAAAGTTTATATAAATAAAACACAATTAAGTCAACAGTAGGTTGTGAACCCAGGACCTACTGATCCAATTGTCCGGAGCCCTGCCACTAGGCCACTGGGTCTGGGTTTGGGTCTGTCTGGGCTCCAGCTTCCACTAGGCAATTTAAACCTCATAATCAAGTTGTGTTTGAGGTTTAACTACAAACCTTAAAAAGACCCCGCCCAGGTCCTTCTGGTCAAGAAACCCGAGCCTTTCTACTGGACCACTTGTCTAACTTTCGGAATATATTGATCGAAACGTCGAGTTGTTACCCGGTTCTTCTCAGAACCAAAACACTATTACAATAGCGACATTACTATGTGCAATACCGCATACTTCGCATACCGAGCAAAGCTTCAAATCCTACTGGCACTTCCACTTGTCTTCAAGCAATTTTCAAAGCCTGCTGGAGAAGTGTGTCAGTACCTTGGTACCCTCGGCCCCGAGTTCCAGATATGGTAGATACATATTATAAAGTCCCACCAATGATTTTGTCTTACAATCGAGTCTATTCTTTTCTAACTAGCTATATGCTGATTGTCATTTTCCTTTTTGCTTTCAATGCTGCTGAATATTGTTTTTATCAATTACAGTTGCTACTGAAATTGATAGATTTTTATTTTGCTTTTGAATAATGTAGTTTGTTTTTGTTTTAAATTATTCATCTGTACTGTGTAATATATGACTCAGGTATCCAGGGCATGAATGTGAGGACAAAACCATGGCCGAGCGGTCTAGCTTACCGGACTTAAGTTCTGGTGTTAGTAGCAGAATGTGGGTTCGAAACCCGGCCGTGACACTTGTGTCCTTGAGCAAGACACTTAACCATAATTGCTTCTCTCACCCAGGGTTAAATGTGTACCTGTGAGGGCAGATATGGTTGATTATCCCTATATGCGCTGTAATGGCAGCAATTGAGCTGTATACTGGGGAGTCCCAGGAGCTGAGATGGTTTCAGTCATGATTTATGAGCCTTATGAGCCTTATGAGCAGGGGTAATAATATAATGCGCCTTGAGCACCACTCAGTTGGTGGATACGTGCGCTATAAGTCCACACATTATTATTATTATTATTATTATTAAGACTAAAGAACTGGTATTAAAAATTGTACAGCTCTGGGGTAATTTTATAGAGCTGCTAGCTAAATATAGAATTTTGCTTAGCATATATTTTCGCTAAGCATTATAAAACAGACTACCAGCTCTGGGGCTAAAGAACTAGTATTCAAACATTGTACAGCTCTGGGACTAAAGAACTAGTATTCAAACATTGTACAGCTCTGGGACCAAAGAACTAGTATTCAAACATTGTACAGCTCTGGGACTAAAGAACTAGTATTCAAACATTGTACAGCTCTGGGACTAAAGAACTGGTATTCAAACATTGTACAGCTCTGGGACTAAAGAACTAGTATTCAAACATTGTACAGCTCTGGGACTAAAGAACTAGTATTCAAACATTGTACAGCTCTGAGTCTAAAGAACTAGTATTCAAACATTGTACAGCTCTGGGGCTAAAGAACTGGTATTCAAACATTGTACAGCTTGGGGCTAAAGAACTAGTATTCAAACATTGTACAGCTCTGGGACTAAAGAACTGGTATTCAAACATTGTACAGCTCTGGGACTAAAGAACTAGTATTCAAACATTGTACAGCTCTGGGACTAAAGAACTAGTATTCAAACATTGTACAGCTCTGGGACTAAAGAACTAGTATTCAAACATTGTACAGCTCTGGGACTAAAGAACTAGTATTCAAACACTGTACAGCTCTGGGGCTAAAGAACTAGTATTCAAACATTGTACAGCTCTGGGACTAAAGAACTAGTATTCAAACATTGTACAGATCTGGGACTAAAGAACTAGTATTCAAACATTGTACAGCTCTGGGACTAAAGAACTAGTATTCAAACATTGTACAGCTCTGGGACTAAAGAACTAGTATTCAAACATTGTACAGCTCTGGGACTAAAAGAACTAGTATTCAAACATTGTACAGCTCTGGGACAAAAGAACTAGTATTCAAACATTGTACAGCTCTGAGTCTAAAGAACTAGTATTCAAACATTGTACAGCTCTGAGTCTAAAGAACTAGTATTCAAACATTGTACAGCTCTGGGACTAAAGAACTAGTATTCAAATATTCAGCTCTGGGACTAAAGAACTGGTATTCAAACATTGTACAGCTCTGGGCTAAAGAACTGGTATTCAAACATTGTACAGCTCTGGGGCTAAAGAACTGGTATTCAAACATTGTACAGCTTGGGGTTAAAGAACTGGTATTCTAACATTGTACAGCTCTGGAGCTAAAGAACTGGTATTCTAACATTGTACAGCTTGGGGCTAAAGAACTAGTATTCAAACATTGTACAGCTCTGGGGCTAAAGAACTAGTATTCAAACATTGTACAGCTCTGGGTTAATTTTATAGAACGGCTAAGCACAGAATTTTGCTTAGCATATATTTCGCTAAGCATTATAAACAGACTACCAGCCAAAATACACTCAGTGCAAGTTTGGCTGGTAACAAAGAAAATCTGTTACAAATATTTCTGGTTAGCTTAGAGGTTCTATGTGATCATTTTCACTGTCCCAGGAATCCTATTTATGAAAATAGCTGAAGCGCTGTACAAATTTATGCTGATCATTGTGCTCTACCAACAGCCAAGCCTGAATATCTGACGTCATGCTTTGAGCTAGAGGCGCGTGAATTACGCTATATCTGGCCGTGCGCGTATTTTTTTTTTACACCGCAGCGACGGGTTTTGTGCAGTAAAAGTGTCAATTCCGGTCTTGAGAGAGAGACTACGAAACCCTAGGCGCGCGACGATAGAAAACTCCAAGCTGCAGTCGACCATGGCGCTCTGCAGTGGAACTCATGGAGCCATTCCCTCTCCGTTGATGGTAGGTTTTTTTTGCGTGTCGAAATTCCCTTCGCGCGCATGCGTGCTGAATGGGTTCATAGTTCCTATTCCCAGTAATAAAATAATCTGTGACATTCGACACACTTTAATTAGCATTCGTAATCAAGCAAATACAGTCATTTTTGAGTGGATTCCTGGTCATTGTGGAATAAAAGGAAATGAAAAGGCTGACGAAATTGCAAAAAAGGCTACAAGCAAAAATTATATTGATTACAATTTACCACTTACCACCACAGAAACTAAACACCAAATTAAAAACCACCTCAAACAAAAATGGCAATTAGAATGGAATGAGTCCAAAGTTTCTACACTCAAATTAATCCAACCTGAGGTTTCCTTCCACATAAACTCATGGAACCTTCCACGCTGGCAGGAAATTATTATTCATAGACTTCGTATGGACATGTGTAACAGTCTCAACAGTTTTTACTACAAAATAGGAAAACATCCCGATGGTCTCTGCGAAATCTGCCACATTTATGATAATACCAATCACTTTCTCACATCCTGTAAAAAATATGACAACAACAGAAAAAACTTACAAAAATCACTTAAATTTAATAATAACCAAATGACCCTTAAAAATCTCCTTAGTTCCAAATATAACATTATTCACATACTTCACTATATTAAAAAGTGTAATGTTAAGCTTTAAAACTTATACAGGTCTTTTTCATATCAACCCATCTTTCGATTCATTTTTATTATTAATTTAAGAGGGTAGTTTCACTCAATATTGCTGAAGTGCGGGGCGTTCAGTGATTGGCTGGACAGAGCGCCACCATTTCTTCACCTGGAGCGTTGCGGGCCTGAAAATTTACCGGCGGGGCCCGGGCCCTTAAACTGCATGGGAAACGGCTCGGTTTGCAGGAGCACTGTGGCGCTCCATGTCTGGAGGATTACTGGCGCCCTCACTTTCAGCACGACCCTCAACTTCTCTCGTGTCACTGCTTGACATACATGTACACACATACACATACATTTGTAGGCCTACGCATCAAAATTATGTCACTCCTGTGTTTTCAAATAGTATATTTTTTCAGTTTCACCCTTTGGAAACCAATTACATCCGCTCTTCCCAACTACATTTAGACTTGTTCTTAGGACAAAATCCAACATATGTGAAACTATGAAGACCATGAAGTGGAATTGACCTCAGCCATGTCAGCATTACTGTAGTGCTAGTAGGCTACCTCGTTATCATCAAGTGTTTAATCTACTGCGTTCTCGCTCCAAGCTACCTCTTGCTGTATAGCGACTGGCACAAAGGGCACATGGACTGCCAAAAGTGCCATTAATCTACTACAACAACAACAACACCATATTTCCTGAAAAATATATGATTGGCTAATGTAGAGGACAAACTAGTAAATGAGAGGGAAATGTAGTAATTAGTCAAGGCCTGTTGGGACGACGTTGGTTTTTGTGCAAATGCTTGCAAGAATACAATTTGTGCACAATGTGATACTATAGGCTGGCTACCATCAATCATCATGGGTCCTACTAAAAACCGACAACTGACGACAACTGACGACAACCCACAACAACATACCCGTATATTACACTGACTTGTTACTGTACTGAAGTAACAGTTGAAGGCACGGCAGGGCCTACAAATATAATCTTTTGGGGGAACATTCATTCTATCATTTAAAAAAAAAATCAAGGAATCTAAACTAATTTATCTGTTGTTAAATAATTAAAAATAACCTATAGGCCTACCTTCAATGTAAACGTCCATGGTCATGACCGAGCAGCGTTAGCCTGTTGATCGACCTTCAACTTATCCTGGAGACATTTCAACGACGAGGGAAGATTTCTTCTGTCACAGGCACACCATCCTCGTCCATGAGTTTCCCAAGATCCAAATGGATTTTTTGAAAGCAAACTTCATGATTAAAAACTGTTATTAAGTTATCCTCAATTTACCCTAAATGACGCACCTAAGGTTATATAATCAACTGGACGGTAACTTACAAATGAAATTAGCAGTTTGGTGTTTCAGTTTGTTTCAGTGAAGGATTCTCTTGTAAAATGCTGAATTTCAATGCATGATCATACGCGCGGACGTCTTGAGCGCCGTTTTTTGAGACGCACAGAATTGTGGCCATCAGAAAATTGATGTTGGTATAATCATGGAGGAAGGAAAACTTCCTCCATGGTATAATGACTCACCCCAACTGTTAAAGTTGATGGGGGCACAGAAAATGTACCCAAGAAGAAAAACAGTTGAAATCATGTTTCATCTTATTCCAGATGGTTGTAAAATTGTTTTAAACTTGAAAATACAAATATTGTTTTCGATTTTTAAAATAAAATGGTATAATTTGGAGAAGCTCTCAAAACTTTTAATCAATATTCTTGAAAGACCAGTAAAATGGAAGGTGGTTAAATTTTTTGCAAAAAGTACTTTAAAACTTTGAAATGTGTAAAATTGCTGTTAACATTTTGTCAAATAAAAAATTATTTTCATAACCATGATATTAATGTTTCATTTTCTCAATAATTTTTCACTACCGTCGAAATAAACACCAACGAATTAGGTAGTCTTCGTTCGCTTCTTCTATAAGGAATGTGTCCAATTTGAGGATCAGTATTTCTTTAAAAATCAATGCAAATGCAAAGCATTCATATATTTTGTTTCCACAGACAACAGCTTGTTGACGGCATAGAACAATAAAATCACAGATGTTCGTGAAAAAATTGAGGTCATGTAAATCTCTTACTATTTGTATCTAGTAAAATCAGTGGTTAAACAACTTTCCACTTTCACAAGCACTAACTTTCCAATAAATCATACAATTTAAAAGCTCTTCTAATCTGTACATGGGAGTCATCTATTACCCACCCGGGTCAGCCTATGCCAATGAAATGTTAGAACACATTTTCCAAACAGTTGATGATATTTTATCTACCGATACTACAGCCAAAATCACAATTTTAGGTGATTTTAATGATCTACAAACTGACACCATTGAATGTAATCTAGGTATGTCACAATTGATTAAATTTTTTACTCGTCACAATGCAACACTTGATAAAGTATTCACTAACTGTCCTACACAGTTCGCTGAGCCCGAACGGATATCTCCTCTCGGACGTAGTGACCATTGTTGCGTTCTTATTAGTCCCATTTCTGGGCTTCCAACTGAGAACAGAACTTCGACCAGTTTGCGTCCGTACAGAGATTCTGCAATTAGAACTTTCGGTCAGTGGATTACAAATTTCGATTGGCAAAATACTATCTCCAGTGACACTTCCGAAGACACTGTTCACAATTTTTTTACTTCCATCAATAATGCCTATGGTGAACATTTTCCGAAGGTAAAATCAGTGTTGCGTCACAATGACAAGCCATGGATGACTATCAGAATAAAACAGCTTGTCAAAGATCGTCAGCTTGCTTTTACACAGGGCGATTTGGTGAGATGGCGCTTGTTACGCAATAAGATCCAACAACAAATAATCAAAGCCAAAACCAAGTTCTACAAGCACTCAGTTTGTTGCCTCAAGAATTCCCAACCAGCAAAGTGGCACAGACGCATTTAAAATATGTGCCATCTCAAACCAAAGTCTAGTACTATTCCTGGAGCGGACGCTAATCCTAGTGGAATAGTTGAAGCCATCAACAGACATTTCTGCAATGATTTGTAATCAACTCCCAGCCTTAGCTCCTCAAAACCTCCCCGTATATTTACCGGCAGAAACACCACCGCCTAGGATCTATCGCGGACAGGTCCTGAAAGCTCTCAAGAGTCTTCAATCGTCTAAAGCTGGTCATCCTTTGGACTTACCGGTTAGACTAATTAAGGAATTTGCACCTGAATTAGCTACCCCGCTTACACATATCTTCAATGTTTGTCTCAGTGAAGGCCGCTTTCCTGATGTGTGGAAGTCTGCAACTATAATACCTGTTCCAAAAGTCAAAAACATTTCCTCATGATGAACTTAGACCTATTTCATTGACTCCTATTTTGTTTCGTATTTTGAAACATTTATAGCTCAATGGATTATTAATGACATTTCTGATGAACTTGATCCCAAACAATATGGTAACATCAAGGGTAGCTCTACTGTTCATTACCTTTGTTGATATGGTGAACTCTTTCCATGAGGGACTTGATGTTTCAACCAATATGCGTACCTTTCAACCATTGATTTTACTAAGGCTTTGATCGGGTTAATCATAATGTAGTTATAAAAAAACTCATTGATCTTGGAGTTAGACGTTCGATTGTTCCCATTGTCTGTGACTTCCTTACTGGACGCACTCAAAATACTAAATTCAAAAATCACATTTCAAAGCTCACTACTATTTCTAGTGGCGTTCCACAGGGAACGAAATTGGGACCCATACTGTTTCTTATTCTAGTCAATGATGCTGCTATAGGAAGTCACAGGCGATGGAAATATGTTGACGATCTGACTCTTGGTGAGATAATTAAGTACGGTGAGCAACCGCAACTGCAAAACCAGCTTAACGACCTCTCTGAGTGGTGTTCAATGAATGATGTCCTCCCTAAACCTGCCAAATGTAACATAATGAAGATCAGTTTTTTAAGACGAGAAACACCAAATAACGTTTTTACTCTTAATTCTGTTGTTTTAAATCCGATTACTCAAATGAAGCTTTTGGGCGTCATCATCCAGAACGATCTTAAATGGGAAAGTCACGTCACAGATATTGTCTCTAGGGCATCCCGTAGACTATATACTCTGTGCATTTAAAAAACAAATCATGCCCCTTTAGCCGATTTAGTTTCTGTTTAAACATCTTATATCAGACCTATTCTTGAGTATGCTTGTCAGGTTTGGCATAGCTCCATAAGCAGACAATTATGCAATAGAATTGAATGTGTTCAAAAACGGGCCTGCAGAATTATTATTGGCTATGAGAATTACAACAATTATTCTATGACTCTAGAATTCTTACGAATTTCTTCACTAGAATCTAGAAGACATAATTTGCTCTTTAAGTTTGGCAATAAATTGTTGAATTCTAAAAGTTTAGACATATGCCCTCCTCAGAAATTAAGTTGTACTGTTAGGGAACTTAGGGATACTACCACCTCTGGCTTAATTATTCCCCATTGTAGAACACAAAGATATAAGAACTCCACTATTCCTGCCCTTGCAAGAATTTTATAATTTTAATAATAATTTTTATACATTTTTTTCTTTTCTTTTTTTGTTTTTCACCACTGTATAATTTTGCTGTTTTAATAAACAAAAATAAAAAAATTCTTCTTTTAAATGGCTTAATATGTATTTTCAAATGCTTTTTGTATAGTTGTAATTGTAAGCAAGGTTATTTCAATCACTTAGGCCTATGTGACTGCCAACCATGTGATTTCTTTAATAAACCAGAATAATAATAATAATAAATTTCACTATAATTGTTATTTCTGTAACAAGCACGACTTAGATAAGTTTATACAACCAGTAATACGCCATAGTTTTGTAAATTTTCCGAGAAATGCTAAGCCAAAGGTAGGTGCGTCATTTCACGAGTGCGGCGAATTACGTACATGGACGATATAACGTTGATCGTCGCCGCATGCGGCAGTACTCACTTTACGCATATTCATATACGGAATGCGCACACACGATCGACACGTGAATTCGCGCACACACTACACGTTTCTGGGACCCAAAATGGCTTCTAATCACAAGTTGTCGCAACTCTCCCAATATACGGCTCTGACTCTGAGGGGATACAGATTGAAGCGTGAAATATTAAGGTCAGTGTGCTGCGTTGTTCGAAAGCTTACATTTTTGTTGTGATTTTCTTTTAACTAAAGCGATTTGGACAGCTCTAAAAGGACAGAAAGGGCCTTTACAGTTTGCTGTGTGCGTTTTAGGTGGAATTACCTGTGTAAGAACAGCCATTTTTGTTTTGTACTTCGAACTATCGTTGTCATTGAACTGTTTAACTCGTATATTTAACGTACATTTAATGTCGTATTTGCTGCTGTGATACTTTATTGTGTAGTTCAATATTTGTTGTGACACGAACTACACGTTCAGAACTATTAAGCAGTATATACAGGGATTGTGTATGGATTGCCAGTCAACTCGCGTCCCCCAGAAAAACTCACCCCCTGTTGATACAAACTCATCCCTGTCAAAGTCACCCCCCTACAAACTCACCCACCCCCCGTAATTTATTGGCTGATTCGTCAGAATGTGGGTTCGAATCCCGACCGTGGTGCTTGTGCCCTTGAGCAAGACACTTTACCATAATTGCTTCTCTCCACCCAGGGGTAAATGGGTACCTGTGAGGGCAGAGTTGGTTGTTGTGTTTGATTAGCCCTATATGCGCTGTAATGGCAGCAATTGAGCTGTATACTCCCCAGGGAGCTGAGATGGTTTCAGGAATGATTTATGAGCCTGATGAGCAGTGGTAATAATATAATGTGCCTTGAGCACCAGTTTGGTGGATACATGCGCTATATAAGTCCACATTATTATTATTATTATTATTATTATTATTATTATTATTATTATTATTATTGAGACTTGTCTCAATATAAGAGAGTAATTAAAACATAAATTAACTCAGTTGTAAATAATTTGGCGCTATTGAGACTGATTTAATATAAGAGAGTAAATCAAACATAAAAATCAAATTTGAATTAACGTTACATTTAACGAAAATAAAAAAAATACTCGAGCTCAAGTGTTTGTTACAACAAACACACGGTGTTCGTGTCAACTTCCGGTTCAATCAAATTATCATCGATGATGTCAATCATATTTTGCAAAGGTGTATCATCTTTTATAATAACAATATCAATTTCATATTCAAAAGACCTATCAATTTTGCTTTAGAATTTTGAAGTGGAACTTCCTGTTTAGACCGGAAGTAAAGGTCAGATGAGGTGATTTGAAGGTCATATATGACATCGTCATGATCATGAAAAAATAACGTTAGTACCTGCTTTGGTTCAATTTCTGAGATTGGAAAATAATCCCTTTTGTAAAACTGCCGCTAGGGGGCGCTCTGAACGTTGAGGACATCATCAAACATATTTTTTGAAAGATAAGATGTCACTAGTCACTTTATTCACAGAAGTCATATTCAAATTTCCTATGAGATAGAAAATTATTATTTTCCTAAACCCGCTGCCAGAGCGTGCTGTGACAGGTGATGACATCATCAGTCACATTTTTGAAAAGGTCACATGTCAATAGTAATTTCGTCCACGGAAGGCACGCCCAAGTACCATGTTGGTTGCAGACCCTATAAAAGTGCTTCACTAGTTTTTTTGGGTTGTGCATAACGAAATATGGTACTTATGGTACTGAATAGTTGTTCACTTAAACTTCCAGTTTCGACAGGAAGGAGATGTCAGATTGGGTCATGTCTGTGTACGAAATGTCACGATCTGTAAGATGATGCAAAGATTGTGAAAATATCTTTTGTGGTTCTTAAAATTGGATGTTAGTGTATTTCGATATCTGATATCTGATGACTTTGGAACTATGTTTTTTATGTTCGATCAGTCTCATCGAGAAGGAGAAGAAGAAAAAAGGGGAAAAAAAAAACAATTTCAAGAGGTGTTCGCGCTGTCGCACGAACACCTAATTACAAGCACGGTTGCATAAATCCTGGAGGATCATGGGGAGATATATACCCACTCACTTTTTGGCCCGGGGATGGTCCATAGGATCATCCATCCCCCCACCCCATTGTCTGTTTCTTTGTCTGTTTGGGTGTCATCTTTATGATAGCCTTGGGATTCTGATAGGTTCAGGGACCCTTCAGGGGGTTCAACCCCCTTCCCCCTCCCCCCGCTGATTATATTTATTTAAAAAAAAAAAAGTTGAGAAATGGTACATAAAGTGATGTTTCAAGCGGTGCTGGGGGGAGGGGTTATCCCCCTTGAGCGACATTTGAGATCCAGTACTTTGTTTATTGTGCAAACATCCTGCCTTTATAATAATATTTTGTTTACTCTCTTATTCTAAACCAGTCTCAATAGCATGAGACTTTGTACCAATAGGGGGAAACTTTGTCCAGGGGCAAGATTGCCAGGGAGTGAGTTGACTGGCATGTGGTTGAATGTACTGTCCTCCAAGTGGACATGCGGCATTCATTTTACAGTTTGTAACTGACAATCAAGTAGGGTTTATAGCCATGTGGTATTTCAAAATAAAGAATTTTGTGACAAATTGAGGCATAAATAAGTTCTTTTATGATTATATTTACATTATATACTATTACATTATAGATATAAGTGTGCTGTGATAACATGGCGGGTGGTGCATCCTTAGAAGATGAACCCGGGACGGGAACCCTTCCTGGAGTCGTCACTCCATCCAATCAACTCCCTGGCAAAAGCCCCACCCTGACGTCCAAATCGCCAAGGAACAGCTCCTCGAAAAGCAGAAGCAGTTCTGAGAGTTATAGAAGATCAAGTGGGACTTCATCCAGAAGGATGGTGCCACAGAGGCAGTGGATTCCATGACGGAGTCGGGAGATGCAGCTGCCGATCGGACCGCAGTCCCTCCTGCTGAGGTAGCTCCTGGTGAGGTCGCCTCTTGTCTGAGTGGGGAAGCCAACAATAACAATTCTCCCAAGGGGGACGGTACGGGATGAAACCCTGGTTCACTCAGTGTCGAGGTCCTGGCGACGGACATGGACGATTCGTCTTTCAACCTGCGGGAGATCAAACTCAACCAGTGTAATGAAGAGACGCCTGCCTGAAGTCCCAACCTCCCTAGCCCATGAGGGCATAGAAGCGGAATCTCAAACCTCAACTCCAGACTTTCCCTCAGCAAGTCGCATATTGGGTTCCCCTCCTCTCGGTCAGCAGGCCCAGAGCTCTCCAAGAGATCTCCAGGAAGGACATTTCCCAAAACTAGAAGTTTCCCCCTTTTACACCAAAAATCACCAGCCCTCGGCACCCTTCACTAAAGATGCAAGCAGCCAGATGGCCCCCTTATCTACATCCTCCTTACCCGACATCCAGAGTCTTCTACCCACGGGGGAGGATTCCTCCACCATGTCTGCCACTGCAGTTGTCACAGGGTCTACCACATCAGCTGTCGACAGACTAACTAGCACTGATGTTTCTTCTCAGGAGAGGGAGAGTGGTGTAGGCGAAGAAGCCCAGAGTGGGTTGTACGTGGCGTCCGCAGTGAAGCCCAAGCACGTAAGTTCCATCATTCCCAGGCCTTAAACCTCATCCTTGAAAGAGCAAGGCAATATTTCCTTTCCTTGGTTAGAAAAATGTATGTCCAAGGATTTTTCATGGGCCACCAAGGCCACGACCTGGGGTATGCACGCAATTGCCTTTGTTGCCTCCATGAAGTTAAGGACCAGTATCCCCTTTGTTCATTCTAGAAATTTAGTGTTCAACATTTATTAAAAACACAGAAACTCTGAACATTATGGAATGTTCTCAAAACATTTTAATTGTTTGCATATTAATCCAAGTACACCAAAATTGTCTATGGGTTTTAAGCATGTTGAGTCACAAAGTTCCCCACTCCAAAAAAATACCCAACAACATATGTCTAGGTTTAACATTCTGACACCTGTATTTAGGAGTGTTTAATCATGGGATCAAAATTTTCCATTCACCTTGTTTCTTTCAGGACCCACTGGAAGGCTCCACTGCACACCCAAGTGTGTCACCTCCCAACTCACTCACACCACTACCACCGCTGTCCCCAACCCGGATGCAGTCCACCACCCCTCACCGTCCTCTCCGGATCTACTACATGCCCCTGTTCACCTGCACCCCTAGTGGAGGTGGACACCCAGACAGAGAGCAGTCACGACACGGCGTTGATGATTGCATGTGCTGGAGGTCACGACGAGCTCGTCCAGATGCTCTTGGAGAAGTGCACTAACATGGAGCACAGGGACAAAGAAGGTGAGCTTAGGACTTCGCCCATTCCTGGGTATGTAGCATAAGCCTTTTAAAGACTTGTAAACCATCTAGCCCAGGTTGGACTTTCATCTTTGTATGTGTATTGAACAAACACAAACAACTTCGAAACTCATGAATTTCATAATTAAAAACTTTTTTTTTTCACAAATAAAGTTTTGAAAATTACATTTTCAGAATAACAGCTAGAAACCTTTATGATTGTATTACCCGTTTTGTTCTTTCATGTTTCACTCCGCTCATACTAGCCGCCACCGCTGACCACTGCAAGACAGTGGAGATCCTGATCAACCAAGGGTGTGACCTTCAAGCTCAGTCGGAGAGGACCAAAGATACGCCACTCTCCCTTGCTTGCTCCGGTGGCAGATACAAGGTAACAAAGAAGCGTCTCTGTCATGTGTGCAACATCAATTTCATTTTGTATGCCTAGTTTCATAATCTTGCAAGGTGCCTCATACACTGAGCAGCATTCTCTGAACAGATAACCTGTGAGAGTTTCCATTCAATACACGCATTCCATTCAATAAAAATGCATTCAGAAGTCTTGACCATCAAACCGAACTTCATATTCATTATAAGATAGAATGTTCATACAGTTCGTTATGAGAAAATAGTGAAAAATGCATTCAGAAATATTCAAACCAAGTTCATATACATAGAATTTTTAAACAGTTTGTTACCAAAATTCTGATGTAAATTATTTGGGGTATCAAGTTTAATGGATAACTGTGATCATTAATTTTTGTTTAGAAAGTGTACACCTCTCTTAAGCCAACTATTTTGAACGTTTTTGTTCTTCTTGAGGTTGTTGACCTGTTGCTGGCCCGTGGGGCTAACAAGGAACACTGTAACGTCTCTGACTACACCCTGCTCAGCAGCATCGGGAGGCTTCATCAGCATCATTAAGCTTTTACTAAGATACGGCGCTGAAATCAACTCTAGGTAGGGCTCCTTGTAAACTCAGTTCTCCAAAAAAAAATTCAGGATTTCAGGATTTTTTACAAATATCCCTTTGCCTCACAAAAGAAGAGAAGTAGCCACTTAGGAAAGAAAGAATTAGCCTGTATTGTGTCCAAACCTCTAGTTTCACACATACCATGAGGATCAAGAAATAGTTTTGTAATTTGGCAATTCCTAAGAAATTTTAATACTACATTTAATCAATGGAAGTGTTCCTAACCACAGTGTTGCAAAATGTCACCATGATATATATATATATATATATATATATATATATATATATATATATATATATATATATATATTGAAAACAATTCAGATCACATTATATACCAACTTCGTATTAATGAAACTTTTAAAAGATAATTCCGTACTTTGACAAGGTGCTCAAAGAAGGGTCCTCACTAAAGCACCCCAAACCTTTCAACAAACAAGCCTGTGATTCATGTCTAATGAGTAAAAGGTCAGGTAAAGGTCATAGTTGAGATGTCAGGGTCATAGTTCACAATATGAATAGTATATTTATGTATTAATGAATGAACTGCTTATACAAAAATATGGATGTTGGATTAATGTGACCTGTGTTGCAATCTTACTTCAGGTAATTATTTTCATGCCAGTAATCCTACAATTGAGAAAAATCTCTCTCAAAAATTTAACATATAACAATAGAGAAGAATTATTATAGCTAGAATAAGATAATAAACAGGCAATTTTTCAAACGTTATGTTCATATTGCATTCTATTACTATTTATCCTAATAATTGTTCATAGTTTTGACCAAAAAATTGACATTTTCTTAATGAGTGTTTGGAATACACTATTGGTAAATTATCATAGCGTATCATGAAGAATCAAGAAATACAAAATTTTTCAACATTTCATCTTATCTGTGAACAGTTTTGAGTAAAAATTCAGCGACCCGTTTCTTTAATTGTCATGACTCAATAATTTGAATATCATCAACAATAGGCCTATAGATTTTAATCCAATACAAATATCTTGATGGGGTGTCGTGCCCGAGCGGTCTAGCTTACCGGATTCAAGTTCTGGTGTTAGCAACATAATGTGGGTTCGAATCACGGCCGTGACACTTGTGTCCTTGAGCAAGACACTTAATCATAATTGCTTCTCTCCACCCAGGGGTTAAATGGGTACCTGTGAAGGCAGAGTTGGTTTGCTCTATATGCGCTAGAAATGGCAGCAATTGAGCTGTATACTCCCCAGGGAGCTGAGATGGTTTCAGGAATGATTTATGAGCCTGATGAGCAGGAATAATAATATAATGCGCCTTGAGCACCACTTAGTTGGTGGATACGTGCGCTATATAAATCCACACATTATTATTATTATTATCAAAAGCAAGTAAAATTAAAGTATAAATGAAGTTTTTGAAGCTTTTAGGATTTTTTTGTGAAGTATTCTTTTCTTGTTTATTGTTTTTCAATAAGCTCTGCATAAATAAACTTGGTACATGGATGGGAGCTGTATCACTATATACACTATTCTAAGTATTAGCTTTCTTTTGATTAATGTAAATAAATTTAAAGAATTATTTTTGTGTTACATATATTAGGTCCTTTGTCAACAAGATTAGAAATTCTGCAGTCTTGGAATATTTAAGCAGAAATAGTGAACAATGGGACGGATGAAACTATAATTCTAAATGTATAATACTTAAGTAATACTAGGGGAATTTTTTCACCCTACCTTATACTTTCATATTTTGTCCTGCTGCTAATATGATTATTCAGTTGAAACTGAAATTGTTTTAATAATGAAAATGAGACAGTTTTAAAGAACTCAAAATCAAATTTGTTTGGCTTATTGCATTCATGCTTAATCGTTTTTGTTTTTTAATTGTTGCTTTTTAGCTTGCCATTTATGTAAATGAGTTAGCCCATTGTTGAATATGCATTATTGCTTGATTGGAGAAAACCTATGACTGGAGCTCCTTATGATTGTAATTATGCATAATTCATCAGGTAGATACAATATTAATTTACATGTAGTCATGCCTATGAATGTTAATGAGTATGATTAAATAATGTTAAAGTAGATTTTGATTTGGCTCTGTTAATGTAATATCAACTGACACAATTGTATTTCTTGTTAAAATTATGTGTCTCATATACATGTGCAACAACCAAGCCAGACACGAAATGAAATTGAGTACATGGCATTGTATTATTAAATAAATGAATGATAAGTTGATTCTTTCTTGACTTTTTGTACTTGAAAATGGATGTTATCAGTCTGAGTATATGACAATAGGTGCAGCACAAATCATTTAGTTTTATATCAATAGTACAAACAAAAATCTTTAATGTTGGAAATATTACTGCCATTTTTTGTGGAAAACAATTTCGACTGTAATGATCCAAATGCAAGTTTCATTTCATTTAACGTCAAAATTATAAATAAAAAATAGGTAAAATTCAAGTCATCACAACCAGCACATATTGACATGAAGTTTTCTGATTGGTTAAATTCATCTATGTCCATTTAATATCTGTATCACTATTTAATGCATTATTCATTGTAATATTAATCTGATGCATTATTCGTTATGTCACTAGTACAAAGGACAAATTAAATTGTAATGTTGTACAAAATTGTATTTTATGATAGTTTACCAATAAAAGTATACACTGCAAAGTTTTGCCCCAAAACTATAAAAAATGCATGTGTCAAATTTGTCAAAGATTATATTTTGTCTTGAAGAAAAAAAAATATATATATAAAAACATCTGAATAAATTATTAAAGCTACAACAGAAACAGAAAGGGAAAAAACACCTACTGGAAAATGTTTCTATTTGGCGCCCTCAAAATTAAATTATAAACATACTGAAGAATACTGCGAGTATATATAGCCCAGCACGTAGTACTAGGATGTGATGAATGATCCAGAGGGCGCCCTATATTTTTGTATAGTGGTCAACAGAGGGCGCCCTTTAATTTTTATAGTGTCAACAGAGGGCGCCCTTCAAAGTCAACAGAGGGCGCTATTTATATATATATTGTACATGTTTAAATCATGTATATAGCACGTGTCTAATATTCATCAAGTCAAAAATTCCTTAACCAACGACGGAGCGTCGGTGGCCTAGTGGATTGCGACACGCAGTTGGAAACGCAGGACAAGACCCAATCCCCCACAAAAGTTCGAACCCCGCCGAGATCACAGAGGACAAGAAATGGATAGGCAAGAAATGGACACACAAGAAATGGACACACAAGACCACACGAGGATTACAAGTCAAGAGCAAACAAGGATACAAGATCTCAGGATTGGACACACCGTAGATGGAAGGAAAGAAGATGACGCCCACAGATAGAGGAAGACAGAGTGGTGACGACGATAAGGGAGGAAAGAGGAGGGAGGAGAGAGAGATCGGGGATAAAAGAGAGGAGGATTACGGATTTATTTATTATTATTTTTGTAGTAAACCGCATTTATAATGGAATTATGGTAATGCATCAAAATTATTATTCAGTCCCAAACGTTGACGAGTTTAGCTACAAATTTGTACCAGAGTAATACGGTAAATTTTTTATTCACCCATATTCTACATTTACGGTATTACAATGCATTTAATCGAAATTCTGAAATTTACTGATTTTTTTTTGCAGTAAAATGCAATTTACTGTTTCATGACAATGCACTGCAAAATTATCATCCAAATGCCAAATGACCTACAAATCTATCTGTAATACATGTGGTAAAATTTTATTGTAAAATAGCCTTCTTTCACATTTGTACTGCATTACAATGAGCTTTGGTCTGAAATTCTTGAAATTTACATCAAATTTTTCTTTCGGCAGAAACGGCACTGCAGCATTATCACCGCTAACTGATCATCTCAACGCCAAATTAGTCAACAAAATTGTGGTAATATGGTTTCACTTTAAACACCACATATGTTCTACATTCAGCATTTGCATTACAACGCATTTTAACGCAAAATGAAAATTGACACAATCTTTTTCAAAGGGTGCGTCGTTATATGTCAGACTTTCAACAGGGCATGGAATCGGCGTCCCAAGTTTGCTGATGAACATATGACCGAAAAATTACTCTCATTTATGCAGCAGCAAACAGCAACATTGCAAAACAGCACCCGATCCATGCCCTGCCGATCGTGACGATACTGCCCCTCATGTAAAAAAACATCAAGCTGAATACATTGCAGATATCGGCCCGCGGCGAATATTTCATTACCTAAAAAGAAAAAATCATCCGGTCATTACTACCATTACGCACATTTTCTTGAATTATTTAAAATGATTTATGTCATAAACATGATGCCAGCGAACTATCAGAAATGCTCAACGAAAACAAATTGTCCGCAGAACAAATGAAGAGGCGAAAACATTGATTGGTCAAGGAATGTAACCTCCGATCGATTTTTAAAATACCTTAGAAACAGTTATGGAATAAGTTTTTATTTTTGGTTCAATTCAGCACTAGCAATCATTAATTATGTCGATAAAACAAAACCACTATAATCACCAGAATACCACAAGAATCTTATGAGATTACACAGCGGGGTCCCGGATCTCGATCACATGAGATCTAAGATGGTGACGGATGAAAGATGTATCATCAATGTATCATTCAATCAAACACCATGTTCAAAAAAGTTTAGCACACATCAAATGCTTTCCAACTAATATTTTAATGAATGGATTTTCGCCATGAAATGGTTCAGGCAGCCAGTACAGACTGCCTGATGTATCATCACCAGACAGGATGTCTCTCTATTTGTTTGTTTTGTTTACCACATGATCGATCGATCAGATTTGTTCCCAAACAGTGAACAAAACACACTCATGTAGACAACATAAAATTGAAACTCCCTGCAATAACAGTGAAAGACAAGGTACATCATTAGTAATGTTGATAAAACCGTGTCGATCAGCATATGCGTTACCCTTGAATCAAGATATACTAAACAATTAATCACAGAAAGTTTCATTTATTTTGTTGTTAAAGCCTCCTACTTTAGGTGAACTTAGTAGCAGTCATAGCGGTCAAAACTAGTCAACTGCCTGTTTTGACCGTTGACTCCAATGTACATTGGCATTTTTCATTGGTTTTACCGTCATTTTTGACCAATTCTCAACAATACAAGACAATGTTTGCACCAGTCAAAACGTGTTGACACTTTTGTCCTGTAAATGTACCTCACACACCTAGCAGCCGGACAGCGTTTGACGCACAGTGCACCAGATATACCTCTGGCAGCACATACGGATCGATTGACTCGTACAAGCTACATGGTTAACGATTGAGAAAATAATAAAATGATGAATAGACCCTGGAATTCATTCTATTGTGGGTCATGAATGTGTAATCTATCCTTTCAAATTGGAAATTATTTCACTCAAACGTTATACTAGCACCTCAGACAAAACAACTTTAGAGACACGATCACTGGCTTTCACACACTAGAAAGTTTCAGAATTATACACCAACAGTTTTGTCAATCCATACCTTTCCTTTAAATATAATGCAGAGCAGCATACCAGAGTGATCGACAATTTCAAATGACTCTTGATATAACAGTCGACTTTTGGCAACATACCAAACCTAATCCAGGAAGAGTTTTTTTAGCAGTCCTGTCTCATTTTATGAATTGTAATAGTCTTGAGACCAAAGAATCATTGGTTTGACAATCAACCTTTCACCACAGTAGGCCTGAATTTAATTCCAGTAGTAGCACAAGACCATTTTGTTCCGAGTAAAGGGCACTCTACAAATACAGCAACGTCCAGGGAACAGTTTTAACGGATAGCCACGTGAAATTCCAGGTTTTGGTACTTCTGATCACTTCGATTCTCCTGAAGACGATCTGAACATACTTATGAACGTTGTAAAACCACTGGTTCTGCAATTGAACCAACCACAAACCTTCCTAGATTGTACCCACCATGCAAAAAAACATATATAAACAAGGCCTGCACAACTGGGTAAATACGAATATTCCTTACGCCACAGCTAGGCAGCTTGATGCAGATATTGGTCGAAATAAAGGATGAATTCAAGAGGAGGTCATACACAAAATGCCCAAACATAATCATTCTGATTATATGCTGAAAGAGTTGGTCCATCATTCATTAGAAACCGAAGCTGTTGAGAACATCCTGTGAATTAAAAAAACAGATTTTAAATTAGATTACAACTTAGAGAAATTTTCGATTAAGCGAGCATTTTCATTCCACATCGTAATGATAAGGATGGCAAGATGACATCAACCCATTTAACAACATATGCACATCTTTTAAACAATTCAGCATGGCTGTTCATATAATGCAAATTGAATTCGATTTGTTCAGAACTGAAGAACTGATTGTCAATTTGTTTTGACAACTTTGTAACAAACCCACCTGCCGCGATTGACTTGAAAAGGGCTGCATCTACTTATCGGTAGTTTTAATAACTTCCAGGTCAATATTGGGGAAAAATATCACCCAGTACCTCAACAGGTGAAAACAAATTCTCCAATCTTTTGCCTTTAACATCAATACATTCCCTGCAAACCCTGAAAACTCAACAGTCAAACGTGAATCTAGGCCGACAGGTGGAGGAGGGAACAGGTCTGTCAGATGATCCAAGATGACAAAAGCGAAGGGGCATACAGAAAGACCCAAGCAGTCGGGGAAGTCCAGGGTGGGGAATAACGGGTCTTCGGGGATCATCTGCACCATGACACAGGGTGACCGCATGAAAACCCAGCAGACCAGGTGGGCAGAGGGACATGCCGTGAACGTTGGCCGTCTTGCGACAGCCAACGGCAGGCAGTGTTACACCCCGTGCTGGCGCCAAGAGCCGCCAGACGGCATATCGCGCATGGCTACCATCTGCCTTTATCCACCCACTTGTCCATAGCATCAGAACATTGCGTGAACAGCAGAACTTGCCACAGCTGCTGATTCAACGAGCAACACGCCGTTGATTCAGCAACAGCCAGTTCGACCCGATGCTCATTAACGCCTGAACAGCCTGGCGTGCCCGCCGAGTGTTCACGACCCGATGAGCACAGCCAGACACAGGAAAGTTTTATACCTTCACAATCCCGCACGTCTGACAACAGCTCACGAAATATTTTCCGTAAAATTGTCACATGAGCCAAATTGCAAACAACTTCCCTGTGACAGATGACAGATAACATCATTTATCATCCATAGCATCCGATAAAATGGCGAGCACGAGTCTCCGATCGGTAAAGAAACGCGTTAACAGGCAGTTTTAACGCCGAAGACACGAGCCAGCACTGGAACAGTGCTCATATTATTTGCCGAGCGTCAGATCATGAAAGAGCGAGGAACACACATAAAACACCGGTCGAGCGATGCACGAGGCGCGACGACATTCATCTTATTTCGATATTTTGCGTTAATACCCACAATCAGTTTTGCGCCGCCATCCATGCAGTCATGGTACTGAATCAACGCACGGTTGTTGTTCTGTCCGCTCAGCTGAGGTGCTGTTGATCAGAGTGTGAGCCGTTATCTGAAAACAGTTAACAGAAACCTTTCAGATTGCTCATAATCATTGAAAGTCGACTAACACACACGCCGAACCGTTCAGAATGCTAGTCATTACCAAATGCAGTGAAGAAAGCCGGGAATTCTTTCAACATGTTTGAAGAACCTCGTAACGAGACGCAAGCAGACGACAGCCGCTGTGTGATTATGAAATGTTTGTGTACACAATCACATTCCCTGACTACACGTGTATAATCTTATACTCAACGGAGAAGGAAACCAGTCTGAACTCTTTTAACTCCCAATTAGTCTTGATTCAAGACGTTATTGATTGTTATTGATTAATTATGTAATTATTCTAAAAATAGAAGATAATGAATGGAAGGGGCATACGGACTAGGATTCTAAAAATAGGAGACTGTGAACGGAAGAGGCATTTGGACTAGGCATGGATATGGCAGGAGCAAACGCTCCGATCCACGAACCAGGATCGATCAATAACGTCTTGATTCAAGACTAATTGGTAGTTAAAATATTTAACACTGGTTTCTTTCTCCGTTGAGTATAAGATTATACACGTGTAGTCAGGGAATGTAGTTGTGTACACACACATTTCATAATCACACACAGCGGCTGTCGTCTGCTTGCGTCTCGTTACGAGGTTCTTCAAACATGTTGAAAAATGCAACTTTCTTCACTGCTAATTTCAAGTAAGTAACCTTGTTTCAGTTCAGCGTGTATTTAGTCGACACAATAATGATTTATAGGTCAATGGAAAAGGTTTTCTGACTGTATTTTTCAAGGTTTTTAAATGGCTTCCTACGGCTACGATTCAACAACAGAACAACAAAGTACGTAAATTCAATGCCATGACAATGCGATGGATGGCAAGGCAAAGGCGCAATATTATTTGGAATTGAACATTAGCACAAAAAATATCCAGAAATAAATGAATGAATGTCCCTCGTCATGCTCATTGCATCGCTCCATTGACTTTATGACTATGTGTTCCTTCCTTCTTTCATGATCAGTTCTGACATAAACAAATAATATACACTGTTCCAATCTTCAAACTCGTGTCTTAACGTTAGTACTCTTATTTCTTAACACTAACAGTCAAAGACTCGTACTCGTAGTTGTGTACAGCACCATGACTTATGAGATGATAAATGAGTGTATCTGATATGTACTGTCACATTTTAAAAGGAAGTTGTTTTACTGAGTAATTTTTGGCTCATGAATAAATGAAAACCAGCCTGATAAATTTTGGAAAATGGTGAAAACACATTAAAATTTGTTGTATTAATTCTAACATGGAATTAGGGAAGAGTACTCTTTCCTAAAATCTAATCTAACTGTGTTGCTTTTACACTCACGGCACATCAGACAAAATTGTCAGGAAGATTGCTATTTGATGCCCATAAATCATCAGCATTAATGAGCATCAGGTACAACATGATGGCAAAATTGCTTATTTAGTTCTACGGGTATGTTTACTCTCATTGAATCAACCTTTGTAGCCAGTTTCTGCTTATTACATTATGTTCACAATGCTATGGACATAAATTGGGTAATAAAACAGATAAACAACGTTAAATACTTGATAATATATACCCATCCTAGTATCTTTGGCACTTAACTTTTAAAGAATTCTTTACCTACCCACCTATATTTTTCATTGAAAACACAATCAATTCGCATTGATACAGAACATTCTCCCTTTTTTGGCATACATGTGTCCCTCTTTCTGCCCACCTAAATCTGCCCCTGATTGATCTATAGTTTTCCTTAATGCCCCTCCCCTTTTTTGTCATCTTGGATGATCCCCTGACAGAAAGAGATTTGCCGTTTGTCCCCCTCCCCCCCACCCTGGACTTCCCCCGACTGCTTGGGTCTTTTCTGTATGCCCCTTCCCTTTTTGTCATCTTGGATCATCCCCTGACAGAAAGAGATTTACTGTTTGCCCCCCCCTTCCCCCACCTCCCCACCAATCTGCATCTGCCCTGGACTGACCAAGATTTTTGTTATGCCCCCCCCCCTATTTCTGTTGTCTTGGATCAGCCCCTGAATTTTTGAGTTTTGCTGTGGGCCCCCCCCCCCCCCCCCCCCTCTCAGCCTAGATTCACGTTTGACTGTTGAGTTTTCAGGGTTTGCAGGGAATGTTGTGTTGATATTTAAAGGCAAAAAAGGGTGGAGAAATTTGTTTTCACCTTAAGGAAGTACTGGGTAGTATTTTTGTATTGGCCCTGGAGATTGTTAAAACTACTACGATAATTATAGATGCAGCCTTTTCAAGTTAATCATCGCTTGGTGTGGATTTTGTTACAAAAGTTGTCAAAACAAATTGACAATCAGTTCTTCTTCAGTTCTAGGAACAAATCCAATTCAATTTGCATTTATATGGGCAACCATGCTGAATTTGTTTAAAGATGTGCATGCCCCCTGTTGTTAGGTTGAAGTGATACATCTTCATCCCTTATCATTTTGATGTGGAATGAAAAATGCTCCTTAATCGAAAATTTCTCTAAGTTGTATAATAATCCCCAATTTAAAATCTGTTTTTTAATTCACAGGATGTTCTCAACAAGCTTCAGTTTCCTAATGAAAGATGGACCAACTCTTTCAGCATATAATCAGAATGATTATATTTGGAGCATTTTGTGTATGACCTCCTCTTGAATTCATCTATTTATTTCGACCAATATCTGCACTGCTGCCCTAGCTGTGTATAGGAATATTCAGTATTTACCCAGTTGTGCAGGTATGTTTATTTTTTGCATGGTGGAAGTACAATCTAGGAAGGTTTGTGGTTGGTTCCGAACAGAACCAGTGGTTTTACAGCTTGACGTTTCCATAAATTAAGTATGTTCAGATCGTCTTCAGGAGAATCAGAAGATGATCAGAGCATACCAGGCCTGGAATTTCACATGGCTATGCCGCCCGCCCCTTCAAAATGTTCCCATAGACATTACTGTATTGTAAAGGAAGTGCCCTTTACTCAGGACAAAGTGGTCTTGTGCCTACTAGAATGAAATTCCAGGCCTGCATACTAGTAATTGAAAGGTTGAGTTGTCAAACCAATGATTCTTTTAGTCTCAAGACTATTTACAATTCATAAAATAATTGACATGGTGCTACCAAAAAACCTTCCTGGATTAGGTTTGGTATGTTGTACCAAAGAGTCATTTGTGCAAAGAGTCATTTTGAGAATTGTCTGAATTTGATCACTCCTAGTAGTGTGTATACTCTGCATTATATTTAAAGGAAAGGTATGGATTGGTAACAAAACTGTTGAATTATAATTCTGAAACTTTCTAAGTGTGTGTGGAGCCAGTGATGGTATCAGTAATCTCTAAAAGTTGTTTTGTCTGAGGTGCTATAACGTTTGAGAAGTGAAATAATTTCCAATTTGAAAAGGAAGTGCCCACAATAGAATGAATTCAAAAGTCTAATTCATCATTTTTATTATTTTCTCAATCATTAACCCTTGTATGACTGCAAGGGTCAATCAGTCAAAATGTTGATATACTTGCCAAGGTATATCTAGTGCACTGAAAAGTCAAACACTGTCAAACCTTACGTGTAGTAAGTACATTTACAGGACAAAATGTGTCCAACGTTTTTGACTGGTACAAGTATTGTCTTGTATTGTTGAGGGTGGTCAAAATGACAGTAAAAACCAATCAAAAATGCCCCTGTGTGCACATTTAGGTCAACAGTCAAAACAGGCAGTTGACTAGTTTTGACCACTATAGCTACTTGCTACTAAAGTTCACCTAAAGTAGGAGGGCTAACAACAGCAAAATAAGCTGAAACTTTCACAGATTGGTTGTTTAATGCATATTTTGATTCAAAGAGAGTATAAGCATATACTGGTCAACAGTTTTGTCAACATTACTAATGATGTACCTTGTCTTTAAGCTGTTATTGCAGGAGTTCAATTTTATATTTATTCTACTTTAATTGTAAGAGTGTATTTTGTTTCACTGACAAGACAAATCCTGATCACGATCTTGTGAACATAAACAAAGCAAACAAATAGAAGACATCCTGTCTGTTGTATGTGATGATACATCAGGCAGTCTGTACCAGAATACAGCTGAAGCATTTCCATGGCAAAATCCATTCATTAAAAATATTCGATTGGAAACATTTGATGTGATGTACTAAAAAAAATTTTAGACATAGTATTTGATTGAGATGATACATTGAAACAGACTTAAATCTTTCATCCGTCACCATCTTAGATCTCATGTGATCGAGATCAGGATTTATACATGTAAATCTCATCACAAAAAAAAGATTCTTGTAAGTAATTCTAGTAATTATAAATGGTTTGTTTTATCACAATGTAATTAATTACTTCAATGCTAACATTGAACCAAAATAAAAACTTGTTCATAATGTTTTCCTAAAATTATTTGCAAAATCAGTCAGAGGTTACATTCCCTTTAAAAGCAATGTTTTTACGCCTCTTATTTTTTATTCTGCAAGACAATTTATTTCCATTGTAGGCATTTAACACCTGATGGTTCTACTTTAAGCATGTTTATGACTAAAATTTGCATAAATCCCATTTTAATGTGGTAAATTCAGAAAATGTGCGTAATTAATTAATGTGACGGATTGATTTTTTCTTCTTTTTTAAATGAATGAAATATTCAGCCATAAGGCCGATATCTGCAATGTAATTCAGCTAAATAGTGTTTTTTTTGTACACTTAAAGGGGCAGTATCGTCACGATCAACAGGGCATGGAATCGGAGTGCTATTTTTGGATTATATTACTGTTGCTGCTGCATAAATGAGCTAGTAATTTTCAGTCACTATGTTCATATTAAACTAGGACACCGATTCCATGCCCTGTTGAAAGTCTTAATATGACGATACTAACCCTTTAAAAAAAAGATTATGTAAATTTTCAGAATTGCACATTAAAATGCATTGTAATGCTGTAAATATAGAACATATGTAATTTTAAGTAAAATTTAACCATATTACCACAATTTGTTTAGCTAATTTAGCGTTAGGGATGATAATTTTGCAGTGCTTTCTGCTAAATTGCCGTTTCTGCACTTCGAAAGAAAACATTTGATTTTTAATGTAAATTTCAGAATTTCAGATTAAAATGCATTGTAATGCAGTAAATGTAGAGAATATGGAATTTTAATAAAATTTTACCATATTACGAATAGATTTGTAGCTCATTTAGCATTTAGGATGATAATTTTGCAGTGCATTGCCGCTAAATTGCAGTAAATTGCGGTTTTGCACTGCAAAAAAAAAATTTAAAAAAAAATAAAATTAATGTAAATTTCAGAATTTCAGATTAAAATGCATTGTAATGCAGTAAATGTAGAGAATATGGAATTTTAATAAAAAAGTTACCGTATTACCACAAATTTTGTAGCTCATTCAGCGTTAGGGATGATAATTTTGCAGTGCATTACCGCTAAATTGCAGTAAATTGCGGTTTTGCACTGCAAAAAAAAAAAAAAAAAAAAAAAAAAAAAAAAAAAATATATAAAAAAATAAAAATCCTTCATCCTCCTCTTTTCTCCCTGATCTCTCTCTCCTCCCCTCCTCTTTCCTCCCTTATCGTCGTCACCACTCTATCTTCCTCTATCTGTGGGCGTCATCTTCTTTCCTTCCATCTACGGTGTGTGTCCAATCCTGAGATCTTGTATCCTTGTTTGTTCTTGACTTGTAATCCTCGTGTGGTCTTGTGTCTTGTGTGTCCATTTCTTGTCCTCTGTGATCTCGGCGGGGTTCGAACCCTTGTGGGGAAATTGGGTCTTGTCCTGTGTTTCCAACTGCGTGTCGCTAATCCACTAGGCCACCGACGCTCCGGGATTGGTTAAGGAATTTTTGACTTGATGAATATTAGACACGTGCTATATACATGATTTAAACATGTACAATATATATATAAATAGCGCCCTCTGTTGACTTTGAAGGGCGCCCTCTGTTGACACTATAAAAATTAAAGGGCGCCCTCTGTTGACCACTATACAAAAATATAGGGCGCCCTCTGGATCATTCATCACATCCTAGTACTACGTGCTGGGCTATATATACTCGCAGTATTCTTCAGTATGTTTATAATTTAATTTTGAGGGCGCCAAATAGAAACATTTTCCAGTAGGTGTTTTTTCCCTTTCTGTTTCTGTTTGTTGTAGCTTTAATAATTTATTCAGATGTTTTTATATATATATATTTTTTTCTTCAAGACAAAATATAATCTTTGACAAATTTGACACATGCATTTTTTATAGTTTTGGGGCAAAACTTTGCAGTGTATACTTTTATTGGTAAACTATCATAAAATACAATTTTGTACAACATTACAATTTAATTTGTCCTTTGTACTAGTGACATAACGAATAATGCATCAGATTAATATTACAATGAATAATGCATTAAATAGTGATACAGATATTAAATGGACATAGATGAATTTAACCAATCAGAAAACTTCATGTCAATATGTGTTGGTTGTGATGACTTGAATTTTACCTATTTTTTATTTATAATTTTGACGTTAAATGAAATGAAACTTGCATTTGGATCATTACAGTCTGGAACAAGGTGTGTTCCAAAAGGAATACCCAGTGAAATTGTTTTCCACAAAAAATGGCAGTAATATTTCCAACATTAAAGATTTTTGTTTGTACTATTGATATAAAACTAAATGATTTGTGCTGCACCTATTGTCATATACTCAGACTGATAACATCGATTTTCAAGTACAAAAAGTCAAGAAAGAATCAACTTATCATTAATTTATTTAATAATACAATGCCATGTACAGTACTCAATTTCATTTCGTGTCTGGCTTGGTTGTTGCACATGTATATGAGACACATAATTTTAACAAGAAATACAATTGTGTCAGTTGATATTACACATTAAAAGAGCCAAATCAAAATCTACTTTAACATTATTTAATCATACTCATTAACATTCATAGGCATGACTACATGTAAATTAATATTGTATCTACCTGATGAATTATGCATAATTACAATCATAAGGAGCTCCAGTCATAGGTTTTCTCCAATCAAGCAATAATGCATATTCAACAATGGGCTAACTCATTTACATAAATGGCAAGCCTAAAAAGCAACAATTAAAAACAATAACGATTAAGCATGAATGCAATAAGCCAAACAAATTTGATTTTGAGTTCCTTAAAACTGTCTCATTTTCATTATTAAAACAATTTCAGTTTCAACCAATAATCATATTAGCAGCAGGACAAAATATGAAAGTATAAGGTAGGGTGAAAAAATTCCCCTAGTATTACTTAAGTATTATGCATTTAGAATTATAGTTTCATCCGTCCCATTGTTCACTATTTCTGCTTAAATATTCCAAGACTGCAGAATTTCTAATCTTGTTGACAAAGGACCTAATATATGTAAAACAAAAATAATTCTTTAAATTTATTTACATTAACCCTCCTACTCTAGCTGCACTTTAGTGGGAAGTTGCTATAGAGGTCAAAATCAGTCAACTGCCTGTTTTTGACTGTTGACCCAAAATGTGCACACAGGGGTATTTTTGACTGGTTTTTACTTTCATTTTGACCACCCTGAACAATACCAGACAATGCTTTTGAGTGCACTAGATATGGCAAGTGTATCGACATTTTGACTGTTTTTGACCCTTGTAGTAGTAGGAGGGTTAATCAAAAGAAAGCTAATACTTAGAATAGTGTACATAGTGATACAGCTCCCATCCATGTACCAAGTTTATTTGTGCAGAGCTTATTGAAAAACAATAAACAAGAAAAGAATATTTCACACAAAAAATCCTGAAAGCTTACAAAACTTCATTTATACTTTAATTTTACTTGCTTTTGATTTTAGGGAATCAAGATATTTGTATTGGATTAAAATCTATATTGTTGATGATATTCAAATTATTGAGTCATGACAATTAAAGAAACGGGTTGCTGAATTTTTACTCAAAACTGTTCACAGATAAGATGAAATGTGGACAAATATCATGATACACTATGATAATTTACCAACAGTGTATTCCAAACACTCATTAAGAAAACGTCAATTTTAGGATTACTGGCATGAAAATAATTACCTGAAGTAAGATTGCAACACAGGTCACATTAATCCAACATAAGACTAAAATAACTTATTTTTGTATAAGCAATTCATTCATTAATATATACATATACTATTCATATTGTGAACTATGACCTGACATCTCAACTATGACCTTTACCTGACCTTTTACTCATTAGACATGAATCACAGGCTTGTTTGTTGAAAGGTTTGGGTGCTTTAGTGAGGACCCTTCTTTGAGCACCTTGTCAAAGTACGGAATTATCTTTTAAAAGTTTTATTGATATGAAGTTGGTTATAATGTGATCTGATTTGTGAGAAATCCTGAAATCCTGAGAAATTTGAGTTTTTGGAGAGATGCGTCTACAAGGAGCCCTACCTAGATTTGATTTCAGCGCCGTATCTCAGTAAGAGCTTAATGATGCTGACGAAGCCTCCCGATGCGGCTAGGCTGAGCGGGGTGTAGTCAGAGATGTTACGGTGTTCCTTGTTAGCCCCACGGGCCAGCAACGGGTCAACAACCTGAAGAACAAAAACAGTCAAAATAGTTGACTTAAGAGAGGTGTATACCTTCTAAACAAAAATTAATGATCACAGTTATCCATTAAACTTGATAACCCAAATAATTTACATCAGAATTTTTGTAACAAACTGTTCAAAAACTTCATGAAGTTCGGTTTGATGGTCAAGACTTCTGAATGCATTTTTATTGAATGGAATGCATGTAGTGAATGGAAACTCTCACAGATTATCTGTTCAGAGAATGCTGCTCAGTGTATGAGGCACCTTGCAAGATTATGAAACTAGGCATACAAAATGAAATTGATGTTGCACACATGACAGAGACGCTTCTTTGTTACCTTGTATCTGCCACCGGAGCAAGCAAGGGAGAGTGGCTTATCTTTGGTCCTCTCCGTCTGAGCTTCAATGTCGCACCCTTGGTCTTGCAGTGGTCAGCGGTGGCGGCTAGTATGAGCGGGGTGAAACCTGAAAGAACAAAACAGAACAAAACAAATACAATCATCAGTGTTGGAGGTCTCGACCGAGGTCTTGGTCTCGAGACTAGTCTCGAGACATTATTTTTCAGGTCTCAACGATTTTGAGGTCTCGAAATGTTGAGGTCTCGGTCTTGTCTCGGTCTCAGACCTCGAATAGTCTCGGAGTCGAGACCTTGACGAGACTCGTTAAATACTCCAGAATGTTTGAAGTCGATTATTCGATTATCCGCTTTTGGAGTCGATCCTGTATCGCCAGGCAATTCATAACGCATAGTGAATGTCAAAATAATTTCCACAGGGAGGGGGAGAGCTCGCTAGCATATCGCCGCGCAGCAGCATGAACTGTGTTCAGGGTGCTTACAGTTAAGCTTGGGCGATAACACGATAATATTGAATATCGCGATACCTTTTTTTGTTTGATTACGATATCAAGAACCTTTTCAAGTTATCGAGATATCGGCAAATCACGATTTAAAAAATATATCATGTCGATTCAGAAATTCCATGGTCTCGGTCTCGGACTATGAGGTCTCGGTCCCGGTGTCGGACGGGGAGGTCTCAGTCTCGGTCTCAGTCTCGGTCTCTGTCTCGGTCTCTGTCTCGGTCTCGGACAGGGAGGTCTCAGTCTTGATCTCGGTCTTGGACTATGAGGTCTCGGTCTTGGTCTCAGTCTCGGACTTTGAGGTCTTGACTCCAACAATGACAATCATTAAGGTTTGTAGTTGTTATTAGATATGTCAGAAGTGGAAAGATTTTAATTTTAAAATGTAATTTTCAAAACTTTTTTTGTGAAAAAAAATTATTACGAAATTCATATTACGAGTTTCAAAGTCGTTTTTATGTTTGTTCACTACACATACAAAGGTGAAAGTCTAACCTGGGCTAGGTGATTTACAAGTCTTTAAAAAGCTTATGCCTGAGCTCACCTTTCTTGTCCCTGTGCTCTATGTTAGTACACTTCTCAAAGAGCATCAGGACGAGCTTGTCATGATTGCTCTCTGTCTGGGCCGTCCACCTCCACTGGGGGATGCAGGGTGAACGGGGGCATGTAGTAGACCGGGCAGAATGGTGAGGGTTGGTGGACCGCATCCGGGTTGGGGACAGTGGCAGTAGTGGTGAGAGTGAGTGGAGAGGTGACGCGGTAGGAGAGAGAGGAGGAACCACACTGGGTGCCGACGGATTGGGTTTGCAGTGGGGCTGCTTCCAGGGCTTAGGTGGTAGTTCAGGTCCTGAAAGAAACAAGGTGGATGGGAAATGTTGATCCCATGATTTACTCTCTTGTATTAAATCAGTCTCATAGCACCAAATTATTTACCACTGAGTTATTATAAGACATAAAACAATTGGATTCATTAAAATAGTTTTGTCCCTGTACATCCTGCCTTTATTATAATAATGTTTTAATTTCTCTCTTATTAAACCAGTCTTAATAGTGTGAAATGCGTCAACAAATTACAGGGGGTGAGTTTTCAGGGGGCAAGTTTGCCAAGGGGCGACTTGTCAGGGGGGGTGACGTTGTGAGGGGCGAGTTTGTAGTATCAACAGGGGGTGAGTTTGTAAGGGGCGAGTTTGCTGGGGGCGAGTTGACTGGCATACACACACAATCCCTGTATGCTGCTTAATAGTTCTGAACGTGTAGTTCGTGTCGCAACAAATATTGAACTACACAATAAAGTATCACAGCAAATACGACATGAAATGTACGTTAAATTATATACGAGATAAACAGTTCCACGACATCGATAGTTCGAAGAAAAAAAAATACAAAACAAAAATGGCTCTTACACAGTTAATTCCACCTAAAACGCACACAGAAAACTGTAAAGACCCTTTCTGTCCTTTTAGAGCTGTCCAAATGACTTTAGTTGAAAGAAACTCTCTTTTTTAATAACTCACAACAAATGTAAGCTTTCGAACAACGCGGCACACTGACTTTATTTCACGCTTCAATCTGAATCCCTTATCTCACAGCGCCCTCTACCGGCACCCACTACAACTGAATTATGCCGTAACAGGGATATACATTTCCCCTCCGAAAACAAATCACCTCCAAAATAAATAAATCAAAAATAATTACGCAAAAACCCTCCACTTGATAGCAACATAGGACCATTTTAAACGGGATTGTTAGTCCCAAATGATAAAAACGGGAATCAAATAATCTAGAGACATGATATTATACCATATTAAAATTCATTAATTGAATAGCCCTAAAATCCTTATTAACAAAGTTGGACATACATTGTACACACATAATGTGGCTTTCGCCTTTAGCAAAATGTGCTAATACACACCGGTAGCCCTCAATAGTTAATTTTTGTGATCCACGGTCAGAAATGATTGGTGGATCGGGTTTAACATAGGGAAGAATAAACGTGCCGTTGTAGCTTGTGTGCTAAACATAATAGCTTTGATCCAATTCCACTTTTGTCCAGACCTCAGCCGTGTCTCATGGGTGTGCCAACTAAACCAATGCGGTGGCACCTCCATCCGCAGACTCAGATACTATCCATCACTGTAGGTCTCCACGACCATGGGCGTCGATCTCCACGACCATGGGCGTCGATCGCCATTTAGAAGTGGGCAGCGGCGTAGCCACGGGGGGCCTGGGGGCATGTGCCCCCCCCCCCCAGGTGTCCCCACGAAATATTCTCATAGTGCCCCCAAAAAACAGAAAAGAAAAGGGAAAAAACCCAAACCCCCTGGGCCCCCACTGAAAAGCAAGCCCCCCTGTGGCCCCTCCCCCACTGAAAAAGTCCTGGCTACGCCGCTGGAAGTGGGAGGGGGTTATGGGGGTTACATGCAAGTGGCGGATCCATGACTGAAATGAAATCGCACAGCCTTACCCCTACCTTTAGACATCATAATTATATATGGGGCAAACAAATTGCGAGTTGGTAATCATTTTTGTTATTGCATTAATAACAATATAATTATAATAACAAAATTGATTTAATTTTGCCTTACACAGATGTGTGTATACTCGGTGCTTTTCGAGTGTCGGTAAAAAAAATAATGGCGACTCGGACGGGATTCAAACACAGGACCTTCTGCTTACTAGTACAGACGTCTTAACCTCTCGACCTATGTCGATTGGCTTGCCTGATGTCGATTGGCCGACAGAATCCTAGTCAGCGGGTGCCGCGATATTTATAGTGTCAATACCCTTTATCCGCTTGAATAACTCGTGTATAACTATGGTGACCCTAGAACATCCAGACAAAATGACATAACGAAGACGGGATTGATCTTTTACCAAAAAAACACAAGGAATTTCAATATATTTACAATTATTTACAATAATATTTACAAGGTTTAATTGAACTAGAGATTGTTAAATGAATGTAAAAAGTTATCTGTATGTCTCTTCAATACTCTTAAATCCAAAAACTAGAATTTAATTTACAACATTTATTTGTTTCTTTTAGCAGAGGTTTGTATAATTCTACCATAATTTTTTATATTATTTGACAGAAGAGTTCTTGGATATTAATACACTTAGTATGGTTGATAACTATCTAATTGATTACTTTCCTCTCTCAAGATGTTGGCCAGCATGTCAAACAGGCATCACAAGTTTACGGGTAGCTCATGGGCGGATCCAGAACATTTTTTAGGGGGGGCTGACAATCAAAAACAATTATTTTTCAGTAATACAAAAATTACAATGAAATAATCAAAGGGAGAGAAAAACAAAGCACAGTGAGGGAATGGGAGTGAGGGAATGGGAGTGCGTTCCCTCCTCTCTCTCTCTCTCTCTCTCTCTTGTATGCTACTGTTCACGAGTGGGGTCCTCTCTCTATTCCTTTTTTCTTCTCCTTCTCCTTTCTCTTGGGAGCCGCTGGAGTGGGTTTTAAGACCCACACTAGTAATGCCAGTGGCTCCCCACCCCAGGGATCTTCAGGGAGTCTGCTTGCACCATGGTGCTTGCAGTCTCCCTTTAGAGGATCCCTTTTCCTTTTTTCATCCTTTCTTCCACTCTACCTTTTGTTTATTTCGATTTGTTTTGATCTTTTAATGTATTTGTCTTTCTTTATATAATGTATTTTTGTTATTACCTTCGTTAACAAAGTTTACAGAGTTTTGTTACTTTTACAGTAATATTGGAAACCACCATTTTTGTTAAACATTGTTTTCTATTCTGTAATTTTGTATTGTTCTGCTTTGTAAATAAAGTTTTCTTTGAAAAGTCAAAAAAAGTCAGTCTCTCTCTCTCTCTCGTTTTTGTTCGGTTTTTTTAATTTATTTTTTTACTTCTTCTTCTCCCCCGCGACTGTCCGCAAAAAAAACACATACTTGCAAACTTCTCATGAACTTGAAACTTGGCATGTACTTAGAACTGAACAAGTAGATGAAACACGAGTTGTGAGTGACCCCAATTTGACCTTACTTCCTGTCCAAACCGGAAGTCAAAGTTTAACATTTAAATAAATCATATCTCAACAACCACAAGAGGTAAATTCACAATTTTTGTACCATTGTACAGATCGTTAATTGTCAAAAAATATTTACACAAAGGTAACCCCAATTTGACCTTACTTCCTGTCCAAACCGGAGGTCAAAGTTTAATATTTTAACAAATCATATCTCAACAACCACAAGAGGTAAATTCACAATTTTTGTACCATTGTACAGATCTTTAATTGTCAAAAAATATTTACACAAAGGTGACCCCAATTTGACCTTACTTCCTTTCCAAACCGGAAGTCAAAGTTTAATATTTAAAAAAATCATATCTCAACAACCACAAGAGGTAAATTCACAGTTTTTGCACTATTGTACAGATTGTTAACTGTCAAAAATATTTACAAAAACATGACCCCAATTTGACCTTTACTTCCTGTCCAAACCGGAAGTCAAAGTTTAATATTAAAAAATAATAATGCAAAGTTTCTTTAAAAAACATTCTGATGTCATCATCACTGCCCTGACAAAACTCGAACACATATGTGTTTGTAATATCACAAACACTGCCGTCTAGTTTTATTTAATTTTTTTAATTTTTTTTTTTTGAGATTGAAGATCTAATTCACCAAAGACATAAATAAAATCAATTAAAATGCTCCAGATTGCACAGTAGAGCATTTAAACCAATCATAAACATCAAGTAAAAACATTCATATTGGCTTTGCATTTAGCAATGCGCGCATATTCACTTGTCATAATTTTCCTCTTTGCGGGGGGGGGGGGTGATGAGTTGCATGCCTGAAAGCAGATATTGACTTTATTATGACTTTTCTTTCAGGGGGGAAAAATCACAATCAATTATGTAAATTTTTTGGTTGTGGTTACAAAAGTTCATTTTATTTCCTGTAGTACACATCTGAAAATAAAGAATAATGCACTTTTTTAAGTAGCCCACTAGTAATTAAAATTAAAAAATAAGGAACTGTTGTTCCTATGAATGAAGTGAAAACAGTTGCAAAATGTTGTGTATTAGTAAGGCTTTCTTCACTGAAAGATTTATTAAAATCTGTTGGATATTAAAACAGTTATGACACTTTGTAGTTCAGAACTGCCCGAAAAGGTCACAACTTTTTCTTTGTTTTCTATTAATATTATAAAGCAATACCAAATTAAGCCCGCCACAATTAAATATTTAAATCGTCATAACTTTTTTAATAATTAACCTATAACAAAAATATTTATACCATTTTAATGCATTTTCTGAGCTCTTTCCAATGGTACTAAAATTATTCCACAATATTTATTTTGAAATTCTTTGTCACATACCTGCGTATATAAGTTATACTGACTTGATACTGTACTGAAGTAACAGTTGAAGGCACGGCAGGGCCTACAAATAATTGGGGGAAACATTCATTCTATCATTTAAAAAACAATTCAAGGAATCTAAACTAATGTAACTGTTGTTAAATAATAAAAAATAACCTAGGCCTACCTTTCAACGTAAACGTCCATGGTCATGACCGAGCTACGTTACTGGTTAGCCTGTTGATCGACCTTCAACTTATCCTGGAGACATTTCAACACCGAGGGAAGATTTCTTCTGTCACAGGCACACCATCCTCGTCCATGAGTTTCCCAAGATCCAAATGGATTTTTTTAAAGCAAACTTCATGATTAAAAACTGTTATTAAGTTATACATTGATCGTCGCCGCATGCGGCAGTACTCACTTTACGCATATTCATATACGGAATGCGCACACACGATCGACACGTGAATTCGCGCACACACGTTTCTGAGTGCGGCTATAAGCCAGGCACTTCGTGTATGACGTCACTAAGTGCAGGCTCATCACATGAGGCCCATTTACGAATTCTCAATTCGTAAAAAAATGACATAATTTTTAAATATTTACACTAGTTGTCACAGCTACAATTCAATTAGCTGACGCGCTAATTGTCGCGCCAAAATGAAACACAATCAATCAAAATGGAGTGCATCCCCAGCAGTTTCCAAGAGAGGAAACACAAAGAAAACTATATTTTTGGCTGGGTGTCTACAGAAGAAGAACTAAAGACCGTTTTAGAATCATGTCATAGTCTGTCTTCGATGACATCTTATGTATTTTGGTAATTATTATAACGAACGTTAATTAGTATAAAATAAGTAAATTAACGTTAGAATGTTGATATAATTTTTATATTGATGTTATTATACTACCCTAACCATGCTAACGTTATACATATGTATTATTATTAACTCACCTAAAGTTAGACAGTCAGTTTGCACGTTTAGATACAAAAACCAAATAACGCTAAAACTAGACGGCAGTGTTTGTGATATTACAAACACATAGGTGTTCGAGTTTTGTCTGGGCAGTGATGATGACGTCAGAATGTTTTTTAAAGAAACTTTGCATTATTATTTGTTAATATTAAACTCTGACTTCCAGTTTGGACAGGAAGTAAGGTCAAATTGGGGTTACCTTTGTGTAAATATTTTTTGACAATTAACGATCTGTATAATGGTACAAAATTTGTAAATTTACCTCTTGTGGTTGTTGAGATATGATTTTTTTAAATATTAAACTTTGACTTCCGGTTTGGACAGGAAGTAAGGTCAAATTGGGGTCACCTTTGTGTAAATATTTTTCGACAATTAACAATCTGTATAATGGTACAAAAATTGTGAATTTACCTCTTGTGGTTGTTGAGATATGATTTTTTTAAATATTAAACTTTGACTTCCGGTTTGGACAGGAAGTAAGGTCAAATTGGGGTCACCTTTTTGTAAATATTTTTCGACAATTAACGATCTGTACAATGGTACAAAAATTGTGAATTTACCTCTTGTGGTTGAGATATGATTTTTTAAATGTTAAACTTTGACTTCCGGTTTGGACAGGAAGTAAGGTCAAATTGGGGTCACCTTTGTGTAAATATTTTTCGACAATTAACGATCTGTACAATGGTACAAAAATTGTGAATTTACCTCTTGTGGTTGTTGAGATATGATTTTTTTTAATGTTAAACTTTGACTTCCGGTTTGGACAGGAAGTAAGGTCAAATTGGGGTCATGTTTTTGTAAATATTTTTCGACAATTAACAATCTATACAATAGTGCAAAAAAATGTCCATTTACCTGTTGTGGTTGTTGAGATATGATTTTTTTCAATATTAAACTTTGACTTCCGGTTTGGACAGGAAGTAAGGTCAAATCGGGGTCACTCACAACTGGAGTTTCATCTACTTGTTAAGTTCTAAGTACATGCCAAGTTTCAAGTTCATGTGAAGTTTGCAAGTATGTTTTTGTTTGCGGACAAGATGGGGGAGAAGAAGTAAAATAAAAAAATAAATAAAAACTAGAGCTTAAGTGTTTGTTTGAACAAACACAGGGTGTTCGAGTCAACTTCCGGTTCAATCAAATTATCAACGATGATGTAAAATTATATTGTGCAATGGTTTATCATCTTTTATAATAACAATATCAATTTCATATTCAAAAGATATATCAATTTTGCGTTAGAATGTGTTGAATTTGAACTTCCTGTTTGGACAGCAAGTAAAGGTCAGATTAGGTGGTTTGAAGGTCATATATGACCTCATGATTATGAAAAAATAACAAATTTGTCAACTTATACATTAAACTGAAGCTATGATATATGACCTTTTAAAATTTGTAAAATCGTTACTTAGTGTGCCACTAATTGGACCATTGGCAAAGCATTTATGGTAACTCATTTCACAAGAACTACAAGCTACATTTGTATTAATGTAAGGAATTCAATTGTGTTTTTGTTTTCTAATAGGTCTTTTAGTTCTTGAGATATTGGCTGTTGAACTTGGAAAAGCTGTGAGATTTAAGCAATAAATTAGAAATTAAGAAGTGTGACTTGGAACACTATGTTTTTTATTTTAAATATTGACACTAGCCCAACATATGCTTTTCAAAAGCATGCTAGATGATAAATCGACATTAAAAATCACTCATATGAAAATAGTTTGCCAGGGTTGTAGGCAGCCAGATCAACCTATTCAGCGTTTTTATACATGTAAAGTCACAAAGTTGATTTAGGGTATAAGGGGACTACATGTATAGTAACTGGATTAAACTTGGCTGCAAATTCAAAGAGCAGGAAGTGTGGGTTAAATTGTTTGGGGGAGCTGGGGGTTTAAATACTGAAGACACTGAAGCATGGAAGAGCATATAAATATTTCCCCTTTCCTTGTTTTTCCAACTTTACCAAGGAAAAGTTAGCCCGTGAGAGAAGAGTCTTTACACTCCTGAGATTTCCATTTCCATGTTGTGATTAATTTTTCCCTACATGGAACATAATACAAAGTTAGCTAATAATTGTGCATTTCATGTTCACGTATCAGGTACCACAGAGTTTACTCAAAGCACAGCCGTAGCCGTAGTTGGGTGGAGAAGAAACAATACAGCTTATGTCAAATAGCTGTCTGCAGTCTTCAAAGCTTGTATGGATATCAGCTAATTAGCCTTTCATTAGAAAACAAGCTTATAACTACTATGATAAAGTTGGAAGAAAGCTTGCATCCGTGCTTTCCATCTTCCCCTGCCCCCCGCAGAAGAGTTGTCAAAAAGTAAATAATTCCCAATTCAAACAAAATTAAGTGTAATTATATCTACTGGATCAAATCTGATAATTGCTTGCCCTTTTTATTTTGTTTATGAAAAAACCTTTCAATTGTAGATTTAAATGAAGCCCACATTGGTATTTATCTCTTGTTATTAAGTCTTGTACAAAAATTAATCTAATTGATGGACTGCATGTTTATATACTGAGAGTGATCTTTATTTATATTATACTTCACTTTCAGGTCAAGTTTATAACAAAAATATAATGATAAATTGACAATGATAGTGTCACTGTCATCAAGCATCTCCTTATTGTGACATGCTTATAAACTGTCTTTGTTTTCATCTATACTGCAAATAATTAAAAAATAATTTATAAAATTTGAAAACAAATTCTACATTGATTTTCACATTTTCAAGGTTGTACACATGATTGGCAAAATGTCTGTAGCTGCATCCATACTACAGAATTACAACCTAAAGATCAGATGCCATTTTGTACATAAATTTTTAGACATTGAAATAATCAAAGAGTTGTATGGGTGCTTGTAAATTGCTAATAAAACAATGAAATACATATTTATTTTAACTGTCTATTGGGTTTCATGACTTGACTTTTGTGGTTACACACTTCCCTCCCCCACAATCAATTGAAACCACTTTGTTGACATGTTTAACCTACTTGTAACCAATCTAGAAATGAGTGTGCATGGTCTTACACATGTAACAAGTGAAATGACTTCAGTGTAAATGAACCCAACCATGATCCTTTGTTGACAAGAAAACAGAATCAATCTGCATTTATAATAAATGTACGCTCTGTATGTACGATTTAGTGACAGTTCAGAATGGGTGGCATTCAGGGGTTGTCATTGGAATCGGTAATTTTGGAATAAAATGTCTGCCACTGTCTGCATGTACTGCCACTGGTGATGGACCAACACATTTGTTTGTTTTCTAAAATACTTTGGTCTATCATTGTAGCACTATAGAATCCAAGAACTAGGGAAGGGAGTGGCAAACAAGCAATAAAAGTATAAGGGGCCCAAATTACCAATTCCATTGACTGATGACTGGTGCTTCATTATGTCGAAAATCACACCCAGCATCAATTCTGCATAGCTGAAGTTGCAAGATGTTTCTGTCCTCTTTTTAAAAAAGACTTAAGATTGAAAAGAGGAGTAAGGGCTTAGATTTAAATAAATGTTGTTTAACTGACATGGATTGGAAAGGTGGTTATCAGATATATACACCCCTTCTCTTGGACTGAAATGCCAGTACTGCTATAGCAAAAAATAACAAATTAGACTAAACCGTAATTTTTTGTAATAAACAACCATTAAAACTAAATGAAATGTTCATCATTGGTATGAAGACCCCTTCTCAAACGATCTGTTAATGTAAGACGTTAAACCATACCATCGTGTAGCCTAGAAACTGAAGATTGTTGATGACTTGAACAGTTACGATACTGCATTTGGGTGTGGTGTCAACGCCGTGTCGGGGTGCTGTAGGCTGGAACTGAGTCTGAGCCATGATACATCGGAGTCAACATGCTGTAAAAAATAATAGTTAAGTTTTATAAGTACATAGAATAAAGTATTTGAAAATTCAGAGAAGTTCTAATTTATGTGAATGAGGAAAACAATATGTCACAGTGAACATGCTGTAAAAAATAATAGGAAGGTTTTATAAGTACATGGACCAAGAATAAAGTATTTGAAAATTCAGAGAAGTTCTAATTTATGTGAATGGGGAAAATAGTGTATAATTTTAGAGTAGCTGGATGGACCATTGAAACTGAAAAGGGCATTGGTTTGTTTTCAAAATTGCACACAAATGTTCTCGCACGAAACTCACATCAAAAGACAAAGGTATTTAAGGAAATTGCAGAGTCTCATATAATTTCATGTGATTGTGAGGGATGTCTGAGAGAGGCCTCAGGGAGCAAGACCTACAAGTACATGTATTGTGTCATGAATATTATGCATTTTCATGTGAAATAATTGTCTATGTAAGTTTATTTGTATCTGAGAAGGGTAAAAAATTAAGGAAAAGTGAAGTAAACAATCACTAGGCTACTATTTAATTTGTGCACAAACAGAAGATTTTTGGAGAAAACAAAAATTACAAAATATATGGCATAAAATTTCTACTGACAAATTGCCATAACCTTAACAACTGAATTTTCCTATCCTTAAGTGGCGAGTTGTTTACTGTCCAAAGTATGTTCAAATCAAAGGCCTAACTAACGTTAGTTAAACAGGCACAATGCAACGACGAATGGACAGCTTAAAAAATTTCTTTTCTTGTATAAAAACACGAAGATAAATACAGGAAATCGTCTTAAAAAGTAACTTCACGATACCTACCTACTGTGTTGGCGATCCATTTTTACACGAAATCCATGACATATTGGGTCAAAACTCCCTCAAAAAGACACAAATTCGTAAGACAGTGACGAGCCTAAAAAAATTACGTCTGGGCCATGGGGGCACCACACGCAAACAGCGTGGATATCGATTGTACGTACATGTACATGATATGCAGCTCCATTGTAACCAAAGATCGTGTAGCGTCTCGTATTGCGCCTTGCGGCGCTACACGATCTTTGATTCTTTTATGCAACGTCTCAACAGCCTTGCGGCGCTACACGAACTTTGATTCTTTCATGCAACGTAACTGAAACGTTTTAAATTTGATTTTAAAAACTTTGATTTAGCGTAATTCGACACCTGATGACATAATCATGACGTTACAGCGAACGGTTTCGTCAGCTTGTTATGTTTTGTTCATGTGTTAAGTTTGGAGGCTGTATATGCTTAGCAAGGATCCCTTTGTTGCCGGACAAGTGAGAAGAAGAAGTAAAAGAAACAGTACAAAAACTAGAGCTTAAGTGTTTGTTAGAACAAACACACGGTGTTCGAATCCACTTCCGGTTCAATCAAATTTTCAACGACGATGTAAATATTATATTGTGCAAGGGTTTGTCATATTTTATAATAACTATCAATTTCATATTCAAAAGACATATCAATTTTGCGTTAGAATGTGTTGAATTTGAACTTACTGTTTGGACAGGAAGTAAAGGTCACATTAGGTGGTTTGAAGGTCATATATGACCTCCTCATGATTATGAAAGAAAAAAAAATTGTCAACTTATACATCAAATTAAAGCTATGAGATATGACCTTTTAAAATTTGTAAAATCGTTACTTCGTGTGCCACTAATTGGACCATTGGCAAAGCATTTATGATAAGTCATTTCACACGAATTACAAGCTATTAATTTAAGGAATTCAATTGTGTTTTTTGTTTTCTAATATGTCATTTAGTTCTTGAGATATTGGCTGTTGAACTTGAAAAAGTTGTGAGATTTAAGCAATAAATTAGAAATTAACAAGTGTGACTTGGAACACTGTTTTTATTTTAAATATTGACACTAGCCCAACACATACTTTTCAAAAACATGCTCGATGATAAATCAACATTAAAAATCACTCATATGAAAATAGTTTGCCAGGGTTGTAGGCAGCCAGATCAACCTATTCAGCATTATTATGGGCATGAAGTCACAAAGTTTATTTAGCGTAGAAGGGGACTACATGTATAGTAACTGGATTAAAATTGGCTGGGGTTGCTTGTATGGATATCAGCTAATTAGCCTTCATTAGAAAACAAGCTTATGACTACTACATGATAAAGTTGCCGGGAAGAAAGCTTGCATCCGTGCTTTCCATCTTCCCTGCCCCACAAAAAGGTAAATAATTCCCAATTCAAACAAAATTAAATGTAATTATATCCACTAGATCAAATTTGATAATTGCTTGCCCTTTTGATTTTTATGGAAAACCTTTCAATTCTAGATTTAAATGAAGCCAACATTGGTATTAAGTCTTGTATAAAAATTTATTTAATTGATGGACTGTATGTTTTTATACTGAGAGTGATCTTTATTTATAATATACTTCACTTTCAGGTCAAGTTTATAAAAAAAAAGTGTAATGATAAATTGACAATGATAGTGACACTGTAATCAAGCATCTCCTTTATTGTGACATGCTTATAAATTGTCTTTGTTTTCACCTAATCTGCAAATAATTACAAAATAATTTATAAAATTTTGAAAACAAATTCTACATTGATTTTTACATTTTCAAGGTTGCACATGATTAGCAAAATGTCTGTCCATACTACAGATTTACAACATAAAGATCATGGGGATGCCATTTTTGTACATAAATTGTTAGACACTGAAATAATCAAAGAGTTGTATGGGTGCTTGTAAATTGCTAATAAAACAATGAAATACATATTTATTTTAACTGTCTGTTGGGTTTCATGACTTGACTTTTGTGGTTCCACATTTCCCTCCCCACAATCAATTGAAACCACTTTGTTGACCTGTGTAACCTACTTGTAACCAATCTAGAAATGAGTGTACATGGTCTTACACATGCAACAAGTGAAATGACTTCAGTGTAAATGAACCCAACCATGATCCTTTGTTGACAAGAAAACAGAAACAATCTGCATTTAAAATAAATGTACACTCTGTATGTACAATTTAGTGAGTTCAGAATGGGTGACATTCAGGGTTGTCATTGGAATCGGTAATTTTGGAATAAAATGCTTCCTCCCCCAAGTTCTTAGTGATGGCATGTACTGCCACTGGTGATGAACCAACACATTTGTTGTCTCAAAATTCTTTGGTCTATCATTGCAGCACTATAGAATCCAAGAACTAGGGAAGGGAGGGCAAATACAAAATACATAAGGGCCTTATACTAGTGCTTTAATTGGGTGATCTGGCAAAAGGTATTCCAAGGCTGACACACCCATGCAATGAAGATTGGGGTTATGTTTACATGGCCCAACTGCCAGGGATTCACTGTCGGCAATATACATTTTACTAGATCACCAACAGATATTGCTTAATAGCTACATTTCAGAGGATGTTTGGGTCCAGTCAAAAATATAATAAGAATTCCTCAGTACTAATTTTGTTCTAACATGTTAAAGAAATTCCTAGAAAGACCTAGATATGTCTTGAGGTCCTAAAATCAATTCTCTTGAGGGTAAAGACTGCCACAGATAGGATAAGTCCATATAAAATAATTTGAATCATACATTAACTCCTTTGATGAATGGATAAACTTCAAATGCTGGCCATTGATCACAAAGTTACACAGACTCTGCACACCTTGTAGCAGTAGCACAAATGGATACCGATGATCTGAAATATAAACTAATCATGTAAAAACAATATTAAATGTTTTCAAAGAGGGACGAAGAATAATGGGTCATGCTAACAAAACACACATAACTTAGAATGCCCTCATATGTTATTATCAGGATGATGGATTGACGTAACTTCAGAAAACTTATGCAACTTTAGAAAAATGATCCCTTCAGAACAATGCCTTTAAGTTAGGTTTTACAATGGAATAGAAAGTTACATGTGACGTCTTCCTTCCTCCATGATGTGACTGTTTCATTATCTCAATAAATGTGCTGATATTTGTTTCTGGACCACTTTAGTGAGAAAATTAAGTGCTAGTATCAAGTAAACTGCAATGCATCCATCACCACACAAGACATAAGCACTACTAGTATTATGAGGAACTATAGACACTATAGTGTAGCTAAATTAACCGGATGTCAACCCGTACACATGCCAGTAAATATTCAGTAATAAATATTTTTACGGGTCGAGTTGACCAAAATGAGTATGAGTTGGTAATAGTACGAGTTGGCACGCATACGAGTTGACCTGTTTTCACTGGGAAAGAATACAACATTGTGGATAAAGTTTAAAAAGAATTGCTTTTTGAAAATAAAAATCACAATCTTCAATGTAGGTTGGTGGGGTCATGTGAGTGGATCATAGGGCAGTCAGGAGGAATGCAATCATCCACACACACACACACACACACACACACACACACACACACACAGTCTTGTGTATGGTGTAAACCGAGGACACCGTTTGACATCCTATTGTTCCCCTCTTTTGTTCCCTTTGTTGTTGGACTTTAACTTTTTGAGGCTTCTCCCATTAGATTTGTACACGAAACATACCGAGGACACCGTGCGCAAACCGAGGACATATTGTTCTCTTTTGTTATATGTCCTCGGTTTACACCATAAACACGTACACCCTCACGCACATTGATTTGTGGGGTATTCCTTTGTTCGTTCTATTATCCCTTTTCCTTATAATTCTCCTGTGGGGTACAAGATTTTCTATAGTTACCTTGTATAGGGTCCAATTGTTCTATTGTGTTTTGGACCCCACAACGAATGGTGTGTAAGCCCACACACACACACACACACACAGTCTTGTATATGGTGTAAACCGAGGACACCCTATTGTTCCCCTCTTTTGTTCCCTTTGTTGTTGGACTTAAACTTGTCAGAAAAGTTGTCAGAAATTCAGTTGGTAAAATAAGTAGTGGAATTAATCTTGTGAGTGAGTGCTCACAGGATTTTGTTTTGTTCAGTAGACCATGTCACACTTGTTTTCATTTGAAGCAGCCTCTGTTATAGTATCATGGGTTTCATGGGAGGCAAGAGTGTGTATATTTAGATGTACAGTTTATTGCATTTTGTATGGGTCTGACATCCTGACATCAATGAAATTTGACAATGGATAATGTTTGAAATATAGTGCCTTACTTAATTCACAATGTGAAATAATGTGCTGATATATTTAATACACTCACTGGCCAAAAGTATTGCAACATGCTTAAAATAGCACTTTACAGTAACAGGTGAGATAATCATTTAATCCGATTTCATCGATCGTGTATTACATAGCAAGAATAGTAAATAAGAACATTGACTTCAAAACAAAGGCAATTTCAAAAAGTCTTAAGTAGTGTAAATACAATAAAATAAATTATTGTAACACAGTTCTCCAAACTGAACTTTGGTGTGAATTTCAATGTTGCAATACTTATGGCCAGTGAGTGTATATATATATATATATATATATATATATATATATATATATATATATATATATATATACACACATTATATATATATATATTTTTTAGGAAAGAGTTGGCTTTAAAAAAAAAGAGGATGGTTTAATGCAGTCATCTTGATGTTGGCATCGACTAGGTATTTTAGTTAGGATGGGGCATCTTGATGTTGGCATCGACTAGGTATTTTAGTTAGATGGGGCATCTTGATCTTGGCATCGACTAGGTATTTTAGTTAGGATGGGACATTCCTGAAATCAAGTTTTAGCATTGGTTGAAAACAAACACACAGAACCGATGTTTCAGCTTATTATTTTGATTAAGTGACCTCTGAGAGTTAATACAGGTGACCTCTGAAAATACAAAGGTCAATTGTTAGCAAATGAATGCACTCTGGAGCAATGCGACTTAAAACACTTGGTGGCAGCAGAAACCATTCCATTGTTCTTGATATTTCACACATGCGCCAGAATTATATAAACAGTAGAAAAGGGACCGGTCTGCTGCCCTAGTGACCCCAAAGTCTACCATTGCTTGTCTACATCTTTAACTTTACTTGTAGCAAACTGAATCTGTTTGTCTGGTTTCCATAACATCAAATTACCACCCACCACATTTAATTTGAAAACACCAGTCTATTGTTGAGCCTCAATATGATTGGAGCCACGATGTCGTTTCAGAAAACAAATCTAGTCGTAGCTTAACTTCAATACTACAATGAAACAATTTCATCACAAATTTTGTTTTAACATTCAACACTTAAAATGTAATTCAAGTAAACATTATATTTATTTTTACAATGTGTTAAAAAATCAGTACATTTCAATTCCCAAAACTGGGGTAATATTAAAAAATAAGTGATGGGAAGCACATGTGAATATATCATCCCATATTTTAAATTGTATTTTATACTATTATCATTTCATCAAAGGCTTTATTATAAGAAATAATGCAGACAGTCATGTAAAGTCTGTACACTTTATGCGTGGAATGTGCTGTATGTGTGACTTTGTGTGTAATCTGATATATACATGTATTCATTAACCCTTGCTAAAAAGCAGAACAAATACAAATTCCAATTTAGGATCAAAATGTAACATTCTGTTCTTCGCATCTTTTACAATTGTGCAGCTTTTGCGAACATTTACAAAGCTGAATGAAGCACAAAGTATCTCAAGGCAGAATTATATATAGACAGGAGGGATAATATTTGAATAATTGATTTAAGAAACAATCATTCAATGTTGACTTCTTCCAAAGTATTTGAGAATAATTCAGTTGTTTTAAATTCATTTTTTGTAACTTAATTCATAATAAATGAAGTATTTTAAATACAATTCACGAGTAACAGATACAAAATGAATTATCCATAACCATTAATATACATTAATTATTCATAAGTTATGAATACAAATGAATTATTCATAAATATTCGATACATTTTGAAATCAATCAATAACATTTTACACAACGTTTCGTCACTAGTATGAAGTTATATGTTGTTAGATTATCTTTGTCTTGATATGGCTCAATCTTCCAGTCATCTGAATTCAAAAGCAAACCACTTTTTATCACTGAAGTAAATAGAGAAGGATTTAATCTTCATTTGAATCAACTGCTAAGTAACAGTTGTTTTTAAAGAAAGGGGAACTTTCAATCAATGTTATATGTAATTACCTTAATACTGAATAAGAATTTGTTTTTCATAAACATGTCTATTTACAAATATAATTAAATGAATAATTAGAATATATGATTGACACATGCTGTGAGGTAAACAACTGATTATATATTAAATTGTTAGTAGTTTAGTCATCTTTAACTTGAATTTTTTATGAAATAATTTTGAATCCTGAAGGAACTAGTACTTCAACAAAAAGTGCAAGCAAAATGTTGCTTTTAAACATTGTGAATTTATGAAACAATGTAAAATCATGAGCTATGCCAACCATCAACCGATCATCAAACATAACATCGTCTTATCTTGCCCTCACCATTGGCTGATGGGGCAGCCATTTTAACTCTTTCTTTACATTTGTTGTAAAAGTCAACACATTTCCATTTTGAATATCAAAATTAAGCATCCAAATGGCTACATAATTTATTTATTTAAGCTTTCTTTATTCAGGGTAGCAACTATCCAGTGAGTAACACTGCTTTCCAAGGTGGCCCTAACCCTAACCTTTAATCTTCTAACCCCAACTCAACCCATAACCATAAAAGTGGCAGCTGTTGAGGTCGCGAATTTACGACCCTGATTAGGTTAGGTTAGGTTAGTTAGGGTGAAAACAATGTTTGCTTATTGAATACAACCCACACCCTACTAACAGAAATAACATCAAATTTCAACTAACTAGAATTTAAATAAATACAAGAATATGTTGCTTAAGAAAAACAAACATTAATAAAAGAAATATACAAGTATTATACAAATGAAATCCTCATAATGACTGTGATCCTTTTATATGAAACTCTCAATGAACAATGCCCATACATGTAGTTGTAACAAAGCATTGTGTAACACAAAACCAGTATTCAATGCAATGGGGTTTCTATAACTATTCATTAACATGTACATTTCAGGATAATCTTTAAGAAATGTCTGTTAACTGTGTTAAATTTAACTGGGATAATAATAAGACTTTTGTCAAACCTCTTTTGTGTACTTAATTAGGCAGATTGGCTTAAATACATTTCAACCATCATTATTTTTTGGCAAAATTCAAGGCACTTTTGGAACTGGTGGTTTTCCCTGATTGTAAATAAACCCTCAACAACACATTTATTTTAATATGTACACTTTGGTTCATTCTGTGTAATTTTGACGCGAACCGTAGATATTTTTTTTTCGTGTTTAAAAAAACGACAAGGGGATACCCCTTGTCGTTTTTTCCAAATTTGGCCTAAAAATGACATTTTTCAAAATGATTAATCACTTGCTGGAGAGACGTAAATAGAGTGCCTAGAACACATTTGTGGTAATTTGAGTGGCCTATTCTTCCAACTTTTTAAGAAAATCAATATTTTAATGAAATAATATAGGTAAATGTCAAAATTTTAAACTTGTCCAAACAGGCTGTAACTCGGTGGCTGTATTCTGCAGACACATTGTTCATTCTGTGTAATTTTGAAGCCAATCGGAGACATTTTTTTCGAGGTGAAAAACGAAGTGGGAACCCTTGTCGTTTTTTTCCAATTTCAGTTTAAAATGACATTTTTTCAAAATGATTAATACTTGCTGGAGAGACGTAACAGAGTGCCTAGAACACATTTGTGGTAATTTGAGTGGCCTATCTTTCCAACTTTTTAATTAAGAAAATCAATATTTTATGAAATAATATAGGTAAAATTTCAAAATTTTAAACTTGTCCAAACAGGCTTGTAACTCGGTGGCTGTATTCTGCAGACACATTGGTTCATTCTGTGTAATTTTGAAGCCAATCGGAGATATTTTTTTTTCGAGGTGAAAACGACAAGGGCACCCTTTGTCGTTTTTTCCAAATTTGGCCTAAAATGACATTTTTTCAAAAATGATTAATACTTGCTGAGAGACGTAACAGAGTGCCTAGAACACATTTGTGGTAATTTGAGTGGCCTATCTTACCAACTTTTAGACCAAATTTTATGAACAATTTGGAGTGAAATAGTGAAATTAAAAATGGGCCCAAATTTATTTATAACTATAACTGGCTTTATTCTGCAGACCGAGTGGTTGATTTTGTGTAATTTAGAAGAGAATTGCAGACAACCTTTTTCGAGGTGAAAGAAAAAACGTGGTTTTTGCCAAATTTGGCCTAAAATGGATTTGTTTTTAAAATGCCTCCTACTTGTTGGAGAGACAATAATAGAGAGACGCAGCAGAATGTTTGTATCTGGGAACATAATAATTATTGTAAAAGTGCAGAGAGTTAGTCAGAGTGTCGACCAGGTATTCGGATGACTCAAAGTCCGGAGACACCCCGGCATGATGATCACCATATAGCACCCTTCTGGGAGGTCGCTACCTCCCGGTCCCTCCTTATTCCCTCCCGTCCGCACATTTCCTCCACGCTCAAACCTTCGGGGAGAGAGACATGGTGGTCCCTGTTACTGCCGCAGCCAGCAGCCGCCATGTCTCTATGTGTCAGGAGCAGGATTCGAACCTGAACGTACCAGCCTGAACTGCCGCAATTGACAGCCCAGTGGACCAACGGCTTGCGCCATTTATCCTGTTGGTATTGGAGTTGAATTTAATACTACTTAAATGAATCGTGAGTGCGTAATCATTTAATCAACAAAATAGTGCCGTCCCTGGGATTCGAACCTGGGACTCCTGCACCAAACCCAACACCAGCGGGTTGCGCCACCAATACCTTTCGTTACTTTGAGTTGAATTTTAAACTACTTAAGTGGTTGCATAACCATTTTAAATGAAAAAGAAAAAGAGTCATGGCACCGCTGATTTGAACCTGGTCGATAATACCGAAGTCTGGCAACTTAACGATTAGGACTATTTCGTCATCCGGCATTTAACAAAAATTATTGGAGCTTCATCAATGAGCCTGTAAAAGGTGTCTCTGATTGGCTTCAAAATTGCACTGAAAGGACAGCCATGGGTAATTTGTACTGGTAACGCGTACAAGGTTAAAAAAAAATAAACAAACAAACAAAACACACAGAAAAAACACAAAACACATACACACACGCACACACACACACACACACATTTACAATAATTGTACCACAGATTTATTGGTTACCTTAGCTTGTGTTTTAGATGCTTTAGGTTGTTGAACTGATTCTCACTGATGCCAGCCATTGCATCTAATTCCACTACTGGCATACTGAGAGAGCTAAAATACAAAATATAAATAAATGTTCAAATGATTCTGTGAAAATAAATTTGAATGGGGAAAGGCCAACATGTATTACTCCAGTAAGAGAATGCCTCTATAATTGGTGTACACACGTTGTCCACCAACACACCTGCATGTTTATTTTCCAATTAAAACTCATATTAACTCATCCTCTGCAGCTTTTTTTCTTCATTTATTAGTTTTTTTTTATGCAGGCTCTTTTTATGTTATAAGACCTGACCTTTCTTTAAAGCATAGAGGACAGACTTTTATGCTTAATAATAACAAAAACAACAAATGTAACTTGTTGCTCAGAGAAACAGGTGCCCTCATGACAATTTTGTGGCTACAACTAGCAGACTAACTGCTAAAAGCATCTCTTTGGGTTGAGTTAGGATATATTTCGCTGAGACACGAAGAACATGCAGAATTGCAGAAGAGACAACAACACGAACATGTATATATTTACATGATTTGCATACACGTATATGTACTGTACATATATGTAGGCGAGTTACGATGCTCTTTTGACTTGGACTGCATGGCACAGTTTTTAAACTTTTTCTGGACAATAATCTATCCATGCTCAGTCATTATCCTTAGTTAAAATGCAAACTTAAAATCATGTAGGTACACTGCAAAAACAGCGAAAGAGTAGACTCAGTATAGTTTTTTACGAAATAGATGCAGTACAACAGTTTCGTCCGTCACGAACCTCCATTGGATTGTGCATGCACAATTATGTCTACGATAGGCCTACTTTTACAAACGCACATTCTAGGCCAATAAACCTCTAAATAATGTCTACTTACCTCTTAATAATGCAATTATATTTTTCCTCTTCTCGGTAAACCCATTTTATTTTCTTGTATTGCTTTGGAGTTATTAAGAACGGCAAAATTCCTCAGTATTTTTTTCATGTAAACGAGAATTAAATGGCCGCTGCTGAAAATGTTTTGCTTGTGATAAAATGTCACGTGATCACTGATACGCAATGTGATTGGAGATTGCCTTGACAGATTGCCTCAAAGTAGAAAGCCAGCTAGTATAGTCTACTCATTGCCACTGGATTGCATGAATGTTACACAGGCAATCTCCGAGCAATCTCATTGCCAGCAACTTTTATTGCCTGAAAATTGCCCGAAAATTGCCTTCGTGACAAGGCCTTTACGTTGTAGGCCAATATTAAACTCCGTATATTGCTGTGTGTACGTATTCTGTGCACGCGCAATATGTCTATTCGTACATACAGGAATAGTAATTCAGCGTATTGCACTTAACCTTCCAGTTTCGACCGGAAGGAAAGGTCAGATTGTCACGTCTGAAAACGAAATGTGACATAGTTCAAGATCTTTAAGATAATAAAAAGATTGTGAAAATATCTTCTATGGTTCATGAGATATGATTATTTGAAATTTTGAAATTTTCAACTTCCGGTTTCGACCGGAAGGAGAGGTCAGATTGGGATCACGTCTAAAAACGAAAAATCACATAATTCAACATCTTTCAGATGATGCAATGATTGTGAAAATATCTTTGTGGTTCTGCGAGATATGAATTTTTGAAATATTAAACTTTGATTTAGTGTAATTCGACACCTGATGACGTAATCATGACGTCACAGCAAACGGTTTCGTCTGCCTGATATGTTCTGTTTATGTGTTAAGTTTGAAGGCTGTAAATGCTCAGCAAGGATGCCTTTGTTGCCGGACAGTCGCCACTGAGAAGAAGTAAAAAATTAAAAAAACAGTACAAAAACAATAGGTGTTCCGCTGCGCGTTCGAACACCTAACTATAGATATAAGTTTTTGTCACAACAAAAACAAGGTGTTCGGTTGAAGTTAAAATGGTTACGTCATTAATTCGAAGTGTTGGAGATTTATAAGTACATGGACCAAGAATAAAGTATATGAAATTTCAGAGAAGTTCTAATTTATGTGAATGAGGAAGATAATACGTCACAGTGAACATGCTGTAAAAAATAATAGGAAAGTTTTATAAGTACATGGACCAAGAATAAAGTATTTGAAATTTCAGAGGTTTTATAAGTACATGGACCAAAAATAAAGTATTTGAAATTTCAGAGAAGTTCTAATTCATGTGAATGAGGAAAATAATATGTCACAGTGAAGTATGCTGTAAAAAATAATAGGAAGGTTTATAAGTACATGGACCAAGAATAAAGTATTTGAAAATTATAGAGAAGTTCTAATTTATGTAAATAAAATGGGGAAAAAAGTGTATAATTTTGGAGTAGCTGGACCATTGAAATTGAAAAGGCATTGGTTGTTTTCAAATTGCACACAATTATTCTTGACAAAATCCTTTCCTCCATGATGTGACTGTTTCATTATCTCAATAAAAGTGCTGATATTTGTTTCTGCCTACTTTAGTGAGAAAATTAAGTGCCACTATAAAGTAAACTGCAATGCAGCCATCAGGTATGTCTTATTGTATTGGTAGGTCCTACACACCTTCCAATATAATGCATACCATGCCTAACGACTAACGTTAATGAGGAAAATATTTTCAATAATTTTTAGTTTCTTAAATTTACACAAATAATTAATGTAATGATGAAAGTTGCATACCAATAGCATCATGGACGTCTTTGCAAGGGATTAGATTAATATTTGTTTTTTAAATTAATATTACTACACACAAGGTCAGTCACTAACAGTCATAAGAATCTGACTTCCTTCCTCAATTATTAATAATAATATTGAAGTACATCATTCACTATGTGTATGTGTGGTACTGCCTACTGGTGTTTCCTACATTTGTACAAACTACGAAGTAAACTCACCAAAACCTAACTAGCCCCATATCAAATTCCTCCAAATCAACATGCCATTTTGTCAACAAACGCCGATTTGACAGTGTAAGTGTGAAGGGTACCATCGGAAGGGTATACCGTCGGAAGGGTATACCGTCGTGTACACATGTACGTAAGCTTGTTTACAAAAATCATTAACTTTGACCAATTTTTTAAAGTAATTTCTCGCTGTTTTCACCTTTTTACTTACACCATAGTAGAAGCACCAATCAGGTGTCTGCAGATGACTTCGATGTGCTTGTGAAAACTTTGAATCAGTAGAAAAGTGGAATGAATTTTCGTTACTTTTACAGCGATATGCTCCACATAAATGCGTTATAAGTTTATAAATATATGTGATGATCAGCGCCACCAAGTGACCACTAAAAGTTTTGAAATTCAACAAACTCAAATAAAATAATTATTAAAAGGCACACAAATCAGTAAAGCAGGTGCCCAGGTGGACATCTCTCGGTGAAACCCCTCTACATTCCATGTCCACTATTAAGCAATCCGATTAGCGTAACGGGAAACTTCACGCTAAACTTGGCATTGATAGGATAAGACGAATTTTCTCTTTGCACCGATTGTGTAAAGATCACTAAAGTTGTATAGCGCCCTCTATAGTTAGAATTTCTAACGCACAATCGTGGACACTGAATGTGGGTCATTATGTATGTTGGCTTGACGTCATGGCGACGTCACTGTTGCGGTTTCCTGATTATCATGACGTCACTAGGTTTCATCTACAAGTTAAGGTCTAACTATGTGAAGTTTGAAGGTTTTTAAACTTGGCAAGTATGTTTTGTTAGCGGACAAGATTGGGGAGAAGAAGAAGAAGAAGAAGAAGTAAAAAAATGGTTACGTCATCAATTCGAAGTGTTGGAGAAGTCAAATGTTAACGTCTGTTGAAGTTCTCACGAGAAGTTTATTTAATACAATACAATACTGAATTTAGAAATTATTTTAATATTAAACTTTTACTTCTGGTTTGGACAGGAAGTAAGGTCAAATTGGGGTCACCTTTGTGTAAATACTTTTGACAATTAACAATCTGTACAATGGTACAAAAATGTCAATTTACCTCCTGTGGTTGTTGAGATATGATTTTTTGAAAATATTAAACTTTCACTTCCGGTTTGGACAGGAAGTAAGGTCAAATTGGGGTATAAATATTTTTTGACAATTAACGATCTGTACAATGGTACAAAATTTGTGAATTTACCTCTTGTGGTTGTTGAGATATGATTTTTTGAAAATATTAAACTTTGACTTCCGGTTTGGACAGGAAGTAAAGGTCAAATTGGGTCACTTTTTTGTAACTATTTTTTGACAATTAACGATCTGTACAATGGTGCAAAAATTTTGAAATTACCTCTTGTGGTTGTTGAGATATGATTTTGTAATATTAAACTTTGACTTCCTGTTTGGACAGGAAGTAAAGGTCAAATTGGGGGTCACCTTTGTGTAAACATTTTTCGACAATTAACAATCTATACAATGGTGCAAAAAATGTCAATTTACCTCTTGTGGTTGTTGAGATATGATTTTTAAATATTAAACTTTGACTTCCGGTTTGGACAGGAAGTAAGGTCAAATTGGGTCACCTTTTTGTAAATATTTTTGACAATTAACGATCTGTACAATGGTACAAAATTGTGAATTTACCTCTTGTGGTTGTTGGAGATATGATTTTTAATAATGTTAAATTTTGACTTCCGGTTGGACAGGAAGTAAGGTCAAATCAGGTCATGTTTTTGTAAATATTTTTCGACAATTAACAATCTATACAATAGTAAAAAATGTCCATTTACCTGTGAATTGTGGTTGTTGAGATATGATTTTTTTAAATATTAAACTTTGACTTCCGGTTTGGACAGGAAGTAAGGTCAAATCGGGGTCACTCACAACTGGAGTTTCATCTACTTGTTAAGTTCTAAGTACATGCCAAGTTTCAAGTTCATGTGAAGTTTGCAAGTATGTTTTTGTTTGCGGACAAGATGGGGGAGAAGAAGAAGAAGAAGAAGAAGAAGAAGAAGAAGAAGAAGAAGAAGAAGAAGAAGAAGAAGAAGAAGAAGAAGAAGAAGAAGAAGAAGAAGAAGAAGAAGTAAAAAAAAATAAAAAAAAACGAATAAAATAAGGGGTGTTTCGGGCATATACCCGAACACCTAAAAACCGAACAAAAACAAGAGGTGTTTCGGGCATATACCCGAACACCTAAAAACCGAACAAAAACAAGAGGTGTTTCGGGCATATACCCGAACACCTAAAAAACTAGATATAAGTTTTTGTCACAACAAAAACAAGGTGTTCGGTTGAAGTTAACAAGGTTACGTCCTTAATCTGAAGTGTTGAGATTTATAAGTACATGGACCAAGAATAAAGTATATGAAATTTCAGAGAAGTTCTAATTTATGTGAATGAGGAAGATAATACGTCACAGTGAACATGCTGTAAAAAATAATAGGAAAGTTTTATAAGTACATGGACCAAGAATAAAAGTATTTGAAATTTCAGAGGTTTTATAAGTACATGGACCAAAAATAAAGTATTTGAAATTTCAGAGAAGTTCTAATTCATGTGAATGAGGAAAATAATATGTCACAGTGAACATGCTGTAAAAATAATAGGAAGGTTTTATAAGTACATGGACCAAGAATAAAGTATTTGAAAATTATAGAGAAGTTCTAATTTATGTAAATAAAATGGGGAAAAAGTGTATAATTTTGGAGTAGCTGGACCATTGAAATTGAAAAGGGCATTGGTTGTTTTCAAAATTGCACACAATTATTCTTGACAAAATCCTTCCTCCATGATGTGACTGTTTCATTATCTCAATAAAGGTGCTGATATTTGTTTCTGGGCTACTTTAGTGAGAAAATTAAGTGCCACTATAAAGTAAACTGCAATGCAGCCATCAGGTATGTCTTATTGTATTGGTAGGTCCCTACACACCCTTCCAATATAATGCATACCATGCCTAACGACTAACGTTAATGAGGAAAATATTTTCAATAATTTTTAGTTTCTTAAATTTACACAAATAATTAATGTAATGATGAAAGTTGCATACCAATAGCATCATGGACGTCTTTGCAAGGATTAGATTAATATTTGTTTTTTAAATTAATATTACTACACACAAGGTCAGTCACTAACAGTCATAAGAATCTGACTTCCTTCCTCAATTATTAATAATAATATTGAAGTACATCATTCACTATGTGTATGTGTGGTACTGCCTACTGGTAAGCCTACATTTGTACAAACTACGAAGTAAACTCACCAAAACCTAACTAGCCCCATATCAAATTCCTCCAAATCAACATGCCATTTTGTCAACAAACGCCGATTTGACAGTGTAAGTGTGAAGGGTACCATCGGAAGGGTATACCGTCGGAAGGGTATACCGTCGTGTACACATGTACGTAAGCTTGTTTACAAAAATCATTAACTTTGACCAATTTTTTAAAGTAATTTCTCGCTGTTTTCACCTTTTTACTTACACCATAGTAGAAGCACCAATCAGGTGTCTGCAGATGACTTCGATGTGCTTGTGAAAACTTTGAATCAGTAGAAAAGTGGAATGAATTTTCGTTACCTTTTACAGCGATATGCTCCACAAATGCGTTATAAGTTTATAAATATATGTGATGATCAGCGCCACCAAGTGACCACTAAAAGTTTTGAAATTCAACAAACTCAAATAAAATAATTATTAAAAGGCACACAAATCAGTAAAGCAGGTGCCCAGGTTCCCAGGTGGACATCTCTCGGTGAAACCCCTCTTACATTCCATGTCCACTATTAAGCAATCCGATTAGCGTAACGGGAAACTTCACGCTAAACTTGGCATTGATAGGATAAGACGAATTAATTTCTTTTGCACCGATTGTGTAAAGATCACTAAAGTTGTATAGCGCCCTCTATAGTTAGAATTTCTAACGCACAATCGTGGACACTGAATGTGGGTCATTATGTATGTTGGCTTGACGTCATCATGACGTCACTGTTGCGGTTTCCTGATTATCATGACGTCACTAGGTTTCATCTACAAGTTAAGGTCTAACTATGTGTGAAGTTTGAAGGTTTTTTAAACTTGGCAAGTATGTTTTTGTTAGCGGACAAGATTGGGGAGAAGAAGAAGAAGAAGAAGAAGAAGTAAAAACTAGAGCTTAAGTGTTTGTTGGAACAAACACACGGTGTTCGAGTCCACTTCCGGTTCAATCAAATTATCATCGATGATGTCAATATCATATTGTGCAAGGGTTTATCATCTTTTATAATAACAATATCAATTTCATATTCAAAAGACATATCAATTTTGCGTTAGAATTGTGTTGAATTTGAACTTCCTGTTTGGACAGGAAGTAAAGGTTACATTAGGTGGTTTGAAGGTCATATATGACCTCATGATTATGAAAAAATAACAAATTTGTCAACTTATACATTAAATTGAGCTATGAGATATGACCTTTTAAAATTTGTAAAATCGTTACTTCGTGTGCCACTAATTGGACCATTGGCAAGCATTTATGGTAACTCATTTCACAAGAATTACAAGCTATTAATGTAAGGAATTCAATTGTGTTTTTTGTTTTCTAATAGGTCATTTAGTTCTTGAGATATTGGCTGTTGAACTTGGAAATGTTGTGAGATTTAAGCAGTAAATTAGAAATTAACAAGTGTGACTTGGAACACAATGTTTTTTATTTTAAATATTGACACTAGCCCAACACATGCTTTTCAAAAAAACCATGCTAGATGATAAATCAACATTAAAAATCACTCATATGAAAATAGTTTGCCAGGGTTGTAGGTAGCCAGATCAACCTATTCAACGTTAGGCCAAATAAAAAAAATTGTTGAGTTGCCCTCCAGTGAAAATATTTGAAGGGGTCGATCGGTCGGGATTTTTTTTTTTTTTCTCCTTGACTGTCATTTTAAGATTGAAATGCATTGGAACTGAAACCACATTCCATGTTTTTCTTTTTTATTCCTATCAGCAAGGATTTTTGCTTCAGAATAAAAGTATCCCAAGCAGTTTTGTTGTACTTTTCGCTGTGATTGACACAGCAAATTCATCCATATTGCGTACAATGCTCAACATGCAACATGTGAGTGGCCATTCGATTTGAAAACGTGTAGATCGAGTCGCAATCGTTGACACACGTACAGTGCGGGAGCCAGTGCACAACGTGTGAGGGCCATTTGATTTGAAAACGTGTAGATTGAGTCGCAATCGTTGACATACAAAACAGTGCGCGAAGCCAGTGGAAAACATGCGAGGGGACCATTCGATTGGAAAACGTGTAGATTTGAGTCGCAATCGTTGGCACACAGTGTGTGCGAAGGCAGTGCACCATGTGAGGGCCGGGGGCCATTCGATTTGAAAACATGTAGATTGAGTCTTGGGTACCGGTAAATTTACCGGAAAAAAAAAGTGGAAAATTTCACAAATCAAACGTATTATGTTTTATACAAAGAAAATTGGTAAGTTTCATTAATAAATGAATGACGGGAAAAAAAAGGAAAGAAAAAAAAAAAAAAAAAAAAAAAACCGACCCGAGATTTCAGCACTTTTGGGTCGGTCGGTGGAGGGCAACTCAACATCTTTTTTGTTTTGGCCTTATTATGGGCATAAAGTCACAAAGTTGATTTAGGATAGAAGGGGACTACATGTATAGTAACTGGATTAAACTTGGCTGCAAATTCAAAGAGCAGGAAGTGTGGGTTAAATTGTTTGGGGTAGTTTGAAGGCACTGAAGCATGGAAGACCATATAAATATTTCCCCTTTCCTTTCCTTCAGCTAATTAGCCTTTCATTAGAAAACAAGCTTATAACTACTACATGATAAAGTTGGAAGAAAGCTTGCATCCGTGCTTTCCATCTTCCACTGCCCCCCGCAGAAGAGTTTTTGTCAAAAGTAAATAATTCCCAATTCAAACAAAATTAAATGTAATTATATTCACTGGATCAAATCTGATAATTGGTTGCCCTTTTCACTTTGTTTATGGAAAACCTTTCAATTTTAGATTTAAATGAAGCCAACATTGGTATTTATCTCTTGGTATTAAGTCTTGTACAAAATAAATTTAATCTTTATTTATAATATACTTCACTTTCAGGTTAAGTTTATAACAAAAATATAATGATAAATTGACAATGATATTGACATTGTAATCAAGCATCTCCTTATTGTGACATGCTTATAAACTGTCTTTGTTTTCACCTATACTGCAAATAATTAAAATATAATGTATAAAATTTGAAAACAAATTCTACATTGATTTTTACATTTTCAAGGTTGTACACATGATTGGCAAAATGTCTGTAGCTGCATCCATACTACAGAATTACAACCTAAAGATCAGATGCCATTTTGTACATAAATTGTTAGACATTGAAATAATCAAAGAGTTGTATGGGTGCTTGTAAATTGCTAATAAAGCAATGAAATACATATTTATTTTAACTGTTGGGTTTCATGACTTGACTTTTGTGGTTACACACTTCCCTCCCCACAATCAATTGAAACCACTTTGTTGACCTGTTTAACCTACTTGTAACCAATCTAGAAATGAGTACATGGTCTTACATGTAACAAGTGAAATGACTTCAGTGTAAATGAACCCAACCATGATCCTTTGTTGACAAGAAAACAGAATATATATCCACTGGATCAAATCTGATAATTGGTTGCCATTTTCACTTTGTTTATGGAAAACCTTTCAATTTTAGATTTAAATGAAGCCAACATTGGTATTTATCTCTTGGCATTAAGTCTTGTACAAAATAAATTTAATCATTATTTATAATATACTTCACTTACAGGTTAAGTAAATAACAAAAAAATAAAGATAAATTGACAAAGATAGTGACACAGTAAACAAGCAACTCCTTATTGTGACATGCATATAAACTGTCTTTGATTTCACCTAAACCGCAAATAATTAAAAATTATTTATAAAATTTTGAAAACAAATTATACATTGATTTTTTTTTACTTTTCAAGGCTGTATACACATGATTGGCAAAATGTCTGTAAAGATCAGATGCCATTTTGTACATAAATTGTTAGACATTGAAATAATCAAAGAGTTGTATGGGTGCTTGTAAATTGCTAATAAAGCAATGAAATACATATTTATTTTAACTGTCTGTTGGGTTTCATGACTTGACTTTTGTGGTTACACACTTCCCTCCCCCACAATCAATTGAAACCATTTTGTTGACCTGTTTAACCTACTTGTAACCAATCTAGAAATGAGTGTACATGGTCTTACACATGTAACAAGTGAAATGACTTCAGTGTAAATGAACCCAACCATGATCCTTTGTTGACAAGAAAACAGAATATATATCCACTGGATCAAATCTGATAATTGGATGCCATTTTCACTTTGTTTATGGAAAAACCTTTCAATTTTAGATTTAAATGAAGCCAACATTGGTATTTATCTCTTGGTATTAAGTCTTGTACAAAAATAAATTTAATCTTTATTTATAATATACTTCACTTTCAGGTTAAGTTTATAACAAAAATATAATGATAAATTGACAATGATAGTGACACTGTAGCCAAGCATCTCCTTATTGTGACATGCTTATAAACTGTCTTTGTTTTCACCTATACCGCAAATAATTAAAAAATTATTTATAAAATTTGAAAACAAATTATACATTGATTTTAACTTTTCAAGGTTGTACACATGATTGGCAAAATGTCTGTAAAGATCAGATGCCATTTTGTACATAAATTGTTAGACATTGAAATAATCAAAGAGTTGTATGGATGCTTGTAAATTGCTAATAAAGCAATGAAATACATATTTATTTTAACTGTCTGTTGGGTTTCATAACTTGACTTTTGTGGTTACACACTCCTCCCCACAATTGAAACCACTTTGTTGACCTGTTTAACCTAATTGTAAACAATCTAGAAATGAGTGTACATGGTCTTACACATGTAACAAGTGAAATGACTTCAGTGTAATGAACCCAATCATGATCCTTTGTTGATAAGAAAACAGAATCAACCTGCATTTATAATAAATGTACGCTCTGTATGTACGATTTAGCGACAGTTCAGAATGGGTGATATTCAGGGGTTGTCATTGGAATCGGTAATTTTAGAATAAAATGTCGCCCCCTCCCCCAAGTTCTTGGTGATGGCATGTACTGCCACTGGTGATGAACCAACACATTTGGTTTTTTTTCTAAAATTCTTTGGTCTATCATTGTAGCACTATAGAATCCAAGAACTAGGGAAGGGGAGGGGCAAACAAGCAATAAAAGTATAAGGGGGCCCAAATTACCAATTCCATTGACTGACGACTGGTGCTTCATTATGTCGAAAATCACACCCAGCATCAATTCTGCATAGCTGAAGTTGCAAGATGTTTCTGTCCTTTCTAAAAAAAGATTTAAGATTGAAAATAGGAGTAAGGGCTTAGATTTAAATAAATGTTGTTTAACTGACATGGATTGGAAAGGTGGTTATCAGATACACCCCTTTTCTTGGACTGAAATGCCAGTACTGCTATAGCAAAAAATAATAACAAATTATACTAACGGTAATAAACAACCATTAAAACTAAATGAAATGTTCATCATTGATGAAGACCCCTTCTCAAACGATCTGTTAACATAAGACGTTAAACCATACCAAGATTGTTGATGACTTGAACAGTTACGATACTGCATCTGGATGTGGTATTAACGCCGTGTTGGGGTACTGTTGGCTGGAACTCAGTCTGAGCCATGATACATCGGAGTCAACATGTAAAAAATAATAGTTAAGTTTTATGGAAGTACATGGAATAAAGTATTTGATATTTCTGAGAAGTTCTAATTTATGTGAATGAGGAAAATAATATGTCACAGTGCACATGCTGTAAAAAATAATAGGAAGGTTTTATAAGTACATGGACCAAGAATAAAGTATTTGAAAATTCAGAGAAGTTCTAATTTACGGGAATGGGGAAAATAGTGTATAATTTTAGAGTAGCTGGACCATTGAAATTGAAAAGGGCATTGGTTTGTTTTCAAAATTGTACATAATTATTCTTGACAATGTGTAATAAATTAAAGAAATGTTCTCGCACGAAACTCTCATCAAAAGAGAAAGGTATTTAAGGAAATTGCAGAGTCTCATATACTCATATAATTTCATGTGATTGTGATGTGAGTGATGTCTGAGAGAGGCCTGGGAGCAGGACCTACAAGTACATGTATTGTGTCATGAATATTGTGCATTTTTCCTGTGAAATAATTGTCTATGTAAGTTTATTTGTATCTGAGAAGGGTACAAAATTATGGAAAGTGCAGTAAACATCGCTAGGCTACTTATTTAATTTGTGCACAAACTGAAGATTTTTGGAGAAAACAAAAATTACAAAATATATGGCATAAAATTTCTACTGAATAATTGCCATAACCTTAACAACTGAATTTTCCTATCCTTATTTATATTCTAAATACATTTTGGTGACATCTGTTCATATTAATTTGTTAGTTAATAGTTGTTTACTGTCCAAAGTATGTTCAATGCACGTAGGCCTAACTAACGTTAGTCATGTTAGTTAAACCATGGAGGAAGAAAACTTCTTCCTCCATGGTTAAACAGGCACAATGCATGCAACGACAGCGAATGGACAGCTTAAAAAAAATGTTTTTCTTGTATAAAAACACGAAGATAAATACAGGAAATCCTCTGAAAAAGTAACTTCAAAATACTTACTCTTTTTATGACCGTGTACTGTTGGCGATCCATTTTTACAGCCTAAAAAAATGACGTCTGGGCCATGGCCCCACACAGCAAACAGCGCGATATCGATTGTACATGCAGCTCCATTGTAACCAAATATCGTGTACTACACGATATTTAGTTACAATGGATCTCCATGTACAATCGATATCGACGCTGTTTGCGTGTACGTTGTGCCCATAGCCCAGACTAGCGCCTCGTATTGAGCCTTGCGGCGCAAAACGATCTTTAATTTATTCATGCAACGTTTAATTTATTCATGCAACGTATATGAAACGTTTTAAATATTTTCTTTAGCGTAATTCGACACCTGATGACGTAATCATGACGTCACATAAAACGGTTTCGTCTGCTTGATATGTTCTGTTCATGTGTTAAGTTTGAAGGCTGTAAATGCTTTGCAAGGATGCCTTTGTTGCCGGACAGTCGCCACTGAGATTAAGAAGTAAAAAAAAAAAAAACAGTACAAAAACAATAGGTGTTCTCGCTGCGCGTTCGAACACCTAAAAAATGGTTACGTCATCAATTCGAAGTGTTGGAGAAGTCAAATGTTAACGTCTGTTGAAGTTCTCACGAGAAGTTTATTTAATACAATACAATACTGAATTTAGAAATTATTTTAATATTAAACTTTTACTTCCGGTTTGGACAGGAAGTAAGGTCAAATTGGGGTCACCTTTGTGTAAATACTTTTGACAATTAACAATCTGTACAATGGTACAAAAATGTCAATTTACCTCCTGTGGTTGTTGAGATATGATTTTTTTAAATATTAAACTTTCACTTCCGGTTTGGACAGGAAGTAAGGTCAAATTGGGGTATAAATATGTTTTGACAATTAACGATCTGTATAATGGTACAAAATTTGTGAATTTACCTCTTGTGGTTGTTGAGATATGATTTTTTGAAAATATTAAACTTTGACTTCCGGTTTGGACAGGAAGTAAGGTCAAATTGGGGTCACCTTTGTGTAAATATTTTTCGACAATTAACAATCTGTATAATGGTACAAAAATTGTGAATTTACCTCTTGTGGTTGTTGAGATATGATGTTTTTTAAATATTAAACTTTGACTTCCGGTTTGGACAGGAAGTAAGGTCAAATTGGGGTCACCTTTTTGTAAATATTTTTCGACAATTAACGATCTGTACAATGGTACAAAAATTGTGAATTTACCTCTTGTGGTTGTTGAGATATGATTTTTTTAAATGTTAAACTTTGACTTCCGGTTTGGACAGGAAGTAAGGTCAAATTGGGGTCACCTTTGTGTAAATATTTTTCGACAATTAACAATCTGTATAATGGTACAAAAATTGTGAATTTACCTCTTGTGGTTGTTGAGATATTATTTTTTTAAATATTAAACTTTGACTTCCGGTTTGGACAGGAAGTAAGGTCAAATTGGGGTCACCTTTTGTAAATATTTTTTGACAATTAACGATCTGTACAATGGTACAAAAATTGTGAATTTACCTCTTGTGGTTGTTGAGATATGATTTTTTTTAATGTTAAATTTTGACTTCCGGTTTGGACAGGAAGTAAGGTCAAATTGGGGTCATGTTTTTGTAAATATTTTTCGACAATTAACAATCTATACAATAGTGCAAAAAATGTCCATTTACCTGTGAATTGTGGTTGTTGAGATATGATTTTTTTAAATATTAAACTTTGACTTCCGGTTTGGACAGGAAGTAAGGTCAAATCGGGGTCACTCACAACTGGAGTTTCATCTACTTGTTAAGTTCTAAGTACATGCCAAGTTTCAAGTTCATGTGAAGTTTGCAAGTATGTTTTTGTTTGCGGACAAGATGGGGGAGAAGAAGAAGAAGAAGAAGAAGAAGAAGAAGAAGAAGAAGAAGAAGAAGAAGAAGAAGAAGAAGAAGAAGAAGAAGAAGAAGAAGAAGAAGAAGAAGAAGAAGAAGAAGAAGAAGAAGAAGAAGAAGAAGAAGAAGAAGAAGAAGAAGAAGAAGAAGAAGAAGAAGAAGAAGAAGAAGAAGAAGAAGTATAAAAAAAAAATTAAAAAACCGAACAAAAACAAGGGGTGTTTCGGGCATATACCCGAACACCTAAAAACCGAACAAAAACAAGAGGTGTTTCGGGCATATACCCGAACACCTAAAAACCGAACAAAAACAAGAGGTGTTTCGGGCATATACCCGAACACCTAAAAAACTAGATATAAGTTTTTGTCACAACAAAAACAAGGTGTTCGGTTGAAGTTAACATGGTTACGTCATTAATTCGAAGTGTTGGAGATTTATAAGTACATGGACCAAGAATAAAGTATATGAAATTTCAGAGAAGTTCTAATTTATGTGAATGAGGAAGATAATACGTCACAGTGAACATGCTGTAAAAAATAATAGGAAAGTTTTATAAGTACATGGACCAAGAATAAAGTATTTGAAATTTCAGAGGTTTTATAAGTACATGGACCAAAAATAAAGTATTTGAAATTTCAGAGAAGTTCTAATTCATGTGAATGAGGAAAATAATATGTCACAGTGAACATGCTGTAAAAATAATAGGAAGGTTTATAAGTACATGGACCAAGAATAAAGTATTTGAAAATTATAGAGAAGTTCTAATTTATGTAAATAAAATGGGGAAAAAGTGTATAATTTTGAGTAGCTGGACCATTGAAATTGAAAAGGGCATTGGTTGTTTTCAAAATTGCACACAATTATTCTTGACAAAATCCTTCCTCCATGATGTGACTGTTTCATTATCTCAATAAAGGTGCTGATATTTGTTTCTGGGCTACTTTGGTGAGAAAATTATGCCACTATAAAGTAAACTGCAATGCAGCCATCAGGTATGTCTTATTGTATTGGTAGGTCCCTACACACCCTTCCAATATAATGCATACCATGCCTAACGACTAACGTTAATGAGGAAAATATTTTCAATAATTTTTAGTTTCTTAAATTTACACAAATAATTAATGTAATGATGAAAATTGCATATCAATAGCATCATGGACGTCTTTGCAAGGGATTAGATTAATATTTGTTTTTTAAATTAATATTACTACACACAAGGTCAGTCACTAACAGTCATAAGAATCTGACTTCCTTCCTCAATTATTAATAATAATATTGAAGTACATCATTCACTATGTGTATGTGTGGTACTGCCTACTGGTAAGCCTACATTTGTACAAACTACGAAGTAAACTCACCAAAACCTAACTAGCCCCATATCAAATTCCTCCAAATCAACATGCCATTTTGTCAACAAACGCCGATTTGACAGTGTAAGTGTGAAGGGTACCATCGGAAGGGTATACCGTCGGAAGGGTATACCGTCGTGTACACATGTACGTAAGCTTGTTTACAAAAATCATTAACTTTGACCAATTTTTTAAAGTAATTTCTCGCTGTTTTCACCTTTTTACTTACACCATAGTAGAAGCACCAATCAGGTGTCTGCAGATGACTTCGATGTGCTTGTGAAAACTTTGAATCAGTAGAAAAGTGGAATGAATTTTCGTTACCTTTTACAGCGATATGCTCCACAAATGCGTTATAAGTTTATAAATATATGTGATGATCAGCGCCACCAAGTGACCACTAAAAGTTTTGAAATTCAACAAACTCAAATAAAATAATTATTAAAAGGCACACAAATCAGTAAAGCAGGTGCCCAGGTGGACATCTCTCGGTGAAACCCCCTCTTACATTCCATGTCCACTATTAAGCAATCCGATTAGCGTAACGGGAAACTTCACGCTAAACTTGGCATTGATAGGATAAGACGAATTAATTTCTTTTGCACCGATTGTGTAAAGATCACTAAAGTTGTATAGCGCCCTCTATAGTTAGAATTTCTAACGCACAATCGTGGACACTGAATGTGGGTCATTATGTATGTTGGCTTGACGTCATCATGACGTCACTGTTGCGGTTTCTGATTATCATGACGTCACTAGGTTTCATCTACAAGTTAAGGTCTAACTATGTGTGAAGTTTGAAGGTTTTTTAAACTTGGCAAGTATGTTTTTGTTAGCGGACAAGATTGGGGAGAAGAAGAAGAAGAAGAAGAAGAAGTAAAAAAAAATGGTTACGTCATCAATTCGAAGTGTTGGAGAAGTCAAATGTTAACGTCTGTTGAAGTTCTCACGAGAAGTTTATTTAATACAATACAATACTGAATTTAGAAATTATTTTAATATTAAACTTTTACTTCTGGTTTGGACAGGAAGTAAGGTCAAATTGGGGTCACCTTTGTGTAAATACTTTTGACAATTAACAATCTGTACAATGGTACAAAAATGTCAATTTACCTCCTGTGGTTGTTGAGATATGATTTTTTTAAATATTAAACTTTCACTTCCGGTTTGGACAGGAAGTAAGGTCAAATTAGTATAAATATTTTTTGACAATTAACGATCTGTATAATGGTACAAAATTTGTGAATTTACCTCTTGTGGTTGTTGAGATATGATTTTTGAAAATATTAAACTTTGACTTCCGGTTTGGACAGGAAGTAAGGTCAAATTAGGTCACCTTTGTGTAAATATTTTTAGACAATTAACAATCTGTATAATGGTACAAAAATTGTGAATTTACCTCTTGTGGTTGTTGAGATATGATGTTTTATATATTAAACTTTGACTTCCGGTTTGGACAGGAAGTAAGGTCAAAATTGGGGTCACCTTTTGTAAATATTTTTCGACAATTAACGATCTGTACAATGGTACAAAATTGTGAATTTACCTCTTGTGGTTGTTGAGATATGATTTTTTTAATGTTAAACTTTGACTTCCGGTTTGGACAGGAAGTAAGGTCAAATTAGGGTCACCTTTGTGTAAATATTTTTCGACAATTAACAATCTGTATAATGGTACAAAATTGTGAATTTACCTCTTGTGGTTGTTGAGATATTATTTTTTTAAATATTAAACTTTGACTTCCGGTTTGGACAGGAAGTAAGGTCAAATTGGGGTCACCTTTTTGTAAATATTTTTTGACAATTAACGATCTGTACAATGGTACAAAAATTGTGAATTTACCTCTTGTGGTTGTTGAGATATGATTTTTTTTTAATGTTAAATTTTGACATCCGGTTTGGACAGGAAGTAAGGTCAAATTGGGGTCATGTTTTTGTAAATTTTTCGACAATTAACAATCTATACAATAGTGCAAAAAATGTCCATTTACCTGTTGTGGTTGTTGAGATATGATTTTTTTAAATATTAAACTTTGACTTCCGGTTTGGACAGGAAGTAAGGTCAAATCGGGGTCACTCACAACTGGAGTTTCATCTACTTGTTAAGTTCTAAGTACATGCCAAGTTTCAACTTCATGTGAAATTTGCAAGTATGTTTTTGTTTCCGGACAAGATGGGGGAGAAGAAGAAGAAGAAGAAGAAGAAGAAGAAGAAGAAGAAGAAGAAGAAGAAGAAGAAGAAGAAGAAGAAGAAGAAGAAGAAGAAGAAGAAGAAGAAGAAGAAGAAGAAGAAGAAGAAGAAGAAGAAGAAGAAGAAGAAGAAGAAGAAGAAGAAGAAGAAGAAGAAGAAGAAGAAGAAGAAGAAGAAGAAGAAGAAGAAGAAGAAGAAGAAGAAGAAGAAGAAGAAGAAGAAGAAGAAGAAGAAGAAGAAGAAGAAGAAGAAGAAGAAGAAGAAGAAGAAGAAGAAGAAGAAGAAGAAGAAGAAGAAGAAGAAGAAGAAGAAGAAGAAGAAGAAGAAGAAGAAGAAGAAGAAGAAGAAGAAGAAGAAGAAGAAGAAGAAGAAGAAGAAGAAGAAGAAGAAGAAGAAGAAGAAGAAGAAGAAGAAGAAGAAGAAGAAGAAGAAGAAGAAGAAGAAGAAGAAGAAGAAGAAGAAGAAGAAGAAGAAGAAGAAGAAGAAGAAGAAGAAGAAGAAGTAAAAAAAAAAAAAAAAAAAAAACCGAACAAAAACAAGGGGTGTTTCGGGCATATACCCGAACACCTAAAAACCGAACAAAAACAAGAGGTGTTTCGGGCATATACCCGAACACCTAAAAACCGAACAAAAACAAGAGGTGTTTCGGGCATATACCCGAACACCTAAAAAACTAGATATAAGTTTTTGTCACAACAAAAACAAGGTGTTCGGTTGAAGTTAACATGGTTACGTCATTAATTCGAAGTGTTGGAGATTTATAAGTACATGGACCAAGAATAAAGTATATGAAATTTCAGAGAAGTTCTAATTTATGTGAATGAGGAAAATAATATGTCACATACAGTGAACATGCTGTAAAAATAATAGGAAGGTTTTATAAGTACATGGACCAAGAATAAAGTATTTGAAATTTCAGAGGTTTTATAAGTACATGGACCAAAAATAAAGTATTTGAAATTTCAGAGAAGTTCTAATTCATGTGAATGAGGAAAATAATATGTCACATACAGTGAACATGCTGTAAAAATAATAGGAAGGTTTTATAAGTACATGGACCAAGAATAAAGTATTTGAAAATTATAGAGAAGTTCTAATTTATGTAAATAAAATGGGGAAAAAAGTGTATAATTTTGGAGTAGCTGGACCATTGAAATTGAAAAGGGCATTGGTTGTTTTCAAAATTGCACACAATTATTCTTGACAAAATCCTTCCTCCATGATGTGACTGTTTCATTATCTCAATAAAGGTGCTGATATTTGTTTCTGGGCTACTTTAGTGAGAAAATTAAGTGCCACTATAAAGTAAACTGCAATGCAGCCATCAGGTATGTCTTATTGTATTGGTAGGTCCCTACACACCCTTCCAATATAATGCATACCATGCCTAACGACTAACGTTAATGAGGAAAATATTTTCAATAATGTTTAGTTTCTTAAATTTACACAAATAATTAAGGTGTCTGCAGATGACTTCGATGTGCTTGTGAAAACTTTGAATCAGTAGAAAAGTGGAATGAATTTTCGTTACCTTTTACAGCGATATGCCCCACAAACGCGTTATAAGTTTATAAATATATGTGATGATCAGCGCCACCAAGTGACCACTTTTGCACCGATTGTGTAAAGACCACTAAAGTTGTATAGCGCCCTCTATAGTTAGAATTTCTAACGCACGATCGTGGACACTGAATGTGGGTCATTACGTATGTGGACTTGACGTCATCATGACGTCACTGTTGCGGTTTCCTGATCATCATGACGTCACTAGGTTTCATCTACAAGTTAAGGTCTAACTATGTGTGAAGTTTGAAGGTTTTTTAAACTTGGCAAGTATGTTTTTGTTTGCGGACAAGATGGGGGAGAAGAAGAAGAAGTAAAAAAAAAAAAAAAACGAACAAAAACAAGAGGTGTTTCGGGCATATACCCGAACACCTAAAAAAAAACGAACAAAAACAAGAGGTGTTTCGGGCATATACCCGAACACCTAAAAAAAAAAACGAACAAAAACAATAGGTGTTCGCGCTGTAGCTCGAACCCCTAAATATGTCTGTTCCTACTTCCATTTATAGTGTTGTGATGAGTAAATAAACGAAATATTTATTTCAGCCTTAACATAAGTTTAAAGACATCTCATGAAACATTAATTAGGGCAGGCTACCCGGCCCAGGGACAAATGGGTTCAGTTAAAATTATTCCAAGAAGTGTGTACGTTAGAATGAGAGTGACGACTGATTATCAAGATTCAGACTTTGTCAAACCATGGAGGAAACAGCACGAAAGGAAGAAAAATATAATGAAAATTTAGAGAGGGTTGTGGAGATGGATATTTTTGGTTTTAAAGCTGTGAAAGGAAAATGGGAAGTGTAGGCTAAATTATAATTTCTTAGAGGAAACCTGACTTAAAACATAAACCCTGATAAAAACCATAGGGCTGACGGGTACATAGGTCCAATTTACACTATGAATAACTTTACCCTGAAAATGTGTTTTACAATGAAATAAATAGCCTAGTTCACGACAATTTCATGATGACACAACACCGTGAAATTGCCATGAAATACTCTTGGAATTCCTTCGCCGTGAAAACGCTGTGAAAATGCCATGAATTTCTAGTGGCATTAGGGCAGCTCTTGAATTCTCGAGAGTACCATGAATTTGCCGTGAAATCACTGTGGACATTATTGCCAATATCTGAGAGGAAGAGACACTTTGAAATTGCAGTGAAAATACGGTGAACTGTTATTTCAAGGCAAAACGGATTTTCAGGGTATTTTCAAGGTGAAGTAAGTTGTTCATAGTGTTAAGGGGTGGTGGTGATTTAAAATAAGGACCTGATAGAAACACTAAATCTGGATTGTAGGCCTATGTCTTGAAAACATGAAATCTGACTTACATGTAAAAAGAAAACTAAAAATGCTTAAACCACAGAACCTGCATGTAGGTCCCTTATGGAAAAAGGGAAAACAGGAGTGTGTATACCTTTAAGACACAAAACCCGACTTACAACAGCAGCCTGACTAAATCATAAACCAGGGTTCCAAGGTCCAATTAAGAAAAAAAGGGAAAACAGGGAAATGCTATGTCTTTAAGACACAAAACCTGACTTAAAAATAGAGAACCTGGCTTAAACCACAGAACATGCAGTTTCTATGTCCAATATAGATAAAAAAGTTTTTAAATATAATTATTTCCTTATCTTTACACTGAACAATTTGATAGACCAAGGAGAGGAAGTCCTCTGGTTTTGGGCACTTGCACTTACTTCAACACTGATTGACTGATGGGCTGAGAGTTCATTAAGGACACGAACCTCCCCTATATACCTACAATTATAAGACAAACAGATATGACTACAAAATGACAGGCAGGGAACAACTTCTCTTTATTTACAAACACATTGTTATTGTGGTTTTATTTTGATATGTCCATCTAGTTTGTGTAGGTACCATTAAGAGCATGTAGAGTGGGGGTACTACATTCAAGAGTTCTGGAAAAAAATAGACAATTTAAAAGCTACATTAAGAGTCCTGTAGAAAACAGAGAGTTCAACTGTTGCCCAGTGTTTAAGCACTCAATATGGCAATTGTATGTGGAAACTGATATTCCAATAAATTCCTAAGTCCATTCCGCTAGTCCTTTGTCAAATGAATGTGTCTCTATTCATCGACAATGCTCTGTGTTCACACTCAACTCTTAACAACAGAATAACAATCTGCTAAATATCTCATTGGCTCTTCCCTTAATAGTTGCATGACCCCAAAACACTTGGGTCAAGTCCATTTCGTCAATGATTACTGTCTTTGTTTATAAAATTTACAGTGCATGTTGGTGAACAGTACTTCTGCATAATTTTAAGCGTTAGGCAAAAAAAAGTCTCCGGTTTCTCAGTGGTCATCGGTCAGCTTCAAAATCGGTGCAGTGACGTGCTTTTTTTTGCGAACAGGGAATCACGTGATACATTGTATACGCGGGGAGGAGAGAGGCCTCACAAATTGGGCAAACATTCATAACCCATGTGATGTTAAAAAGTCATTTGAAACACAGCACGACCGAATTCCAATCGATCTATTAATTTTGGCTGCAATTGGGCATCGCTTCATAGCACCAAAACAAAATGAAAATTACAATGTCGACGCGCGGGTCTGAGGCAACGCACGCAGAGACCAGAAACATGCGACTTTTTTGTTTGCCTGATAATTGAATTTTGCAATAAAGGATGCATCACAAAAAACAAAAACAAAAAAGTGTTATTAATATTAATGGGAAGTTTTAAAATAGTAATGGTTGGCAAAACTGCACTGAATCTACATGGCTAAACCAACATGTGAAAAATTCAGCTAAATTACATTGACATCAAAATTTATTTTATTCTTAAACATAATTTAGAAAAAGGTATTCTTTTCTAAATTCCAATTGGAAATTATTTCCAGTCTATCATCAACTTTTATACATCAATTAAGTTTCACATTAACATTTTATCATTTTGTTATTTACAAATTACCAATCCTATAATTGAGCACTTATACATCCACATATATATCAAAGGGGCATTATTATTGTCCCTGCTCATCTAGACAATATCTTTATTGGTATGGGTGTTAAAGCCATTATACACTGTAAACTGTTAGTAAAGTGAAACAAAATACAGTAAATGATCACAATTTTACAAGAAACTTGCTAATGGTATATGCCTACTGAAATCAATCAATCTGTCTGAGGTCCAATCATACATGTAAAACCATTTCCCATCTAGGGTTTCATTTAGGTTTCATGAACTAGGTTTTAAGCTGCCTGTCCAAATTGAACTAGCTGGTGACAAATTTTGAGCGTAAAGCACCAATATTATGAGCTTGCAAGTAGTGTGGGGATATTAGGGTCCCTGGAATATGTGGTGCAATCACTGTGGTGCAATCGGAGGCTTTTCTAGTTTCAAAATTGTTAAGACGGACTTACCATAAATAGGTTTGGCTTCAATTAGGACAGACTAAATAATGGACACTGGACTGTCCTGAACAGATAGGCTTGGCACAAAGGGGCCTAAATAGTCCCAACCTGTCCAAATCGATTTCTGCCTGTTGTACAGGTGGCTAGATGAGACCCTGTTCCCATCTGAACTTTTGTCCTCCAGGGACACAATTCAACATCTGAATGAATAAAACAAATCTGAATGCATTCTCATTTTTCAATGTAATAAACTGAAACTTGCACAGATTGGTTGTTTAATGTACATGTCTAGATTCTAAGAAAGTTATGTATGCATCTGGATGGTTTAGGAAGATATTTTCTCTAAAAACTTTAAAAACAAATAATAAAAACAGTTTTCGTACTCATACTAATAATTTTTTTATACTCTAGTAAAGTACCTTTGTCTGTACTTGACTACAAGTCTTCTGCAAAAAACATTTATAAGTTACAAAACAAAACCAATATGATAATACCTGTGAGAATATTGATTTATTCACAATTTTGTTGTTATTTATACATTTCCCAGACAGTTTTCATACATTCCAATTGGAATGGGAGGGGGAATATGGGATATATACCCCCACTTTTTGGCCCGGGATCCATAGGATCATCCCCCCATAATTTTGTGTGCAGTAAAAAAAATAATAGGCTAATAAGTGAATAATTTGTGTAAAATAGAGGGAAATTGGGTTTGTTTAAATATTTTTTATCTGTGTGCGACAGTAACGTAACCACGGGGGTTCAACCCCTCTTTGTCATGCTGATTTTAAAAAAAAATTGTTAATTTTTTTTTAGAAATAGTACATTATAAAGGGATGTTTTTGCAGTGTTAGGGGGATGGGGGTGGGGTATCCCCCCGTTGTGCAACATTCGCTCAGTACATAATGCAAACAAATTTCAATATCATCCCCCCACTTTTCACCATGGATTTACGTCACTGGTCCTGGACAGGTAGGCTTGGCAGGTAAGGTCTAAATAGTTTTACCTGTCTAAGGAGACTGCTCCCCCCACAAAAGCTTATTTCACAGGTTAGCTACGTGTAGGAATTTCTGCTTGTTTGTATGTGTACCTCATCAATTCTTGATTTTCTTGAACTAACACACATTTCTCATCTTCAGATAGGGATACAGCACAGGTTGCAATTTCAGCTGAAAAATTCAAAATATTAACCAAATAAAACAGGACCATTTCAAATATGTTTATACTTTCAGATTTTTGGTATTAACAAAGAAAAATGTTCTACTAAGTGGGATTTGAATATTAAACTTCCAGATTACTGTATATTTGCTCTACCAACTGACCTCAAGCTCTTTAGTTTGAGTCTCCCAAATTGTCAATATCTTTGATCTTGGGTGGCCCAAGTTATGATACATAACCATGGAAGCAGCAGTTGGAGATCACTCAGAGGATGTGGCTACCATGAATAATCCATAAGGGATACAAAAAAGTATACAAACATATCAACAAAATGGTTTCATCGTACTCAATTACTGAAGTGGGATCTGAACCTTCAACCTCCATATTACTGTACATGCTCTACCAAGTGACCTCAAGCTCTTTAGTTTTAGTCTCCCAAATTGTCAATATCTTTTATCTTGGGTGGTATTTAGCCTGGAATGGCCCAAGTTTTATGATACATAACCGTAGAAGCAGCAGTTGGAGACCACTCAGATCAGGATGTGGCTAACCACAAGGAATCCATAAGGGATACAACAATACCAACAACAAAATCGTAATAGTGAAATTAGGATATTTAGACAAAGTGAAATTCATATATTTTTCATTGTAGAATAGAATCAGAAACCAATAATTCATATTTCAAAGATTCAGAGAACAATTTCATTTAACAAGTTAGCATAGCCATTACATACATGTTTGTATGTAATGCAAAATGTTTTAAGCAAATCATATGTTTTGTTATATTAGGCCCAAAAAAAGTCTCCAGTTTCTGGTCATCAGTCAGCTTCAAAATCGGTGCGGGGACCAAATTTCACATATACAAAGTATGGTGGCTAAGAGACGCATCACAAATCGGGCAAATCGTTCATATGTGAAAAAAATTATTTAAAACACAGCACGACAGAATTTCAATCAATTCAGCAATTTTGGCTGCAATTGGACATCTTTTCATAGCAAACAAAAAAGAAAATTATAAATGCTAAATAAAGCAAAGGTCTGAGGCGATGTGTCAGAGACTAGAAACCGAAGACTTTTTTTTGGCCCTAGAAAATTTACAAAATAAAATTGTTTGGCTATGCAATACAAAAGAAATTATTCACTGAAGATGAACAACTATCTGAAATAGCACTTTATGACACCGCTACTAATTGCCATGGTATCGTGTGGTGAATACTTACAGGCCTGACCCAACAAAACCATGACAATTGGACTTCAATAAATGCACTGAGTTTGAGATAGGCTATGTTTATTGAGTTCCATAAGGTCTGTAATTGTGGAGGAGGGGGAGTGCTACATTATATGTATATTTAAATGTACATAATTGTAAATATTAATTTTGTGTACATAAATGTCGATAAAAAGGGGGACATTTCCCTGGTTTGAAACCCATCCCATCAACTCACTATAGCTTGTATATTTCACTGGGTGAGCTGATTTTTGCATCCAGTTTGATCATCGTGACAAAGAGCTTAGTTCTATGATCGACCACAGCTGTTTGGAACATGCTCAGATCTGCCTATGTACATTTAAATAACACTGAAATATAAATAGGTCTGGTATGCTTACATTTGTGTATATGGGCAATTCCATGGTCACGCACATTATATTTTGGAAGTTTTGGGCCCACTCTTAACGCCATAATTTCCCTTTTTTTGGCACTGTGTACACCCAGACCTTACTACTGTGAAAAAAACTGATCAGTGAAATAAGAGCTTTTAGGAAATTACGGTTAGCATTTTCACACTTGGATCGCTTTACCCCCTGCTCCGCAGTAGGGGTAAGCGGTAAAACCCTGGGTGCTTAAGATACCCCCCAGGGAGTAACGGCTAGTGGGAAACGAACACTGGTTTATGTGGCAGACAGATCACGTAAACAAACTGTGAAAGGTCAGAGAGATAAACAGTCAAGGTCAGGAAATGTGCGCTAAATAAATTGCGCGGTGTGAGTTCAAGCTGTTGTTTTTACAGATTTGTATTCAAGTATTTATAAAGTTTTGTTGTATTTTATCGAAACCAATATCAACAAAAACATATTTATATTTTTGAAAGAATTTATCACTTTCCAAAACTAATGATTTTTAAGTAGGTTAAATTTGGAATTGTAAAAAAACTCCTGGGGCCTCCCTGGGGTTGTATTCCCCGGGGAAAGAGCTGTAGTGTGAAAAGGGCTATATATGTAAGCGGAAATTATGGCATTAACAGTGGGCCCAATACCTCAAAAATGTAACGTCAGTAACTGTGGAATTGCCCATATAATACCAAATATTACATTATCTGTTTATAATATGGATCTTTTCTCTCAATGGATTTCAGGTCTGATGATGTAAAAAAAACAAGAGCAGAAAGCCAAGGAGAACAAGCGGTTACTATGGAAACACCACGACATCCCTGACGATGGAGTACCATTTATGATTGACAGGACGATTATAAGGTCCTGTCAATATGGTAAACCTCACAAGAGGCTAGCAAAGCAGCAAAATCAGGTATAGTTGAAAACAATAAGAAATGATTGTAAAGACAGAAATATAAATTTACTGGTTAAAACATAATGTTTGTACATGTATCTGTAAATCACTTTTTTTCTATGTAGGCGATGCTTATCTTTGGGAAATACATACACTGTACATGTATAGCAGTCTTGTATTTAATAATAAGTTTAATTTATTTTTTAGGGACAGAATCACGAGCACACTTACAGTTGCAAGAGCAGTAAAAGGTTTCATACTCAAACTACTAGGAAGGTGTGCTGTGAAGCACAAATTATCATCCGCTACATAAGCAGGTATTAAGTTCATTCAATTTGATTTACTTCTAAATTTGATGAAATGAAGATATAAAAGCTCAGGTTTTTGTTTATTTAAATGGAAACTTAAATGGCAACTGCTGGCAAACGGTTTTCAATCAGAGCACCTGTGTTGTCAAATATTGTCAAAACAATAAACTAACAAAAGCAACAGTCAGAGACCAAGAAAAAAGGCCAAACAGACAAGCAGAAGTCACAGTTTATTGGCTAAATTACAGGATTATAATTAAGGGCAGCCAATTTTTCGGTATCATCTGGAGGGACTAATTCATTTATATGCTTTCTTGTTGGAAACATTTATGAAAAATTCCACAAAAAATATGAAAGGCTTCAACAAGTTTCTTCCCACATACTGCTTCACTTTGGAATTCCCTTCCTTCATCTTGTTTCCCTGTTGCATACAATCCATTTAAGTTCAAGCGTAATGTCAACAGGTTTCTCTTAACTTGACTAATTTTCTTGTTAGCCCTCACCTTGAGTGGCCTTTTGGCCTTGTGATGGGCGACTTACATAAAAAAGGCTTGCTGAAACGGTAGCTTAGTACTCATTTTTAAGCGGTATTTGCAGTAAACATTTGAAATGATAAGCCTCGTAAACAAAAAACACTGTTATGACTGTTTGCTACCAGACGTAGCCTCAAAAAATCCCTTGTTGTAATACATGTATGTCTATTTTTATCAGAGAAATATGATAGACTTTATGTTGAAACTTGGACGTCATTGACAGAAAAAATTTGTGATATTCAAATACGGACCCAAATACAGGCGCTATGTTTCCAAACACTTAAAAATAATAATTGGGATGATGTTATAAAACTATGAAATATGTACACCAAAAACATAATTTAAAGAGAAAATGTCCAATGCCTCGTTGATGACTGCTCCGGTCGTTAGTTTTTTGTTGCAATGACACACAACATGTACAACATTCGTATGAAAAAAAATGCCATTTAGCTTAATTATTTTACTGCGTTAAAAAAATCAAAGGAACTTTTATGTAAGCCATCATTAAACAGTTGTAGGAGCGGTTTGCTGAAAGAGGTTAAGCTTTTTCAAATTAAAAAGCTACCATTTCAGCAAGGCTATCATATTTTTTTGTAATTAATAAATTTTTTGCAATTAGAAAAGATGATAGATTTAGTCCCTGCAGATGGTAACGGCAGATTCACTGGATCATGGATTTCTCACATTATAACAAAAATCTGAATGCCTTCATTTACTGCCTTCTTAACATAGATTTGAGGCTCATGCTATATACCAAAGAATGCAAGCCGGCCAGTCAAACAACAAGCTCTAGACAATCTACATGGAATTTTGTCCAACATGAATAGTACATGTATACCAACTAGCCGAATATATCTAAAGCTCCCAAGTACATGTGCCCACACAAACCATGCAGTAACAGAAGAGGATGGATTCTCCCATCGAGTTCACCCCATGGTCAAGGCCAAAATTTACCAAATAGTTGCTTCTGGAGTAACTACATGCCCCTTGATAAAAACCCTGCTTAACAGGTACATGTATGTCATTCATGATCTGTGTAGATATGACCACATAAAACCACAAAAGAATGACAGGTCATACTTCCCAACAAGTAGAGACATCAAAAATCATATCCACAGGGCACTGGTCGCTGGCCAATATTCAGCACTTGACATAGAAAATCTGGAACAGAAGATTATGGAGTGGAGAACCACTGACCCGACAGCAAACTTGTATCTCCGTAAGTGCCAAGAGAAACTGCCCACTAGTTCTAGGAGATCATCTGACGAGACCTTGCATGACAAAGAAGTAGGATTTCCCTGTGATGATCATGATGACAAAGTTGAAGAAAACAACACAGACCACTTATTCATGTTCGTTCATCAAAGTCAACAACAGAGGGAACTGCTACGACGCTATGGAGACATGGTACTCCTTGATGCGACATACAAGACTTCAAAATATGCTCTGCCCTTATTTATCATGGCTGTCCGAACCAACATTGGTTACATCCCAGTTGCCGAGTTTGTGGTAGAGGAGGAAACTTCACAGAGTATAGCAGATGCTCTTGGAATAATTAAAGAATGGGTGAGAAGTGATGATTCAGCGAGTACTTGGGAACCAACGTAAGTTCAAATCACAATCAAAACTATAGAATTGTTGCCTCTTTAACCCTAACCCCCTAGGTATTCTGGCTAGGAACCTTCTTGAATCTTCCAAGATCCATCAGTGCACTTTTGGAAACATGCCCTTATCTTCAAAATATGCCATGCATTTTCGTTGATCTTTCATATTCAGCACTTATGGGCCTGTACTTCTTGCCAGGTAGTAATTTTGCCCCATTTGAAGAGGTGAAAGTACCAGTTTCCAACAGTGCTGAATTTTTCCAAAAAAGTGCCACTTGGAGGATTTTGATGGATTTGGGGTGGTTAGGGTTAAATATGAACCTGAAATTTTATTAATTATTTTTCAGTCTCATTAATTAATTAGTATTTCACACTTTGCTACAATAACTGTAATGCACAGTAATAACTGTACTCACTAAGTGCAAATGTTGAACCAATAACTTTTGTAAACATGTTTAATTGGTTTCTTCATTTTACCAACTCAACCTTAAGGTACAGTATGTCTACCCAAGTATACTAGGATATTCAAACAAAAATGGATCACTTTTTTGGGGCATTAATTAAGTGCAATGTAATTCATTACACCAACAAAAATAAGAATAAATTTTTCAAGTTAACAAGAAGTTTCTTCATTCCTGCTCATGAATATAGCTACTTCATGACCGACTACAGTGATGCCGAGTTCCAGGCAATCAAGAAGACCTTCCCCAGCACCAAGGGACTGTGAGTAAAGAGAATTACAGACATTCTGATCAATTGACCAGTATTTTACTATTGCCCTCACATGGACCTCAAGTACACTGTATAATGTCTAAACTGTATCAGAGGGCATTGTCTATGAATGAGTAAATTAAAGCTTATAGACATACATGTAGGCCAGGCAATTGAATCAAACCAAAGACAAGCTACTTTATTGCATAATTTACATTTGACTAATTATATTAAAGACAGTTTAGTTTGAGTAGATTAAAACACTGTTGGACTATAGTATCCGGGGGGGGGGGGGGGGGGCAACCTTATAAAAAAAATGCTGCCATGGGTGGTGCTGTAAATATACCACATTGATTTAATCTACTCCTGTTTTAAATTGTTACCCAAATTTACGTAGCTAACAATTAAAACCAGCCAAAACAAAGACAACCTTCCGAGTATTAAAGAAATTAGAATGTTACATGTAATGGAAAAGGGACATCACTTTGGTGATTCCATTCATGTTATTATTACTTTTTATGATAAAATGTTTGTCTGCAGTTTATAACAATGTCTGTTCACAGTATGCAGAGATTATTCCTGTGTAATTTCTTAACTACTCAAAAAGTTGTCTTACTTTTTTATATACAAAGAATGAGACAAAAAAATGTTTTTCTTTGCATCCATAATTTCTGTTTTGTGTTGAATTTACTAACTGTTGGAATTTTTAATTACATATCAGTTCTGGTAATTTAAATAAATACCATATTTTTCACAGTTCAATCTATAATACATATTTATATGTATATTTATTTATTGTATAAAATGTATATTCTTTCGGTTGCTTGCAAGTATTTCTAATTTCATATCAAATCACTTAAATGTCCAAAATCTCCCCAGGTAACCCTTTCGGATTTGGCAGAAATGTTGTCAAAACATAAATTTATCCTTCAAACTCACAAAAACAAAAAATCAGATCTTAACTCCTAGTGGTTCGGGATTTACATCCCTCCAAAGTGGGTGTGGTGCATCCCTTTTTGATGTGTACAAGTTTTGTGGACACTTAAATGACTTGAAAAGAAATGAATATTATCTAATTGTTCTGTTTATATTTCATTTTAACTTTAGTAAAATGTTATTTCATTTTTATTTTGTAACATGTTTATATATAATTCCACATTTGTCGCAAGTTATTTTCTACATTTACCAATTTCAAATGCAGTTGTTGGTTGCTTTAAATTTTTGTCTAATATATTGATTTAATACAATGTATTTTCCTGTTAGACGCAAGTCTCTGTTGGCTTCACAAAGTTATAGGTTTATAAAAGTTGCTAATAACATCTCAAACTCTGAATTTCATTCATTGAAAAGGATATTCAACCCAACAGGAAAATGCTGTTAAATTAAATGTATACATAATTTGTTTTAGAATAAACACATGTTGATCATTTCAATGTATAGTCAACACATTTAAGTTGAAAATTTCCACCAATTTTTTTTTTTACAAAATTCAAAAAAATGCATGACAAAAAAAACTTGGGTTAATATTCATGTTATTTTAAAACTTGTTTTGAAAATGTTATTTATGTCATTTTTTTCTGTAATTTATTTACCAGTATATTTGAATAAGTTGTATACAGGTGCTGATAAAACACAATAAAACGTGCATTGTAGACAAAAATCTGTTCATGCATCCTTTTTAGTGTCTCTGTGTAACAATGATGAACCCCCTCATTAGCCCCATCCGCAATCTGATTTGTGGATCAGCTACTGTTAGTAAATTTTTAATTATCATGTATTAAAATGATAAAAGGTTAGAATATCAAAAGAAAGAATAATTAGACCTTTAGAAAGCACACATGCAAGGCCTTTTTATCTCTACAATTTCATTCAAGTCTGTCAGTCAGTCAATCAATCAATATTATACTTTCTATGACGGGTTAACCATATACAATTTTTTTTTTTTTAATTTGTCCTCTATTATTCCAATTTGGTTTATGTACAATGCATATATCAACAATTGACGAATAGATGTTACTCTCTCTGGAAAATCTCTGACAAAGCACAGTCCTATGCAAAAACATGTACACAAAAAAGTACTTGTTTATCAACCTTGTATGACTTTCTTAATCTTAATGGCCACTTCATCTAGTTGGTTAATAACTGCTGTCGATTGGCCAATTATAAAATAAATTCCAGTTTCATATATTTGCCCATCCTTTTTTAATTTGAACTTGTAGTGTCGTGGCTGAGCGGTCTAGCTTACCGGGCTCAAGTTCTGGTGTTAGCAGCAGAATGTGGGTTCGAAACCCGGCCGTGACACTTGTGTCCTTGAGCAAGACACTTAACCATAATTGCTTCTCTCCACCCAGGGGTTAAATGGGTACCTGTGAGGGCAGAGTTGGTTGATTAGCCCTATATGCGCTGTAATGGCAGCAATGGAGCTGTATACTCCCCAGGGAGCTGAGATGGTTTCAGGAATGATTTATGAGCCTTATGAGCAGGGGTAATAATATAATGCGCCTTGAGCACCACTTAGTTGGTGGATACGTGCGCTATATAAGTCCACACATTATTTATTATTATTGTATACCTATAGCAAAACACCAGCTGTTGCCTGCAGAGAGAGAGACATTTCTTGCTTTGATGAGACACATTGCCAGTGCTCCATCCAGCAATGACTACAATGAGGCATTACGACGCCTTAAAGAAAACAACTTGTTCAAGACAAATAAACAGGTCCAAGCCTACAGCAACACAAAGTGGATGGCAATTCCAGAGGTAACATTTTTTTTTAAAGGTGTTTTCAAAACAAACATTTCAATAATTATTTTTTTACCAATTTGTAACACTAATAAAATAATGTATATTTGCTTTACAGAGATGGTGCCAGAGTTTCTTTGAGACAGGCTTCCATGTGAAAGTGACAACAAATAATGGAGTTGAATCACTTAATCACAGCGTAAAAGCTTTCCATCTAAAGCTCAGGTCTCTAGGATCCATATCAAGTATGTTGGAGGTGCTCACACAGGACTTTGTTAATGATCACATGCAGAGATATGCAAGGGAAAATTGGAAGCAGAGCATGTACAACAAAACATACAACACAACCATCCCCAAGTTTCTTCACAACAGACCAACAAATGTGATAAAACATATCCTGAAGAGAATAGAGAATTCAAAATTCTACAAGAAAGATGATATAGAGATGACAACACCTAGATGCTACAAAGTGCAAAGTGAAACTGGTAGAAGTGGTCACTTGTACCAAGTCAACTTTGGCTCAGAAGATCAAGCCCCAGAGTGTGAATGTACGGACTGGAAGTCAACATTCTTACCATGCAAGCACTTTTTTGCTGTAATGTCTCACTCAGACTTGACATGGCATGACTTACCTACTTCATACAGAGAAAGTCCTTACATTGGCTTAGTAATCCACAATATCAGCCCCCTCATCAGCAACATGTAGATTCATGTCCAGATGAGCCTTTTGATGTTGATGTAGAAAGTGAAGTTCATGAAGAACCCCAGAAGTATGTAACCCCAGAAGGAAAATCATCACCTGAAAATATGATCACAAAAAGACAACATCAACTTCAAGCAGACATCAAACAAATACATGATGCATCATTCCTTTGTCAGGATGTCAATGTTTTGCGGTGCACATCTCTGCAAGTTAGAAAACTGACAGACCAACTGCGAGCAGGGTTTGTCCAGGAAGAGGGACTACCACTGCACTTACAAAATGATAAAACAGCCAAAATGACATCACGACAACTACCAGTAAGGAAGAAGACAAAAGTAACCCAAACAAGTAAGAATAATGTCCTAATATCCACAATTGTTTAATATAAACTAGGCATTTTGTGTTGGGGTCAAGGTAATCAAGGAAAATCCCCACATCCAGTGTTGGTCGACAAATTGGTCCACAAAACCAAGAGTAATTATTATCATTTTCAAATCATTTGACATGTTTCTTGTCATAACATATAACCAGTAATTATTTAGTTTTTTTAATCCATGTTCAGAGTCAGCCAAATCAAGACTGTCATTGAGGAAAAGGAAATGTGAGCCAGTTAATTCAGGTAGGAGATAGGAGGGTATTCTATTGCTAATCTACCATAAAAATACAATGAAAAAACTAATTGCTTTTGAAATAATCCTTCATGATACTTCATGGTCCTTCTCTTTCTTGACATGCATGTTTGCTGTTTCATATTTTTAGTTCCAAAGAAGAATGTCAAATTTTCAGATGGCATGGATATTCAAGCTTGTAACAGCTCTTCTAACAAGATAGCAGTAGGTGAGTATACACCAAGCAATAAACATATAAAATATGCATTTTTAAGCCAACATACTATGTACACCCAGGTAATAGCAGCCAATAATGTTTGAAGAAATTCATCCACTCTCTGTGAAAAAACCTCCCAAGGTAAATTTTATATTTTGCATTCTGAAATATTTCAGTTATACATGTTTACAGATTTAAAAAATGGAGCTTGTTAGAACCTTATAATGCATACACCTGTGTTTCAGTTTTGAATTAACCACTGCATGTTTATAGGTGATGTTGCGTGGCGCTCACAATCATGTGCCATGTGCTGCCAATGACATGTAAAACAGTAACAACAAAAATAATACTTTTCACCAACTGATATACATATATTTTGGAGAAACAAAACACAATCAATTATCTTATTTTTTACTGTAGATATTGATCACATATGGGGAAAAAGAGCCTTCAGAGTGATCTACCTTCACTCGGTTGTTTGCGGATTTAGACTTTTTAATGAGGATATGTTGTCCCTTAATGGCCGGAAGTGGCTGACTGATGCAGTAAGTATGTGTCACATATATCCAAAAAACAGAAATAAAATGCTTATACATGTACATTTTCCTCAATTATTTATTTCCCTAAATCACTGATGACAAAATGTTTGAAATGAAACAATGGACAAAAATACACTTTATTTTGCATTTAGCATTGCAATTATTGCAGTCTTATTCAGAGCCCTATTCAGCATGTATACAAAATGTATTAATTCTACATGTAATCAATTCAACTAATATACATGTGTGTAACTGTTATTACATGGAATTCATAATGTTCATGTTGCTTTGAATTTTGCAAACAGGTTATTGATGCATATCTGGCTATTCTTTGTTCTGAGAAAAGAGGAAAAGGCATGCACATTTGTCACATGAATGTTCAAGACATGACCAAAATCTGCTGGGAAGGAAACTTCATAGACTCAGATAAGAAGCTGTTATTCTCAAAGGTATGTTTCACCCAACCGACCAAATTTACCATCACTCTATTACATACATGATAAATTCTTACCATTTACTAAACTATATTATTTTCACAAATCTGTTTCAATTAATTCTGTAAACTTACCTGTAGATGCATAATCTCCGAAGAATGGAAACAATCATTGGAAGCATTAACACCGGAGGACACTTCACTCTACTGGCAAGTTTTGTATTGTTTCAATTAATGTTGATTTGTTGGTAGTTTGTTGCTTATAAATAAATCACAATTAAGATATCAATTATCCTGAGAAATACTTTTTGTACATCTGTGTATAAATGTGTGTGTTTATTAGTCTTTGTCTCAATTTACCTTCAAGAGAGATCTGCTAGGGTTGAAACTTGAAGCCACCTGTACTACTATTTCGGTATTTTCACTGCACGTCCATTTGGTTGGTAAGACTTTTGAAGTTAATCAGCTCATTCTAAATGAGTGCTAAATAAAAGACAATCAAAAAAAAAATTCAAAAAGTTGCAACTTGGTCAAGAGCACTTCCCCAGATAACAAAGACTTTTGCATTATTTAAATTTCATCAGTGTCCTTTACACAAAATAATAATTAGTATATTGTCTACAGGTAGTACACCCTCAATCTGCAGAAATTATCTTCCTTAATCCACTTGGAGAGACGAGAATACAGCAACAGCGGATCCGTAGTAACTGGAAGTAAGTAAGATTTGTAACGTATTCTATTTGAAATCAAAGCAAATGACAAATAATGTTGCATACCAGGGAAATTAAAGACCTATAGTCTCTCAATCTAATTAGATGGTTTCCTTACACCGATATACAAATAAATATCATTGCATCAGTGCAACAAGGTCGTATCATAGTTACGACCTTGTTGCAAACATGGATTTTGCTCAGTGTAACCCTCCATGGTGCAACAAACTTTTTACCAAGTTCCAGGATGAACACGCAAAACCTATGTAAGAAGATACAACGTTGTTGCACTCAATTGTTTTACTGTATGCAACTGTAGGCACTATTGCACATATGACCTTGTTGCATTTTTGAGATACGACCTTGTCGCACTGATGCGACATTATTATGTCAAAATCATTTTGCACATACAATTTTTGTAAACAAATAATGTGTACAATGATAATGTACATCAAAACTCTTATTTAATTTCTTTGTTTTCAAGAAATTACTGGACACTGCGAGTAATGAATGGAAGAGAAAGAAAAATCATCAAATGGAACATAAACGTCAAGGAGCACCTCAAACAACAAGATAGCAGCAACTGTGGTGTTTTCACACTACTGGTAAATATCTAAATTTTCCAAGATTATGTGAATTTTGGTTAATTATGCATGCACTCCTCAAATGTACATGGTGTTAATATCCAAATCAATGAATCCAAGAAAAGACATTGACCAACCTGTACATTGCATTGCACAGACTGACCATTGATGGGATACTCACCATCATGCAGTGGTCAAGAGCCAGTGTGTAAATGGTGCATTTCTAAAACATACCTATTGACACAAGAGCACATCTACATGTACTGATGAGCACATCAGAATTGTCAGTGTTGCTCATCATACACTCACTGGCCATAAGTATTGCAACATCCCCGAAGTTCAGTTTGGAGAACTGTGTTACAGTAATTTATTTTATTTTATTTACACTACTTAAGACTTCTTGAAAGTGCCTGTGTTTTGAAGTCAATGTTCTTTTTTACTGTTCTTGCTCGGAAATTATGTAATAATTTATCGATGAAATAGGATTAAATAATCATCTCCCCTGTTACTTGTTAAGTGCTATTTTGAGCTTGTTGCAATACTTTTGGCCAGTGAGTGTACATGTATGTCTTGGCAGCACATCTTGGTGTACTGTGTATGAAGAGTAGCGTAAAAATCACCTACAAATACCATTTGTACACATTACAGTTTGCAGAGGCCCATCTCAACAAGGAGAATACCAACCTAGGACATCCTGAAGGTGCATGTGAGACAATAAGAAAGGCCATTGGAGAAACACTTTTGTCAGCTTCTGGTGAGTAAACAAATATGTTGTTTCAAAATTTATTCATTGACTATATTATGTACCCATGGACACTTGCATTCCAGTGATGCTGGTTGACACACATGACCACTGGTAGAAAATAATGATTTAAGTCATTGCATAATTGAACAAAACAGGCATATATAATGTACATTTCTTCACCTGTGCAGATGATCTAGACAAATACTGCCGTGGATGTGGACATCTACTTCAAGAAGGTGTACATGTAGTTGATGTAATGGTGAGTACTTCTTGACAGAAATTTCTAGTTTTCCATAGTATCATCACACAGGCTCTTATGTCTTAGATGGATTTTACATTTTACCTGTGTTACTTACTTGTATATTTCAGAAATGTCATTCATGTGGTGGGCAGTTTGAGGGAGCATGCATGACAGCTGAAGAGAAGACTACATTTTCTATAAGGGGATGCAGATGGTGCGAATGTGCTCTTCTCCCATTAGTTTAACAAGTAACATTTTACAACAAATTTCTTAAATTATTATTTTGTGCTGAGTAAGGTCTGGGTATAATGCAACTACTGTGAAATATCTGATGAGTGAAATATATATTATGGCGTTAAGAGTGGGACCGAAACCTCAACAATGTGATGTGAGTAACCATGGAATTGCCCAAACGATCAGTTTGTCAGATGATTGTCTTCCCTAGAACTGATTTTGCCTGAGGTGAATGTCACTGTAAGGAGAAGTAAAAAATAATTCCAGTAGGAATTTTCTAAGTTTTGTGTAAGAATGAAATAAATTTTGATTGCAATTCAACACAATGTAATTTAATTGATTTTTTCACAGGTTGGTTGATTCAAAGATAGTGACCATACTTCATTTAACCCTCCTACAATCAGTGCAATTTTTTAAACAACCCATTCAGGCCACTTCAAGCCATTAGCTGTTGCCAGTGGCCTCCTATGGTTACCCTTCTGTGCACTGTCACACCACTGAGATTGCAGGGTAAGGTGGTCTCCCATCGATACATTGTAGGCCATACTAATAATATGTTCAAACATTTACAGTGGCCTTGGGTGACACAGTTGATTTTGTAAGATTACTTGGAAAGGACAGCAGGCTTGTACATGTACATGTATGTACTTAGGGTTGCCAAAGAACAGAATTTAGTGGATCGGAGTGGCCTCCATGTGTAGAAGGGTTAAAAAGTTTTTAACCTTCCCTTCAATATTGTTTTAATTAATAATTTTTGTATTTAATTTATTAGATTAACACCATTTATCCCTCCTACTTTACCCAAACTTTAGTGGCAAGTAGCTAGAGTGATCAAAACCAGTCAACTGACTGTTTTGACTGTTGACCCGAATGTGCACACAGGGGCATTTTTGACTTGTTTTTACTATAGTTTTGACCACCCTCAACAATACAAGCAATGCTATTGCCAGTCAAAAATGGTTGACTCATTTTGACCTGAACATATGTACTTACTACACATAAGTTTGACAGTGTTCGACCTTTAAGTGCACTAGATATACCTTGGTATATTAAAATTTTGACTGATTTTGACCCTTGGTACCTACACATTGCAGCCTTTACTAAATTGATAGTTATTAACTCTAACCACCCAAAATCCTCAAAAATCCTCCTAGGGGCACTTTTTTTGGAAAAATTCTGCACTGTTGGAAACTGGTACTTTCACCTCTTCAAATGGGGCAAAATTACTACCTAGCAAGAAGGACAGGCCATAAGTGCTGAATATGAAAGATCAATGGAAATGCATGGTGCATTTTGAAGATAAGGGCATGTTTCCACAAGTGCACTGGAGGATTTTGGAGGATTCAGGAAGGTTCCTAGCCAGAATACCTAGAGGATTAGGGTTAAAGTGCAACTAGATGGATATCAAAATAAAACCACAATAACAATGTGTTTGTAAATAAAGAGAAGTTGTTCCCTGCCTGTCATTTTGTAGTCATATCTGTTTGTCTTATAATTGTAGGTATATAGGGGAGGTGAGTGTCCTTAACCCTAACTCCCTAGGCATTGTATTAAAACAATAAAAATCCGTCAAAATCCTCCAACTGGTTTTGTTGTCTAGGGAGTTAGGGTTAATGAACTCTCAGCCCATCAGTCAATCAGTGTTGAAGTGCAAGTGCCATATACCAAGTTTTTCCCCTTTTTTCTCATATTACTCAGTTATCATAGGGTTTTAATATTGTATCCAAGACCAAGTGCCTGGCCTTCTAATTTTGGAAGGCCAGGCATCTCATGTACAATTGTATACTAGTATGTACAACAATGCAATGTCAAATTAACTGTTTTTTCTCATATTACTCAGTTATCATAGGGTTTTAATATTGTATCCAAGTGCCTGGCCTTCTAATTTTGGAAGGCCAGGCATCTCATGTACAATTGTATACTAGTATGTACAACAATGCAATGTCAAATTAAGTTTTTTTCCCCTCATATTACTCAGTTATCAAAGGGTTTTAATATTGTATCCAAGTGCCTGGCCTTCTAATTTTGGAAGGCCAGGCATCTCATGTACAATTGTATACTGTAAGGTGCAGCGCCCTCTTTAGGCATGTACTGATATACACACAGTGACCTTTGACACAATGGAAAGTTCTAGAATAGTTCATTAGTTGTGTACATGAATGTGACCTGTTGGAGAAGTCAAGCCTCAATAAATGCTTACTCTTGAACCTTATAAATGTCTACCTTATTACTTATTACTATTACATGTCATAAGACTATAATATAGGAGAACATGTAACATGGTGTCAGAAGTGGGATGCTTGAATTCCCATATATTGGCAAACTTGGAGAATTCATTTGATGAGAATTGTGGGCCATTGTCAGTCACCAATTCATCCGGTATTCCATAACGAGAAAATTGTGCCTTCATTTTGTTGATGACTGCTGATGATGTTGTAGAAGATAGGTAGTCTACTTCGATGAAGTTTGAGAAGTAGTCTACCATCACAAGGTAGTGGCGGGTCTCCAACACAAAAAGATCTGCCCCCACTTTTGCCCATGGTCTGTTGGGTGTTTCATGATGTAGTATGGGCTCTTTCTGTTGTTTAGTGCCAAGTGATCGACATACATCACATTTTGCTATGTAGTCTTTGACTTGAGCTCATACCCGGCCAGTATAAGGATTCTCGAGCTCGACGCAGACAACTATTTTCTCCCAAGTGTGACGAGTGTAGTCGCTCTAACATATCTTTTCTCATACTCTTCGCAATGGCGCTGCTCACCCCTGAAGAGCAATCCTTCCGATGTGCTGAGCTCATCGCGAATGTGGAAGTATGGTGTTAGAGTTGGGAGATGTTTCTTTTGTTCTGGCATCATCCTTAATTATAACAGTAGTCAACTCTGTTAGTACTGCATCATCTGATGTTCCCTGCTTCAGTTTCTCAAGCAGTGGTTTCGCTATCGGCAGATGACTGATCATGTTGACATGCTCCAGTTCTCTCTGAGTGGCATCCACTTTGCTTTCAGGCAGAAATGCACGGCTTAGAGTATCAGCCAGGTACATCTTGCTGCCTGGGTGATAGACAATGTGAGCATCATATGTCTGTAGACGGTACATAAGACGTTGCAGTCTCTTTGGTGCTTGATGCATATTCTTCTTGACTATCACTTCCAGTGGCTTGTGATCACTTTGAACTGTCACTGCTCGTCCATATGTGTATTGATGGAATCTCTCCAGACCAAATGTCACAGCCAACAGCTCTTTCTCAATTTGGGCATAACGTTGCTCTGCATCTGTCAGAGCTCGACTTGTATAAGCAACAGGCTGGCCATCCTGCATAATCGCTGCCCCTAGCCCTTTCTCGGATGCATCAGCCTGAAGTGTCAGTTCCTTTGTATCATCAAAGTAGCGTAGGACTGGTTCTGAAGTAACCATTTCTTTTGATGCGCTTGTACAGCTTTCTCGTGAACTTCCATCCAACACCATTCAACTTCTTTTCTTTGTCAACTGTCGGAGTGGTTCGCACACTTCACTGAGGTGCGGTAAGAACTTGCTCAAATAGTTAATAATAAAACCCAGAAAACGTTGTATTCCTGCTACATTAGTGGGTTTTGGCATTTCTTTCACTGCCTTTACCTTGGCGTGATCAGGCTTGAGACCATCACATGATGATCAAGTGGCCCATGAAGGAGACCTCGTTCTTCTTGAACTTGAGCTTTTGCTTATTCAATTTAAGCTTGTTTCTCGGCATCTGTCCATCAATGCTCTCAATTTTGTGTCATGGTCTTTCTCTGCCTCATCTAGAGTTTCTCCTTCTCCAAACACGAGAATGTCATCGGCGATTGTCGTCACGCCACTCAGTCCTTCTAAGGCTTCGTCCAGTCTCCTCTGGAATTCTTCGGGCGCGGAACTGATACCAAATGGCATCCTTTTCCAGCGATACCTTCCAAAGGGTGTGTTGAAAGTCGTGAGGTAAGAGCTCTGTTCCTCCAGTTCAACATGCCAAAATCCACTTTTGGCGTCTACAACAGTGAAGATTTTGGCCATCGCTGAGACCAGGAGATGTTGTTCGCATTCAACCGCAGTCCCCAGACCAACACTGGCGCAAAGCTACAGTGGTGAAGTCAGCTCCACAGCCACGTTCATATGAGGTGGAGACTGAGGAGGGAGCTCGCTATCGTCGAAACAGACGTCACCTACGAACAACAACTGAGCCTTTTAGTAGACCTGGAAGATACATGGAAACAACACCTACACAACAGCGGCAGAACAGAGAGGAAAACACATCCTCAGATACATCAGGAAACAGAACACAGACCATGACGCGATCAGGAAGAATCATCCGCCCACCAGCCTACCTGAAGGACTATGTGAAACAACTGAACACTTAAGCCTATGTTATCTTAAGTCACAAAACTAACTAGAAGAAACATCAACAGTATAGATCAGAAAACAAAACAAAATAGAATCCAGATTTGAGTTTATTTGACGTAAAAAAAAAAATTTAAAAAAAATTTAAATAAAAAATTTAAAAAAAGAGAGAGATACATGTAGTTGCATGTTTTACTTGTTAGCACAATCATTTTAATAAATAGTTGCATGATTTAATTGATTCACTTCGTTAGCGCCATCGTTAGCTGCATTAAAAAATAAAAGGTTCTTTGTCATTAATTATATCTAATGCTACAATGGACAATAATACACACTGAACTCAAGCCGACTCAGGAATCCTAAGATGTTCACCAAAGTTAAATTGGACTCTTTAACTTGTGATTTTCATTGATATACTTAAAGGAACTAGACTCAAACTTTGAAAGGAAAGATGTAAGGTGCAGCGCCCTCTTTAGGCATGTACTGATATACACACAGTGACCTTTGACACAATGGAAAGTTCTAGAATAGTTCATTAGTTGTGTACATGAATGTGACCTGTTGGAGAAGTCAAGCCTCAATAAATGCTTACTCTTGAACCTTATAAATGTCTACCTTATTACTTATTACTATTACATGTCATAAGACTATAATATAGGAGAACATGTAACATATACTAGTAGTATACATGTACAACAATGCAATGTCAAATTAAATTTTCCAATATTATTAGCAGGCCAGGCATCTCATGCACAATTGTATACTAATAAAGTAATATTAAATATAATTCACCATTGGTCATCGAAATAATTCATTTAATTTCTACAGCAGAATCTTACAGAAAGGTTAATAAAATTCAAACAATAAACAGGCATTTTTTTGTTGCAAACTGATGCTTTATACCTACCTGTTTAGTGAAATACTGCAACCAGTGAACCACTGTCGATACTGTGTAAGCACGCACACGTGTGCATATATTGTTTATAATAATATGTTTGCAAATGGGTTCTCAACTGGGCGCCGCGCTATACCAGATAAAACACAGTGACGTCAGACACGAAGTGCCTGGCTTGTAGCCGCACTCACACGTTTCTGGGACCCAAAATGGCTTCTAATCACAAGTTGTCGGCTCTGAGCGGTGTGGGTGTTTACCGCCCTCTCGCGGGATAAATTGTTTTGACATACGGTGTATACCGCCCTCTCGCGATGCATACCGCAAGCTTGCTTTCTGAAAAACCGGCCGTTTTGAATTTGGACATGCAATGCGTCTGGAAAAAATTTGCATTCCCCTGAGGCACCCCTACTTTTTTTTAAAAGTATGTAGGGAAATCTTAATAAACCTGGGTCAATGAAGCTATTTCCAATTTTTTTTTAAAGCTCAACACCTTTCAAAGGGTCTAGGGATGATTTTAGGGGGAAAAATATCCAATATTTGTTTTAGGTAATTAATTTGCTAATTATATACAGCCTGAAAGTTACATGAGGCCCACTGTTTTTTACAGAGCAAGGCATATGTAAACAATCATAGCTGGTCAACCGTGTATGCCAGGCCATTCAACTTTGGCAATTTGGTTCTCGATGATATGAAGTAGCATAACACGGAAGACTGGTGTTTTTTTTTCATGAGTGAAGTAATTAAAATTAAAAAAAAGCAAATTAGCGCAGTTGCAAAAAGTGGGAGTCACTCACTAGAGGGTTAAATGGTCGCCGTGGACACTTCGCCCTCGGTGAAATAGTGGGAAGTTGACGGCATGCTCATTGGAACATTACTACATCTACACCGGAAAGATAACAATACGAATGAAACCATATCTACGTTCGGGAATAGCTTTTCAGATTTTCAAGACAAGCCGACAAATCTTTGTCCAAAAGCTTAGTTCTTCCCTTCTGCAAAACTTAATTACCACTTTTGAATGTGAACAATTCCTTCACATCTTAAATGGCTGCCGTGGACACTTAGCTCTTAATAATAATAATAATAATAATAATAATAATAATAATAATAATAATAATAATAATAATAATAATAATAATAATAATAATAATAATAATAATGGAGGCATTTTTAAATCGCTGTACATTATTACCCCTGCTCATCAGGCGCATAAATCATTCCTGAAACCATATCAGCTCCCTGGGGAGTACAGCTCAATCGCTGCCATTTCGGCGCATATGGGCTAATCAAACACAACAACCAACTCTGCCCTCACATGTACCTATTTACTCCTGGGTGGAGAGAAGCAATTATGGTAAAGTGTCTTGCTCAAGGACACAAGCACCATGGTCGCGGTTGGGATTTCGAACCCACATTCTGACGACTCAGCTATAAGAACGCAAATCCGATGCGCTAAACCGACAATGAAAGCTTAGGTTCTCCACGTGCTGAACCCCCCTTGGGTTTGCCAAAGTTGATTACATAACACTAATTTTTTTGTTTGTTATGGAAGATTTGAAGAGTTTCATAGAAAAACGCTATATATCCATTTGACTGAGAGGATATAATATTGCAGATTGCAGAGAAGCTGGTGTGCCGTTTATTGCAGTTTGGAATAAAACGTGTATAATTATTTATATAGTGGTTATATCGCGTTTTTCTAAAAACTGAGTTGGAACTTGTGTTTGCCTACCTCTGAACGATGTCTGAGTGGTGTTGGTGCAAAAGTTTTAAATATGGCGTTTATCGCGTTTTGCTATGAAACTCTTCATTTGTTAGTCGAAATAATGACGTGAAAAAAAGATTTCGAATTTATCTTTAAAATATTAAATATCTTATCTTTGTTTGTGTTTCCGATAATCTTAGTCACTGCTTTAATGAAGAACAGTTATGATATGAAGGAGTATAGAGTCATGTGAGGTTATTATGTGACGTAGTCAGATCATTATCATCAGGGTCTAATAAACTCAAATCAATTGGGTATAAAAGGGAAGGACTAGGGATTAAGCACTTTAACAGCCAGCATCTGCAGTGAGCAGACCCTCACATAGTTAGAAATTGCTCTGGACAATTATGTTCACTTTGTACAATTAGAATGTAAGGATTCATTCATCATATTTTAGTCATAACTGTTGCTCGCCTGACAGAATGTACAGGGTTCGACGGTACAGACCCCACGGCTATAAGATGAAGCTCTTATATAGCCAAGTGTGGGTGGTTTCCCACTGCTGTCAACTGCATGGTTGAAACAGGCGGCAGAAGCCTCCGAGTGGATCGCGCGTCAACAAATTGGAAGGAGTCATCGACAAGATGTTGAAGCAGCGGATCGCCTTGCGTAACTCATCGACCGTCCCGGAAGATCTCCTCAAACGCTAATTAATTAAAGGATTGGGCGAGCCCGGAACCGCAGACGAGTCCTGCGCCACGAATATGGTTTATAGATGAGATTTTGCAAGGGCTGGAGGTTCAAGACCTATCAAGAACTTATCAATAGGGGCCATTCTAAGGTTTATAATTAAACTCAAACGTAATTTCATTAAGAGCGACTGGCCTATAGTAGAAGGGCTCCGGATCAATAGGTTTTGGGTTCTCGAATCCCGTTTGGAGAATTTAATTTTTATTTCATTTGATAAAGATCTCCTGTCTGTGATTTGATCCTCTCTGGGGATTTGGACCTAGGGCCAGCGCTTCCCGGACAGCAAGCTAACCACCCGAGGCCTCCGCAACCAAATGCAAAGCTTCAAATCTTTACGAACACTTTCTGTTCAGCTTAACCCAATTTTCAAGGCCTGGAATAGTGTCAGTACCTTGGTATCGTCTGCCCTGAGTTCGCTTGCAGAGGGTTGTAAATTAACGAAGTATAAACGTAGCAACGTAGCTGAGCCAATGCCCGGTTCCATTATTCGGTTTTTAAAATTCCGACTGAACATTTTAAGCCACACAAATTGAAGTCTCTGCTTTTTTTTCTAACAAAATAAAGAAAACTTGGATGGAGGCTTTATAAGTAACATTTGCCGACAGCCTTGACAGACTTGCTGGCTTTTGTTTGATGTATCTAGTTTGTTTTGAGTTGACTGCCGTTGTGCCATTATCACGAGTTGGTATTTGTGCCTTGTTCGCAGTTATTGGATTAGTGAAAGTTAGTATGGGACACATGGGGAATGGGGATGCTACGAGTCGTTTTTAATATAGAGTCAGGAAATGATTACAGTCCACGTTTATTATGACTCTAATATGAAGTGCCATGGTCAAGCGGTTTAGTGCATCGGATTTGTGTTCTGATGGCTGAGTCGTCAGAATGTGGGTTCGAATCCCAACCGCCACCATGGTGCTTGTGTCCTTGAGCAAGACACTTTACCATAGTAATGCTTCTCTCCACCCAGGAGTAAACAGGTACCTGTGTGGGCAGAGTTGGTTGTTGTGTTTGATTAGCCCATATGCGCCGAAATGGCAGCAATTGAGCTGTATACTCCCCATGGAGCTGAGATGGTTTCAGGAATGATTTATGAGCCTGATGAGCAGGGGCATTATAATATAATGCGCCTTGAGCTAGCACCAGCTTGGTGGATACGTGCGCTATATAAATCCACATTATTATTATTATTATTATTATTATTATTATTATTATTATTATTATTATTATTATTATTATTATTATTATTATTATTATTATTATTATTATTATTATTATTATTATTATTATTATTATTATTATTATTATTATTATTAATAATAAAACAAGAGAAACTTGTGTTCATATTGATTATTTTATACATTCGGGTGTGTTTATGTGTTTTTACAATATTGTTTACGGGTACCCGGGTATCCGAAGATTTCCAATTTCGGGATCCGGTTCCTGAAATAATCGAAATGACAGCCCTAGATTCCATGCCCTGTTGAAAGTATGTTCTGATCTTGACGATACCGTCCCTTTAATGTACATTATATGTCTGCTGTGTAGCACTATTATTAAGAGACGTTGGTTTCACCATTCTATATACTGTACACGCAAACATGTCAAATTATTCATTTTAGCTGATAAAATATTAGCTGGAAGCTTTCTTTATTCAATTCATTGTACACCTGTTTGCTGTTTTCGTGTTAAACTGCAGAATATAGATCTTTAAAAACATTACCATTTTACAATACATATGTAAGTACAAATATTTAATTAATAATAATACAAAGAGTTGACTCCTTGAAGTTCAATAAATACAGGCATACAGTTAATTTCAAACAATTGAGTTTTATCTTAGGATTCTGGAACTTCATTCTTGTAGGGGGCACAGACAAGGCCACTTTGCCTTAGTAATGGCCACTTATATTGGTCAAAACCAGGGCAACAGATGGCTTACACGTATGTGTAATTCCAGGCCTCTCTTAGCCGCCCTTCTAGGGCCAATGCACTGGACTCCCTCCGTATCCTTGGCCCTAGCAGCTACATGTACAAAAACGGAGCGATTTTTGAACTTTTGATCTGCTAATTATTATGATCTAAAACTTTGTGATTAGGTAAGCTTGCCCAAGCAGACACTTTGGGCATAAAGTTTACTATTGTGAAATCGGTAATTTTGGTGAAATTTAAATTTAAATTTTTTTTTTCAAAAATGTTTCAAAATTTTCAAGAAAGTGAGATATCCCAGAATAATGGATTTTATGCCAAAAGTGTCTGCTTGGTCAAGGTTACCTGATTACTAAGTTTCAGGTTGTAATAATTAGCAGATCAAAAGTTGAGAAAAAAGGAGAAAAATCGCTCCAGGGCAAAGACAACAAATGATGTAACAGGACAATACTGACACAAGAGACATGGAAGGTAAGGAGGAGCACCACTGGGGAATACTGCAACAGAGAAGGTATGAAATAAATTGAGAATTAACTGTTGCAAACTGCTTACCAACCTAAAGGACCTGTGGTATCTACTTATTTTAAATAGCAACTATTCGGTTTTAGTTAGCAAAATGCTATGTGATACAAGCAAAATCTTCACTGATAATGTTAACAAAAACTTATACATATGCTATATATTTTTTCCCTTAAAAGGTAATCAATGATGCACAGATTCACAGTGGTATATAAAAATGCTAAACAGTATACGTATGTACAGGAGGCGTAATAATTGTTGGTTCTGAGAAGAACCAGTGGAGAGAAACTCGACATTTCGATCAATATACTCTGCGGATCATCCTCCTGAAGACGATCAGAGTTCGAAACATCTAGTTAAGACAATACAATTATTACAACTCCTGAGACAATGTGATTGCTTTACAAGATACTACCGCAAAAATCTTCCAATTATAATGTATTCACATACATGTATACATGTAAATTATTACAGGTTGTCAAGTCTAATATTTGTTTGCTTATAAAGTTGAGGAAATAAATTTTGTTTTTAAATGTTTGGTGGGCACGCAACTGTTTATTCTTTGTATTCTGATAGGTACTTTTATTGAAGGTAATGTACCGCTACACCATTTGTAACAATTCTACTAGCCAAGACTCATGTGTAAAAACCAGCGGCGTAGCCAGGACTTTTTCAGTGGGGGGGGGGGCACAGGGGGGCAATTGCTTTTCAGTGGGGGGGGGGGGCCCAGGGGGTTGGGTTTTTTCCCTTTTCTTTTTCTTTTATGTTTTTTGGGGCACTAGGAGGATTTTTCGTGGGGGGCACCTGCGGGGGGACGGGGAATTTGTGGGGGGGGGCACGTGCCCCCAGCCCCCCCCCCCCCCATGGCTACGCCGCTGGTAAAAACCATGCTGTGAAAGTTTCAACTTGTTCCATTGTTTTGTTATCGAGAAAATAGTAAAAATGCATTCAGATTGATTTGCATTCATTCTAAAGTGGACAATGGATCACAGCAATGATCCGCTTCAGATCTGTAATACAATTCTCAAAAATGACAGCATGTCAGATGGAATAATTTCTCAGGGTTGTTTTGGTTCCATCACCAACTTTACATCGAATCAGTTTTTTCTTTGTAAAAGGGTAATTACCAAACCTGAACTTTTCTTTCCATCTTTTTATCAAATGTTACAATTTACAAACCATCCTTTCTAGAACAAAAAAATTCAACCAGGAAGGTTGTTAGTTTGAGTTCTGTACTTTGTATCTTCAATTAGTTATACTCAAAACAATTTAGGGAACACCGGATTTTTAACATCAAATAGGTTTGAAATGTTCCATGAACCGGGATTTTCATTTGCAAACCCCCTCTCTCTTTCAGTAGTCATGTCATGAAATGTGTAATCACTACATGCATCCTTTATCATCTGTTTCATTGTGCAGTTGTTTCTCATCAATTCTGTGAAACATTGTGTTTATCTGAAATAAATGATCTTGCTTTAACTGAGATTATTCCGGTGTTCCCTAAATTGTTTTGAGTAGTATACATAGAAATGTTGTAATTGTATATATTTGTATTACAATTATATGAGGGAGAGTATAATTCTACATGAATAAACATGAATGAAGTGTAAACAAAGATTAACAAATGAATAAATATTGAAACACTGTGCATAATGATGTTATTTTGATTTCCCAATTTATTTATACACTCACGGAATTTAAAAACACATCAACTTATATTTCTCAATAAATATGTATAACTTATATGCAGTGATAAATTGAAGCCATAATTGTACATAGCACTTTTATTGTGTCAGTATGATGTGAAAATTTGCGCTCATAAATTGTTAACCTATGTTCTTATTTCTCACTGCAATAATCTGCTGTTGAAAAATATGTGAAATATTGGGATGATGCGTTTTTAAATTCCGTGAGTATATATCAATATATTTTTGGTAATGTTTCGGATGTCCAAATTCCAATCTAAAATATAGCTTTAGTATGATCCTTGTAACACACAAAAAAAGCATTAAGTCATCGGTTAACCCTAACCACCCCAAATCCTGCAAAATCCTCCAAGGGGCACTTCTTGGGGGAAAATTCAGCACTGTTGGAAACTGGTACTTTCACCTTTTCAAATGGGACAAAATTACTACCTGGCAACAAGTACAGGCCATAAGTGCTGAATATGAAAGGTGCATGGTGCATTTTGAAGATAAGGGCATGTTTCCAAAAGTGCGCTGATGGATTTTGGAGGATTCAGGAAGGTTCCTAGCCAGAATACCTAGGGGGTTAGGGTTAACGATCAACAGGGCATGGAATCAGAGTGATAGTTTATCTTAACTCGGTGACTGAAAATATACCGCACATGATAAGGTCATATTTCCATTGCTGCTGCATAAGCAGCCAGTAATTTTTAGTCACTGTGTTCATCATACACTAGGACACCGATTCCATGCCCTGTTGAAAGTCTGCTCTGATTGTTACGACACTGCCCCTTTAATGACAGGTACAATCACGTTTGTTAATCAAAGTCAAACAAAAGTGTTCTAAGAGGTGGAAATGGTACAGTGGGAAGCAATGTGATTCTTGACCAGAAGATGGTCCTGGGTTCAACTCCCACTTATTAGGTGTTCGAGCTACAGCGCAAACACCTCTTGTTATTGTTCGTTTTTTTGTTGCTTTTTCTCTCCTTCTTCTTCTTCTCAGAGAGACATATCCAACAAAAAAGAATAGTTGCAAAATTCACAGCACCTTAAAACTTAACACATACTTAGACCTTAACATGTAGTTGCATCCTAAGTTGTGACGTCAAAGTGAGGTCATCAGATATCGAATTACACTAAATCAAAGTTTAATATTTCATAAAATTATATCTCATGAACCACAAAAGATATTTTAACAATCTTTGCATCATCTAAAAGATCTTGAATTATGTGATTTTTCGTACACAGACGCGACCCCAATCCGACCTCTCCTTCCGGTCGAAACCAGAAGTTAAATATTTCACAAAATCATATCTCATCAAGAAGATATTTTCACAATCTTTGCATCATCTTAAAGACCTTGACCTATGTCACATTTCGTTCACAGACATGACCCTAATCTGACCTCTCCTTCCGGTTGAAACCGGAAGTTTAAGTGAAGAAATATTGTGAATCACTGTTCTGTAAATATGTTTGTACAGCCAAAACATAGTTGCGGAGTTCAAAGAACCTTAAAACATAGTTAGACCTTAACATATAGTTCAAGGTAACGCTGTGACGTCATGGTGAGGTCATCTAATGAATTATTACGTAATTAATTATAATTAAAAGAATATAATTTATATCTCGTGAACCACAATAGATAATTTCTTGATTCCTTCATAATCATACAGAACATGGAGGACTCGACATTTGATACACAGACATGACCCTATTGACCCTTACTTCCAGTCAAAACTGGAAATTCAAGTTTAAAAAGCTCTTTATAAATTGACGCAAATCTGACAGGGTATTCGAAAAAACATTCTTGGTTTATATGTTAAGTGGGATCTGCTATTTAAAAAAATATATTTGGAGATGTCATCGGTCTTAACAGCGCCCTATAGCGGCAGGTTTTAAAAAAGTCACTTTTTGCTATCTTGAGAAAACATTTGACAGAATTTTACCAAATTTTACACAATTGACACCCATATTATAAGGAAAACAAGTATGAATGACGTCACATGATTGAACCGGAACTTACGGTTGGAAGAATTTAAAATTATATGGATGACTGAACCGGAAGTTAATGTATTCAGTATAGCACATTATGTTATTTTAATTATATATAATGAAAACTCATCTCTCCTGATGTAACTCTTGTCTTTTAACAACTTTAGGCGATGACGTCAACACATATGATGCACACTCGAACACCCTGAGTTTGTTTTCTACAAACTCAATACCTCTAGTTTTAATTATTTTAATCTTTGACTAGGAGCACATGGTTCAAAACCCCAGTAGAATTTTTGTTTAAACTATTTTAGTATAAACTCTGAAGCATAAATATTAGAAACAAGGTTTTGGTTGTAGGGGGACCAAGTAGCTCGACTGGTAAGTTAGCTGTCCAAGAAGCACTGGCTCTAGGTCCAGATCCCAGGCTGGACTAATCCATGTCATGAGTGCACAGCTATCAGGACGATCATGACAAGCTACAATCCCGGCCAAAATAGTTGGGACGCGTGACTATAAACATACTCTCCCCTGTCTCCCCCACCCCCTGCTTCAATGTATTGTCCCTAAGACAAAGACAACGACTGCGGTTTGTCCGCGTCTGGTCGCGGCTTCATAGATAAACTAAGAGACAATTCAGACAATCCCGGACAAAATAGTTGGGACACGTGACAATAAACATACCCTCCCCCTGTCACCCCACCAATGTTGTTATGCACAGTCGGAGCACAGACCGCGCAATGAGAGCCAACATTGTCAGGGGGCCGGTGGGCCCAGCGAGATTTGACCGGGATTGTAGCTTGAACAAGAGTTTTTGCTATTACTTTGTTAAAAACTCCCGGATGAAATAAAACAAAATAACCAACTAGGATATGATTTTATATATAAAAACTTATTCTAAGGTTTATAATTAAACTCAAAGGAAACTTATTAAAGAAAAGCAAGTGGAGTAGTGTATGGACTCTTGACCAGTAGGTCCTGGATTCAAGAGTTACTAAGAATACTTTTTTTTAATGTTACTTTAACAGGGTCCACTGTAAGGTTTATAATTAATGGATGTATAAATGTACAGTTGAATACGATACAAATATGATAAATATATTTCAAAAGGTTAATATAATGACATTCAAATTAGCATTAAAACACACACAGGGATGATATTCTTCCTACTTTTGTAGGAAATCCTAGCTTTTGATTTTGAAAATCCTACCATGAAACCGGGTTCCGACTAACTTCAGACCATGGAAACTTTCCTTGTGTATCATTTTATTGTAAATACCAAGATAAAAAAAAACAGTTTCCTTGCTATACATGGCTATAGAGGTAAACCGCTATAGGCTAGTACATGCATAATGATAATGGCAAACATTTTTCATACCTTTTCATTTTCTCTCACAATATCATCCCTGCATACACTGTACATGTAACATATGGGTGATCTTTAATTAACAACTTAATGGTCCAAGGGAAGACACAGGTTACAAATAGTGGATATATCCAATGTTTAATAGATATAAAATGTGTATGTCATGTATTTGATAAAGAATATTTCTGGTTTAAAGGTGTATATGTTTTGTCATCCTATTTTTGTGAGCTTATAATGTACATTAGTACACAGTGGATATATATATTAAGTATTTTATAGATATATGTATGTAAACATGCATTCAATGTCTTTAACCCTAACTCCCTAGGCCCATTAGCTTACACATAACCTGAAACCTTCCTAACTCCCTAGGCCCATATTTGCTTACACATAACCTGAATCCTTCCTAACTCCCTAGGCCCATTTGCTTACACATAACCTGAATCCTTCCTAACTCCCTAGGCCCATTTGCTTACACATAACATGAATCCTCCAAAATCCTTCAGTAGTAAAGCAAGCACATGACATGCATGCACACATGTGTTTCTAATCTGTGATACATGTACATGGCCAGGGACCCTCCCTGCATGCATGGAGCAATAAACAGTGTCCACTGACCCAAGCACTGACCTTGCAATCACTACAACAAACATGGATGTACATGTACCACGGAAAGGCAAGTATGCCTAATAACCTCAATCCTCCAAAATCCTTCACTTTAGCAAAGAGCATGTACCATGTAACCTCAATCCTTCACTTTGGCAAAGAGGATTTTGGAGGATTTGGGAAGGTTGGGGTTAATGAAGAATATTACTGGCTATAAATGTACATTACTGCATTATACACTATAACTATTATTTGACCTTGCTGAGAAAACACATAATAATAATAATAATAATAATAATAATAATAATAATAATAATAATAATAATAATGTGAACTTATTATAGCGCACGTATCCACCAAACTGGTGCTCAAGGCGCATTACATTATTACCCCTGCTCATCAGGCTCATCAATCATTCCTCAAACCATCTCAGCTCCTTGGGGATTATACAGCTCAATTGCTGCCATTACGGCGCATATAGGGCTAATCAAACAAAACAACCAACTCTGCCCTCACAAGTACCCATTTACCTCTGGGTGGAGAGAAGCAATTATGTAAAGTGTCTTGCTCAAGGACACAAGCACCATGGTCGCGGTTGGGATTCGAACCCACATTCTGACGACTCAGCCATTAGAACACAAATCCGATGCACTAAACCGCTCGACCATGGCACTCCATATATATATATATATATGTACTACCTGTGCATGTGTTCAAACTACATGTACCATAGGAAAGTCTAGGGGCGGATCCAGGCTCGCCGAAAAGGGGGGGCACAATACCTGGAAATAGATGGTAAATTTTGAATCTCTGTCCATGGTTGATTTTTTTTTAAATGGGGGAGACCACGCCCCCTTTAACCTTTGGATCCGCCAGTGGGAACTCGTGTAAGCTGTAATCCCCGATAGATGTCTTAACCTCACGACCACCGAGCTTGCCCGATGATGACAGGTCTCCTAGAATCCAGTAAAGTAACTTGTTAACATCTCAGGTACGTATGCTAACATTTATTTGTTTTTAAATGGCTATGAATTCAAGATACATACAAAATATATGACATATTTTTACATTTCAATGTATCGCTGGAAGACTGTTCTAGTTACATAAGTTTTACTAACAATTTCTAGTAAATCCTTGATTATTCTTCATGATAAATTGAAACAAAACCTCTCCGAGGCAACAGCCATCTTGGTTTAATTTCCTATACAACAAAGGCTTTTGGGCTTCCCCCAAAATCTGTGTTTCTTTGTATACAAGTCTATGGGGGAATTACCACACGCATACCTACTCTTGATGCAGTGGTATAGCCGAGGGGGGGGGGGGAGGAGAGGGGTGTGGCGGCCCCCCTTTGTTGGCAAAACAGTGTCTGTCTGTAAATTCACAAACTTGGTATTTCTGCTTGACATAATTTGTCAGTCCATTTGTGTGTTGTGTCTGTAAATTCACAAACTTGGTATTTCTGCTTGACATAATTTGTCGGTCCATTTGCGTGTTGTGTCTGTAAATTCACAAACTTGGTATTTCTGCTTGACATAATTTGTCAGTCCATTTGTGTGTTGTGTCTGTAAATATACCCCCAAAAAATGTTGTTCCCCTCCACTCTGAAAATCCTGACTACACCACTGATGGAAGACAGTTTCTGTTACATTGTACACCGCTGACAATCACAAGTTGCTCTCACTGCAGACGCTGCATGTAGTTTTCGAACCCGACTACCGACTCACGACCCAGATGTCTCTACCAATGTCCATTGTTTGAGGTTAGTAGAGACGTCTGGGTCGATGTGTTGATGAGTCTGCTGAAGGCAGATCCTGTGAAAGCGGATTGTGTGGTGATAGGGGCTAGCGGTGCATGCAGTGTGACATCTTTACATCAAGACTTGCGCACCTGCCGTGTATTAAAAGATAGCCACAGCAAGGCCCACTGATGCAAATAATCTGGTACCTATAAGGTAGTATACCTTTCAGTATTGTTATCATTGTCTAGCCTTCTGGGAATCAGACAAAGATGACCGCAGGTCGAGAAAGTTCTATTTTAGGATACGGTGAAATACTTTTAATATCATTAATAATAATGTTGTGAATGCTGTACCATATTGTATTCAAAACATCTGATTCATGCTACAAATGAGCCAATACAAATACCTATGATTACAGAAATAAGAACATGGCTATATAAACATAAAAGTATGAATTTATTAAAGTATTGAACAAAAATAGATATATAATGTATAATGAATTTGGTATTAATAAATGCATGCCCCAACCGTTAAAACAATCTATTTGGTTTTCGAATAAAAATTACCTTGTAGTGAAATTTTTAACAAACGATACCGAGTTGGGTATATATTTATCTCAGATATACATGTATATTGTATCAATTAGATGATTGGTCTTTATCACAGAATAACGACCTACAGGTTTGTGGCTACATGCAATAATGGACCTCACCTTTGGTTAGGTCCTATCATCACCATGGCCACAACCCATCGGTGTTTTATTTCCTTTATACATTCTTGTGATTTAACATCACATGATTTAAAATCACATGAGAATAGACCCTTCCCATGAAATATGCTAATTGCATTTGCGCATGCGCTCAAACACTGGTTGGCAAACTCAAATGCGGGATCGTCACGCAATGCCATGCGCGCGCTATAGCACCTAGCGCACGCTACAGCGCCTAGCGCACGCTACAGCGCCTAGCGCACGCTATAGCGCACGCTAAATTCAGTCAATATAATGGAGACCAATGGCTAAGTGCAAGCTTTAACGCGTGGTAGGCATTGCGTGACCATTGCCAACCAGTGGTGCTTGAGTGCATGCGTGAATGTAATTAGCATATTTCATGGGAAGGGCCCATTGTCCCTCCTCATGGTGAAAAGCAAGCACATTCACTTTCATGGCAACCACTCCTTGGACGTTTCATTTATTTATTTGTCTATATTATATTGCTTTTGTTCTTCTGATGGGAAATTCAAGGTGTATTATATTGGTCGGTTTCCTCCTAAATCTCTCCACTTCGGAACATTTAACTTCATTGCAGGAGGCATTATTTACATAGAGAGCTCATACAAGACTAACACACCAAAGACACAAATAACAACACAGCCAGCATTATCAATAAGAGCTTCTGCAACTCACCTCCACACTAAACCCATTCACCCTAGTCGGAGCCTCAAAACATTATGTACCTCTGGCTAAAGAGAGTGCCATAGAATTACTCATATTACCTGCTGTTGATATATTTGATGCCAGAGGTTTCATGAGGCTCTGGCTAGTGAGAATGCCATAGGACTACACATATTCCCTGCTGTAGATATCTTTGATGCCAGAGGTTCATAGAAAATGTAATGAGCCTCTGGCTAGTGAGAATGCCATAGGACTACACATATTCCCTGTTGTAGATATATTTGATGCCAGAGGTTCATACAGAATGTAATGAGCCTCTGGCTAATGAGAATGCCATAGGACTACACACATTCCCTGCTGGAGATGTCTTTGATGCCAGAGGTTCATACAGAATGTAATGAGCCTCTGGTTAATGAGAATGCCATAGGACTACACACATTCCCTGCTGGAGATGTCTTTGATGCCAGAGGTTCATACAGAATGTAATGAGCCTCTGGCTAATGAGAATGCCATAGGACTACACACATTCCCTGCTGGAGATATCTTTGATGCCAGAGGTTCATACAGAATGCAATGAGCCTCTGGTTAATGAGAATGCCATAGGACTACACACATTCCCTGCTGGAGATGTCTTTGATGCCAGAGGTTCATACAGAATGTAATGAGCCTCTGGCTAGTGAGAATGCCACAGGACTACACACATTCCCTGCTGTAGATATCTTTGATGCCAGAGGTTCATACAGAATGTAATGAGGCTCTGGCTAATGAGAATGCCATAGGAATACACATATTCCCTGCTGTAGATATCTTTGATGCCAGAGGTTCATACAGAATGTAATGAGCCTCTGGCTAGTGAGAATGCCATAGGACTACACATATTCCCTGCTGTAGATATCTTTGATGCCAGAGGTTCATACAGAATGGAATGAGCATCTGGCTAATGAGAATGCCATAGGACTACACACATTCCCTGCTGTAGATATCTTTGATGCCAGAGGTTCATACAGAATGTAATGAGCATCTGGCTAATGAGAATGCCATAGGACTACACACATTCCCTGCTGTAGATATCTTTGATGCCAGAGGTTCATACAGAATGGAATGAGCCTCTGGCTAGTGAGAATGCCATAGGAATACACACATTCCCTGCTGTAGATATCTTTGATGCCAGAGGTTCATACAGAATGGAATGAGCCTCTGGCTAATGAGAATGCCATAGGACTACACACATTCCCTGCTGTAGATATCTTTGATGCCAGAGGTTCATACAGAAAGGAATGAGCCTCTGGCTAATGAGATTGCCATAGGACTACACATATTCCCTGCTGTAGATATCTTTGATGCCAGAGGTTTATACAGAATGCAATGAGCCTCTGGCTAATGAGAATGCCATATGACTACACACATTCCCTGCTGTAGATATCTTTGATGCCAGAGGTTCATACAGAATGCAATGAGCCTCTGGCTAATGAGAATGCCATATGACTACACACATTCCCTGCTGTAGATATCTTTGATGCCAGAGGTTTATACAGAATGCAATGAGCCTCTGGCTAACGAGAATGCCATAGGAATACACACATTCCCTGCTGTAGATATCTTTGATGCCAGAGGTTCATACAGAATGGAATGAGCCTCTGGCTAATGAGAATGCCATAGGACTACATATATTCCCTGTTGTAGATATCTTTGATGCCAGAGGTTTATACAGAATGGAATGAGCCTCTGGCTAATGAGAATGCCATAGGACTACACACATTCCCTGCTGTAGATATCTTTGATGCCAGAGGTTCATACAGAATGGAATGAGCCTCTGGCTAATGAGAATGCCATAGGACTACACATATTCCCTGCTGGAGATATATTTGATGCCAGAGGTTCATAGAGAATATAATGAGCCTCTGGCTAGTGAGAATGCCATAGGACTACACACATTCCCTGCTGTAGATATCTTTGATGCCAGAGGTTTATACAGAATGTAATGAGCCTCTGGCTAGTGAGAATGCCATAGGACTACACATATTCCCTGCTGGAGATATATTTGATGCCAGAGGTTCATAGAGAATATAATGAGCCTCTGGCTAGTGAGAATGCCATAGGACTACACATATTCCCAGCTGTAGATATCTTTGATGCCAGCGGTTCACACAGAATGCAATGAGCCTCTGGCTAGTGAGAATGGAATAGGAATAATATTCCGTTTTAGAAGTTCATATAAAATGTAATAAGCCTTTGCCTTCCTAGAATGCAGTATACAGCACCATAACACAATGCTTTCCCATAATGTCTTGCTCCAAAATATCAGAAGTCTGTTACCTACAAGAAGTGTGCCAGCCTGCTTTAACCTAGTCCACTGCATTGTACACCAAATGCATGCATGCACAAAGAGCATTGTAATGGAGAAATTCCAGAACAAAGCGGGATGCGAACCACACGCAACTTGGCTACAGCAGAGAGTCACAGAAATGCATGCACTTAATTGACGCATTTACAGCACAGAATGCGAACAACCAGTTCAGTATATCTCCTGCATATTTGCAATTCACCTACAGCTTAGGATGTGCCACTTCCTGTCGAGACCTTACACATTAGTGGAGTGCCATGGTCGAGTGGTTTAGTGCATCGGATTTGTGTTCTGATGGCCGAGTCGTCAGACTGTGGGTTCGAATCCCAACCGCAACCGGGGTACTTTTGTTCTTGAGCAAGACACTTTACCATAATTGCTTCTCTCCACCCAGGGGTAAATGGGTAACCTGTGAGGGCAGAGTTGGTTAATGTGTTTGATTAGCCCATATGCGCTGAAATGGCAGCAATTGAGCTGTATACTCCCCAGGGAGATGAGATGGTTTCAGGAATGATTTATGAGCCTGATGAGCAGGGGTAATAATGTAATGCGCCTTGAGCACCAGTTTGGTGGATACGTGTGCTATATAAGTCTACATTATTATTATTAGTCTGCAGAAAGCCACGTCATGAATGGCCCAAATCCATTGTTCTTGGAGTACGATGTGCTGTGGACTAGGTTATTACAAAGCTGACACACCACGTGTCTGTAATAGCCATCTGATAATATTGATACTAATCTACAAATTTACAACCTTTGCCTGGATACATTCATGCCATTATACTACCAATCTTTAGTTATCTGCATGCATACGGAAGACCTCGATCTTAACCACGGCCACCGCGGCCATTGCCGTGTTGCCCCTCTGAATTAGCCATAATGCCGCTTTGGTTGGCCTTGAAATTTTGATGAAACCAATGCCAAAGTGGCTGTGCCCTCTCAATCCTTAAGGTCGAGGCCTGATACGGTGGTTCTTTTGGCGTTAGTAGTCAGCAGAGGGCGCTATTTACAAGTCATCTTCACCGATACCCGCTTCAAAGATGTCATTCTCTACTACAGACATCGGTGTGTGTTTAGATGATACAGACACTGACTGCAGTTTGTCCTAAAAAGATAAAACAATATTTATATGTAAGAGTTAAGGCTTTATTGCATGGTGGAGTATTGATATCGGTTTGCGGTAACACCATGTAGTTTATCAACTGTCGCTAAGTGAGGTAACAGGTTCTGAAAAGAACCTTATCGCACAACTCGTGTACTCAACTGTCGCTAAGTGAGGTAACAGGTTCTGAAAAGAACCTTATCGCACAACTCGTGTACTCAACTGTCGCTAAGTGAGGTAACAGGTTCTGAAAAGAACCTTATCGCACAACTCGTATACTCAACTGTCGCTAAGTGAGATTATGGTTCAGGGGAGAACCAATATTGGGCAGCTTGTTTAATTCTCAACTATTTCTAAGTGAGATTATGGTTCAAGGGAGAACCAATATTGGGCAGCTTGTTTAATTCTCAACTATTTCTAAGTGAGATTATGGTTCAAGCTTGTTTAATTCTGAACTATTTCTAAGTGAGATTATGGTTCAAGGGAGAACCAATACTGGGCAGCTTGTTTAATTCTCAACTATTTCTAAGTGAGATTATGGTTCAAGCTTGTTTAATTCTCAACTATTTTCTAAGTGAGAACGTGGTTCAGGAAGAACCTTGGGGATATCTAACAACTTGGTGTAAAGTTGGTAAAAATATCAATCCAGAGACGAATTCATATGCGTGCTGTTATCTTAGAGAAAACAGGAATTGGTGGAGGTGGAATTAACAAAAATGTTACCATTTGGCAACGTTTTGTAAAAACATCAACAACATGCAACAGGTTTTCGTTTTTGACTAAACTTTCACGTTATATTTCTTGAAAACCAGAGGGGAAATGAGGGTTGAATGTACGCTACCAAAAACCATTGTTGTACTTTCCCTAAACAAAATCATTATTTGAACAAATCATTGCAAACAGTTTACATCATTATGGGCTATGAGTGCAATCAATTAAAGATCATTTTCCTTTTACACCTAGAATCACTAGAATGGGTAGAATGGGTAGAATGGGTAGAACGGGTAGAATGTGCAGAATGGGTACACCTAGAATGGGCAAAATGGGTACACATAGAATGGGCAAAATGGGTACACCTAGAATGGGCAAAATGTGAATGGATACACCTAGAATGGGCGGGGTACACCTGGAATGGGCAAAATGGGTACACCTAGAATGGGCAAAATGGAAATGGGTATACCTAGAATGGATACACCTAGAATGGGTATGAGTAGAATGGGCAAAATGGGTACACCTGGAATGGGCAAAATGGGTACATACTGTATAGAATGGGCAAAATGGAAATGGGTATACCTACAATGGATACACCTAGAATGGTAGAATGGGTATGAGTAGAATGGGTACACCTAGAATGGGTATGGGTAGAATGGGTACACCTAGAATGGATACGTACTGAGATCTTCTTAACTGATCCCATGGCTTTTGATGTCTTAGTTGGACTCGTATCTGTGGGACTCTGTGTTGAAATAATGATAAACAAAAAACCAGAAACATTAAAGGTACAATATTGTCGTCATCATCAGAGCAGACTTTCAACAGGGCATGGAATCGGTGTCCTAGTTTAAGATGAACACTAGTGACTGAAAATTACTTGCTCATGACCTTATCATGTGGGGTATTATTTTCAGTCACTGAGTTAATCTTCAACTAGCACTCCAATTCCATGCCCTGTTGATCGTGACAATATTACTGTTCCTTTAAACATGCATCACCTGTGTTTAACATGGAATTTCCATAATTGTTGTTTTCATTAAAACATTAATAGTTCCTTTCAGAAAGAAAAACACTTTAAAATGAGATATTTAAACTGAGCAATACTTTAAACTGAGATACTTCATAAAATAGTCGTCAGGTCAGCTGGGTTTAACAATGCCAGAATGAATCATAAAATAGTCGTCAGGTCAGCTGGGTTTAACAATGCCAGAATGAATCATAAAATAGTCGTCAGGTCAGCTGGGTTTAACAATGCCAGAATGAATCATAAAATAGTCGTCAGATCAGCTGGGTTTAACAATGCCAGAATGAATCATAAAATAGTCGTCAGGTCAGCTGGGTTTAACAATGCCAGAATGAATCATAAAATAGTCGTCAGATCAGCTGGGTTTAACAATGCCAGAATGAATCATAAAATAGTCGTCCAGGTCAGCTGGGTTTAACAATGCCAGAATGAATCATAAAATAGTCGTCAGGTCAGCTGGGTTTAACAATGCCAGAATGAATCATAAAATAGTCGTCAGGTCAGCTGGGTTTAACAATGCCAGAATGAATCATAAAATAGTCGTCAGGTCAGCTGGGTTTAACAATGCCAGAATGAATCATAAAATAGTCGTCAGGTCAGCTGGGTTTAACAATGCCAGAATGAATCATAAAATAGTCGTCAGGTCAGCTGGGTTTAACAATGCCAGAATGAATCATAAAATAGTAGTCAGGTCAGCTGGGTTTAACAATGCCAGAATGAATCATAAAATAGTCGTCAGGTCAGCTGGGTTTAACAATGCCAGAATGAATCATAAAATAGTCGTCAGGTCAGCTGGGTTTAACAATGCCAGAATGAATCATAAAATAGTCGTCAGATCAGCTGGGTTTAACAATGCCAGAATGAATCATAAAATAGTCGTCAGGTCAGCTGGGTTTAACAATGCCAGAATGAATCATAAAATAGTCGTCAGGTCAGCTGGGTTTAACAATGCCAGAATGAATCATAAAATAGTCGTCAGATCAGCTGGGTTTAACAATGCCAGAATGAATCATAAAATAGTCGTCAGATCAGCTGGGTTTAACAATGCCAGAATGAATCACAAAATAGTCGTCAGATCAGCTGGGTTTAACAATGCCAGAATGAATCACAAAATAGTCGTCAGGTCAGCTGGGTTTAACAATGCCAGAATGAATCATTAAATAGTCGTCAGATCAGCTGGGTTTAACAATGCCAGAATGAATCATAAAATAGTCGTCAGGTCAGCTGGGTTGAACAATGCCAGAATGAATCATAAAATAGTCGTCAGGTCAGCTGGGTTTAACAATGCCAGAATGAATCATAAAATAGTCGTCAGGTCAGCTGGGTTTAACAATGCCAGAATGAATCATGACAGAACCCAATACAAATTTATTTCAGTACATATTTACAGTAAAACCATGCTTCTCACGATTATTTTGAAAAAATTAGTAATTTTAAAACATTTGCCTTCCCTTCATGAAGTAAACTAGCAATGTTCCGATGAAAAAGAAAACTGCCGGAAATCGCCGTTAAAATAACCAAAAAATACTGATGATACATCTTTACTTGCGCTGTGTTTTAAACAACTTTTTCCCATAGGGGTATGAACGTTTGCCCGATTTGTGAGGCCTCTCTTAGCCACCATACTTTGTGTATGGGAAATTTGGTCTGATAAAGCGCGCATACATTTCAGCATGCATTTCACGGGTTAGCACAAAAAGAGAGATAAAAGAGAGATAAACTAGAGGTACATGTAAGTGTTTGTTACTATACAAACACTTGGAGTTATTAATAGTGGCTTCTTACATAGCGCTCAATTCCGTCACACAGTGATGCTCATGGCGCTCGACAGATTTGAAAACAATAAACAAATACATGAAAACAGTAACATAATAACAAAGAACTTAAATACAAATTTGGAAAGCAGAAAATAAGCAATAGCTTACAACATTATGGGATTAGAGTGTGAACAAAATAGGTTTTGAGTGATTGTTTAAAAGAACTGGTTGATGAAGCTTGACGGAGGAAAAGGGGAAGACTGTTTCAGAGAGTAGGACCAGCATGGGAAAAGCCACGGTCACCCCCAAGAGCGTAGGGATCTGGGAACTTGAAGGGGAGGAGTCTGATGACCTGAGTCTGCGTGGAGGATTGCATGCCTGTAGTGAATTCTGTATATAGACTGGTGAGGAGCCATGGACTGCGTGGCAGACCAGCAACAGAATTTTGAAGGTGATGCGTTTCGCAAAAAGCAGCCAGTGGAGCGATTCAAGGACAGGTGTTATGTGACTGTTTTTTTTTTTGGTGAGGGTAACAAGTCTGGCAGCAGAATTTTGGAGGCGTGGCAGTTTATTTAGCTGTTGTTGAGGAAGGCTTTATACAAAAAGTGAGTTGCAGAAATCAATGCGTGGACTAGGTGTTCAGTTGCCTTCCGACTTAGGTATTTGCTTCTATTAATTCCGGTTCAATGAAATGTGATCGATGACATAACAATCATTTTTTTTTTTTAATTTCTGAAATCTTTTATTATAACAATATCTATTTCCTCTTTAAATGGACCTACCAATTTTGTGTTATACTTATAGAATGTGTTAAATTTGAACAACCTGTTTGGACAGGTCAGAAGTAAAGGTCAGATCAGGTAATTTGAAGGTCATATATTATGATACAATAATTCTTCCCTATGATCATGAACAAAAAAGTTAGTACCTACTTTGGTTCAATTTCTGAGATAGGAAAATATTCCTGTTTAAAAACTGCCGCTATGGGGCGCTCTGACCTGTAATGATGTCATCAAACATCTTTTTTTGAAAAGATAATGTCACTATTCACTTTAGTCACAGAAGTCATTAAAATTCCCTACCACATTGGTTGCAGATCCTATAATAGTGCTGCATTTATTTATATATTTATATTTATTTCATTTCTCGGGCATCAGATAAAAAGTACAATAATGCACATTGGTAAAAACATTTAAAATAATTTTTTTTTTTTTAAATATGAAAAAAGCAATTAAAATACAAAGTAAAGATAGAAAACCAGCTGGAGCCCGAAGGATTGCCTAAAAGAAACAAAGTTCCTGTCAAGAGGCTTTCCTCCCCAGCTGGTTAAAAAAATATAGATATTGATTAAAAAAAACAAAATATATATAAAAAATTACAAGTACGCATGAATACACAAACACAATCGTTCATAAAATTAATAAAAACCTTAAAGAAGCACTCCAATGTCAAATTCAGCTCTGCGTCCCGCTCACCCTCCAAAAGGTAGAGGGCCCAACAGAAAGCGAAAAAAACAAGGGCCCCATCCATTGATACATGGGCGAATCACAAAACCGAACACGACCCCAGAGTGCCTCCTTAAAAAAGGATAAATACACTGGTCAAAATATAAAAAACAGATAAGCTACAAATAAAATTTATGAGAAAATAAATTAAAATAAATCGGTTATACACAAAAGGCTAAAAAGCTTGAGTAATTGGTAATTTAAAATAATATTTTTTTTCTGTTTAACGTTATTTTTTTTTTGTTGTTGCTGTTTTTAGATATCAAAACAAATTTGCGTGTATACACGGCCTCCGACGCGAACTGGTTAAATCAATTCTAGTGCCTGAAAGCCTTTTCCACCTGATTCCAAATTCAAGCCATATGTAAATAGCAAAATCGTAATCACAAAATGAATATGCTTGGGTGTTTTAGGATAATTTGTACCAAGTGTACAAAGCTGACTGTTGACAATATTCATTTTAAAAAGCCTGCCGTTTGTCATCAATACATTAGTACTAATTTTATATTGCAAAAATTCTCATTTTCACCTCCCGGCTAATCTTCAAATCGATACCAAATCTTATCGATACCAAATTCAATCAAAATGTTTAATGTTGTTTGATTAACCCTCCTACAATCAGTGCAATTTTTGAAACGACCCATTCAGGCCACTCCAAGCCATTAGCTGTTGCCAGTGGCCTCCTATGGTTACCCTTCTGTGCACTGTCACACCACTGAGATTGCAGGGTGAAGTGATGTGTGTCGCGTGTGTCCAGTGACCAACCGTGACCTCATCCCACCTCATCATCCCAGGCATCCGATCCAGTCAGTATCATAGAGATCAGTGAACTACAACATACGTAAGGGCCGTGCACGCGAAATAAGCTATACACATCATACGTGTAATGACATTTCCAATGTTTTAGTGCATGATTCATACTGTATGGACTATGTTTAAGTATCGCCGCACTATTCCAGAAGAAGCGGACATAAGTTCTAATACAGTAAATTTCACAAAATTAAATTTCTCATGCGTTATCATTTCAACAGCATTACATTTTAATAAAATTTTAAAAACCGATGTGTACAACACAGTGTTATTGCCACTTGAAAATGGTATCTAAAAATTTACCTTCTTTTGACCACAACTTCCGTTTCAGTTCCATGAATGCATTCAAACTTCACACAATGTATTTATTGTTGTCTTTTATTGTTATTCAAAGTTTGGTGAAATTCTGTCTTATGGTTTTTGAGATTTTCGAGAATTCTATTTTTTCTAAACCTGCTGCCAGAGGGCGCTGTGACAGATGATGACGTCATCAGTCATATTTTTGGAAAGGTTAGATGTCAGTAGTAATTTCGCCCACTGAAGGCATATCCAAATACCCTATCATATTAGCTACAGAACCCTATAATAGTGCTTCAGAATATTTGACCGGAAGGAGAGGTCAGACTGGGGTCATGTCTGTATACGAAATGACATAATTCAAGATCTACAAATTGATGCAAAGATTGTGAAATTTCTTTTGTGGTTAATGAAATATGATACCTGGAGAAATGACCGTTATACAAATAAATTCCCTGTATCACCTTCTGAAGGCACTAATTTTATGAAGCCCTAACACACAATGGCAAAAACTCGGGCGAAGCAAGGTGTATGAATATTTGATGCTTATAAAGAGGTTTATGAAGCCTCAATGCACAAGGCATGGTACAATGTACATGTGGCAGTGTATGTGTATTTGAGGTTGGGCTGAAGGTTTATGAAGCCTCAATGCACAATGCATGGTAATAACCTACCTATAAAGGTGTTGATATCTTAAGCTGGGCTGGAGGTATAATAAATCCTCAATATGTGGTCGTTTTTGAGTAGCTGAGGGTAGGCTGGAAGTTTACGAAACCTCACATACACAATGGTAAAACCTTCCTGTTGAGGTGTACAAGTATTTGGGGTGGGGCTGGAGGTATGTGAAGCCTCAATACACAATGTCGTCCTGTGCAGGCTTATAAGTACACGTACATTGTATCTGAGGCAAGGATGGAGCGTTTATTAAACCTCATTACACAAATGTTATAACCCACCTGTGGAGACGTATCTGAGGCTGGGGTGGAGGTTGATGAAGCTACGATTATTCCTCCATCTCTGCTTTTAAACTGTCTCTCTGGTCCCTTAACTCTGTCATGAGGCTGTAATCACACAACACAAGCAGACCATGTTTAAAGGGGCAATGTCGTCACAATCAGAGCAGACTTCCAACAGGGCACTGAAACACAGTGACTGAAAATTACTGGCTCATTTCTGCAGCAGCAACGGTAATATGACCCTATCATTATTTTCAGTCACTGAGTTAATCTAAAGCTAGCACTCTGATTCCACGCCCTGTTAATCATGGAGATATTTGTCCCAAAACCTAAAACTACCAAATTATCTAAAAGCAAAATTTTTACAAAATTTTTGAAGTGTGAATCCGAGTCGACTGAGGCATAGTCACGAGTCATACAAGTCTGGCATTTGGTACCTACCCTCTTAATCCGACCACCTCGTTTCTTCAGGAGTAACTCATCCACCATGTCTTGTAAGCAGAGACTGATCAAGATAGCCTGTTCACTGGTTATGACTATCCATTGTAGTTTATCTTTGCCAATCAGATACTCAAAGGCTAGCTCTAACTCTGCCGGGTCTACCTTAGTGTCCTCATTCTTATTCGCCTGTTGAAAATATACATATCGTCGTATCAAACCACAGTCAGAGTAGTTAATAATTTAACAATCTACTTAAGGAGAAGGGCCAAAGTCATGGTACAGCCAAGCCTTTGAGAAGGTCAGGGCCAGGCTTTGCCCAGGCCCAGAGGCCTATATAATTCTGAGCACAAAAGACCCTTTACTAATGAATAGATCTCAAATAGGCCTTTTTGTTAACGCAGACTTGACCTCGGCTGTCTTTATAATGAGCTCCACTAGGCTAGGCCTCCAGAAGCCCAGGTTAGGTTAATTTTCAGATACTACTGCATTGTTACAGGATTAGGACTCACAAAAGACAGATTAGGAGGCCAAGTGGCCCAGGCCTGCCAGGGCTTCTCTCAGCCTTGGCTGTACCATGACTTTGGCCGTCCTCCCTTAGTTGAGTTGCCAGTTAGTTCGCTAACCGTTCAACCGAATCTTTCATGGTTGGTCAACTGGTTAACCGAAAATCGGCACCTGACGGTCACACAAACTACATCGTCAACAAATGGCACAATGTGTCAATCATTTAGCATCAATAAACATCCCGCAATGATTGATTTAACCAGTTCGCTTCGGAGGCCGTGTATACACGCAATTTTTTGTTTGTACAGCGGATCGGAGAGCGTCTAAACACGCATTCCGATTTTTGTGTGTGTCACCGGAAGATTTGTCAACACGCCACACGTGGCGTGCCGTTGTGACGGCTGACGTGTATACACGCAATCGTTTCTCGAGTCCATGGGGTCACGGTTCGGTGGCCCCGGACAAAATGCACTGTAAATACTGAACGAGTTCACTCTTTTTGTTGATTTTTGCCTAATCCCTTTATCCAAGACCTGTTCCTTTGACGTACCAGCCAAGCATTTGTAAAGACGGATTTATATCCATTGTTTACGAGGCATTCGATCTCTCTCCAGGTATGCCGTCTTTTCGACTGGGCGCTGGTCACTAATAGGCCGTTGCATCGGAGTTTGCCAACGGTCTAATTGTGCTGAACAAACACTACCGTAATTAAAAAACAAGCCATTTAATTCTCGAAATGTCAATGAGTAAAGGTGTTTATTTGGTTGTCCGAACTTAGTTTCATTGACAAAAAAACATTATTAATGGCTAGAAATTTTTTCAGATTTTTCACTGAAAATAAACCCACACGGGGGACCGGAAAAAAAAATATATTCCCGACGTCAACTGGTTAATAACCAATGCAGCAAAATGCAGCAAAAAAGTCTACAACAACAAAATGGGCGGCAAATTCTTCCGCAACTGTTGGCCGTATTTTTTAAATATTGTTTTCGGTTAGCTGGTTAGCAAATTTATAAACGGTTAGAGCAGTTTCGGTCAGTTAACTGTCCCAACACTAGTCATTGTAACATTGATAGACAATATCTGGGAAGGTACATGTAAGGTCAGTTTTGCAGTATTTTGTCTGGAGCTAAACCATCATGCATTATACAAATCGGCTTGCAACTGCGCACACTGGTATTTGCGAAGAGGTTTATGTCCGAGACAGATTCAAGTCTACGTAACAATGAGTCCTTCCAGAAGTCTATTACCTACATGAAATGTGTCACTCCTGTACTATCGCAGTCCATGGCATAGTACTCCAAGAATAATGGATTTGGGCCATTCATGACGTATTGTTCCACAGACTGACGCACAAAGTCTCACAAAGAAACAGTGCAGTCTGGGAGACTTATCCGGTGTGTAAGAGAACTGTAGGCCCTATCTCTCTTACGCATCTTAGTGTTAAGTGCGTTCGCCGCACAGAGTGGCGTCTAATCCCACGATGCCTTAAGGAACGGCCAGGCAGGGGAGCAAAACCGGTAACCATGCTCGCTGTACATGCGCTCATTTGGAGTACAATGCTGTGGTATGGATTACAACAGGCTGGCATACTTCATGTAGGTAGTACACCTACATATGTATGCCCAATATACATCTACAGGCAAGTCTAGTTCCTTGACTTACCGACGTAATCCTCCAGCACCTCATGCGTGTTATTCTGAAGCTACCCTCCTTACAGGCACCATTTTCTAGTCTCAACCGGAAAATTAACTCTCTATTACCAGCGCTGATTACTGTAGGTGTATTGAGAGTTGGGTAGTCTACCACACAAGGCTTGAACTGAATGAAGCCGTAGTCTTTCAATGTCCTCGCAAACTGTAAATACTGGCACATAAAAGGGATTTATTAATATCAATCATTCAGGAAGAGAAAATACCATTGCATCAGTGCAACAAGGTCGTATCTAAAAAATGCAACAAGGTCGTATGTGCAAAAGTACATAAATTTGCATACATTAAAACAATTGAGTGCAACAACGTCGTATATTCTTCCATAGGTTTTGTGTGTTCATCCTGGAACTCTGTAAAAAGATACGACCTTGTTGCACTGAGCAAAATCCATGTCTGCAACAAGGTTGTAACTATGATACGACCTTGTTGCACTGAGCAAAATCCATGTCTGCAACAAGGTCGTAACTATGATATGACCTTGTTGCACTGAGCAAAATCCATGTCTGCAACAAGGTCGTAACTATGATATGACCTTGTTGCACTGAGCAAAATCCATGTCTGCAACAAGGTTGTAACTATGATACGACCTTGTTGCACTGAGCAAAATCCATGTCTGCAACAAGGTTGTAACTATGATATGACCTTGTTGCACTGAGCAAAATCCATGTCAGGCAACAAGGTCATAACCATGATACGACCTTGTTGCACTGAGCAAAATCCATGTCTGCAACAAGGTCGTAACTATGATATGACCTTGTTGCACTGAGCAAAATCCATGTCTGCAACAAGGTCGTAACTATGATACGACCTTGTTGCACTGAGCAAAATCCATGTCTGCAACAAGGTTGTAACTATGATACGACCTTGTTGCACTGAGCAAAATCCATGTCTGCAACAAGGTTGTAACTATGATACGACCTTGTTGTACTGAGCAAAATCCATGTCTGCAACAAGGTCGTAACTATGATACGACCTTGTTGCACTGATGCGACGATACAATCATTGGTTCAGGGGTGAGATAGGGCAGTTTTGAAAAATCCACGTAAATTTTGCTAGGGGTGTTGGGGCTGCTGTTGTGAACAGCACTGGGGCGAAATCTACAGTTCTGAGCGTTTGCTTTGCTTTCCTTTATTGGGGTCATTCCACGTCAAATCACACACTTTCCGAGGTCAATCTCACAGATTTTTTTTTTACTTTCTAGGTTTGTTTGGTTGTATGAGAAAACTCCAAAACTGAAATTTGAGCGTTTGTGGTCATGTGGTTTGTGAGTTACAGGTCGTTGAACTTTTTACCTTTCGTTTGACCTCTACAACTTTGGAAATCTGCAACTCTGGTTAAGAATATCGCAAGAAAGTGATTTTTATGTTAAATGAAAGCTTTTATCGTCATAAATTATCCACTTTGAAATTTGGAAATTAAAAAAAAATAAATAAACAAGTGGTCAAGCAAAGCGTACTTTGACCTTTGACCCCGCACAGGCCGCAAAATTAAAATTCATTGCTTTAAAATCCGGAGGATCACAATATGGCGATTTGTAAAAATCCGAAAATCTAGAAAAATCCAGACAAATCACACCCCTTATTCAATTGGTTACCTTGGCTTCCAGGCCTGGAATTTCATTCTTATTGACCATGTGACGTGTTTACACTGTGTGTGACCTTCAGAGTACCAGGGTGATTTCACGCCGGGCAAAAGTGTGTATGCAGAGTTTGTACATTTTGTACTTCTCCACATAACATCAAGAACCTTTTTTAATTTTCAGATGAATAAGATTTGAGATGCAATGTTAATGCCTTTATTAACCCTAACCACCCTGAATCCATCAAAATCCATCCCCCTGTTTTGGAGGATTTTGGCGGATTCAGGATACCTCCATATGAACAAATTGGGGGATTTTGATGGATTCAGGATTTCAATAGTTTTAACTGCTTGGTCATGTTGGTTGATGTATTTTGATGGATTATAGTTACATGTACTGTACCATAGTTGGGACATTGCCAAGTCTTATCTTTTGCAAGTGCTGACAGGGTTTAGGGAGAAGTAAAACAAAAAGATGGCCTTTTGACTGGGCCTTATCAGATGTCTGCAAGTACATTGTAAACAATGGCTCAATGAAATGACCCTAACAGACAATTCGCTGGTGGGGTCGCCACCTCCATTCATTGGTAGGTGTATTCCTTAGATAATGTATGAATTATTTTTGGATGCATGATGCTTATACTGAATTTGTCATGCTTCAGCAAAAACCCCAAACAAACGAATAAAACAACCCCAAACCAGCCAACTCTTGTACAGTACATGTATGTGTTAGATTTTGATGGATTCTATGCAGCAACATACTATAATTTTTTTTTATGTGAGCATGGTATCCTGAATCCGCCAGAAATTTAGTGGTGGATTTTGGCGGATTCAGGATATGTCCAATATCTACACTGGCGGATTCCGATGGATTCAGGACACCAGCATTTTGTGTGTGACAAAACTGGTGGATTTTGGTGGATTCAGGATACTTTCTAGTAATAATACCCAAGGGGTTAGGGTTAATAATAAATCAAATTAAAAATTTTGCTGCTGATATCTCAAAATATCACATTTGATGGTTTCTTGTCATGTACCAGTGTACATTTTGTGCCCGATGCAGTTTGACCTCTGGGGCTCTTTTGTAAATGTGTGATGTCATAGTAAACATCGCCTATAGGGGAAAGGGTATACACCATGGCAAATTATTATCTCAAAGGAAAGGTATACAACATTGGTAATCCAAAAACTATTAAAAAGAACTATTACTATTGTAAAGAAAAATAATTCTGTCATTTTTGCAAACATAAAAACATTGAAACATGTGACAGTTTTTCATTAAAAACTCACTCCCTTGAAATAGTTTACTGACCATGTGACTTGTTTACACTTTGCGTGACCTGTACCAGGGTGATTTCCCGCCGGGCAAAGTGTGTGTATTTGTGTGCAGAGTTTGTACATTTTGTACTTCTCCACATAACATCAAGAATAAGTAAGACTAATTGCGGTGACGCCATGTGAACTTCTCAATTGAGTAGTAATTAGTTCTGAAAAGAACTGGAGGTACAACTCGACGTTCTTCATAGGGGCATGACCACATTGTCCACAGGGGCAAGACCACATTGTCCATTGGGGCAAGACCACATTGTCCATAGGGGCATGACCACATTGTCCACAGGGGCAAGACCACATTGTCCACAGGGGCAAGACCACATTGTCCATAGGGGCATGACCACATTGTCCACAGGGGCAAGACCACATTGTCCATTGGGGCAAGACCACATTGTCCATAGGGGCATGACCACATTGTCCACAGGGGCAAGACCACATTGTCCATTGGGGCAAGACCACATTGTCCATAGGGGCATGACCACATTGTCCACAGGGGCAAGACCACATTGTCCACAGGGGCAAGACCACATTGTCCATAGGGGCATGACCACATTGTCCACAGGGGCAAGACCACATTGTCCATTGGGGCAAGACCACATTGTCCATAGGGGCATGACCACATTGTCCACAGGGGCAAGACCACATTGTCCATTGGGGCAAGACCACATTGTCCATAGGGGCATGACCACATTGTCCACAGTGTCAACAACACATTGTCCACAGGGGCAAGACCACATTGTCCATAGGGGCATGACCACATTGTCCACAGGGGCAAGACCACATTGTCCATTGGGGCAAGACCACATTGTCCATAGGGGCATGACCACATTGTCCACAGGGGCAAGACCACATTGTCCATTGGGGCAAGACCACATTGTCCATAGGGGCATGACCACATTGTCCACAGGGGCAAGACCACATTGTCCATAGGGGCATGACCACATTGTCCACAGGGGCAAGACCACATTGTCCACAGGGGCATGACCACATTGTCCATAGGGGCATGACCACATTGTCCATAGGGCCAAGACCACATTGTCCACAGGGGCAAGACCACATTGTCCACAGGGCAAGACCACCTTTCCTGAGTAAAGGGGGTTTCCATTAGAATACTAGAATTTCGACAGGATTTTTTTTAAGGGGCACCAATGAATAAGAACAAGGTAATTGACCCAGGTCATATACATGTATGAAATGCAGAGCCTTCTCTGGAGTTAAATCTTAAAGACTTACATCTTTGCGTGAGCCTTTAGCCTTGAGTGTCTCTAGCCTCTTGATTTGATCCGGGGTCGCTTGAACCCACCCTCTCTCAATGTCATTCACCACCTGACAAATAAGATACACAACAACACTGAACATACTATGACATTATAAATGATTCATAAATGCTCAAGGTAGTTTAGACAATCTGATTGGGCAAAACGAAATCACATGGGGTATATTAACGGACGGTAAAGACATGGCTTACCACAATTAGTGACATAAGTCATTCATAAATGCCATGACAGTTTAGACAATCTGATTGGGCAAAACGAAATCACATGGGGTGGATTAACGCATGGTGTATTAATGACTTTCAAATTTAACCTACTAATTTTTTAATGGAATTTAATGTTGTTTGCTCAATTCAAACCAGAAATTTTTCTGAAAGATTTTTCTAGGGAAGTTTAATACAATCATCAGTTTTAAATCATTCGGTTAGTTTTGAATGACCAATCTTCTAGTTTTAACAGAAGTATATTACCTACATGTACATGTACACGAAGTGTGCCACTCATGTTCTACAAGTATCCTAGTCCACGGCATAGTACTCCAAGAACAATGGATTTGGCCCATTTGTGACATTTTATTCCACAAACTGAAGTGCAAGGTCTCAAAAACAGGCAATGCAGTTTGGGAGACTACCCGGCTAATGAGAGAACTGTATCTCGCGCGCACACACCTTAGTGTTTATCGTGTTTGCCCTCACAGTTGATGGTTTGCCGGCGTCTAGTTTTAGTCTGAGTCTAGTTCTAGGAAGTAGCTTCCCACATCAAGCGCCTAATCCCATGATGCCTTATGGCAGGCTGGGCAGGGGAGCAATACTCGTAACCATGCTCGTTGTGCTTGCACGCATTTGTACAATGCCATGGATGGCACACTTCATGTAGGTAAACAGACTTCTACTTAGGGACAAGGGCCAAAGTCGTGGTACAGCCAAACCTTTGAGAAGCCCGGTCAGGCCCGGACTTTTCCCCTGCCTACTGGCCTATACAATTAGCTCTGCTTGCCTGGGCTAGGCCCTCCAGAAGCCCAGGTTATGTTGATTGGCAGGTACTGTATTGTTACAGGATTAGGACTCACAAAAGACAGATTAGGAGGCCAGGTAGCCTGGGCCTGGCCAGGCTTCTCAAAGGCTGAGCTGTACCATGACTTTGGCCCTCCTCCCTTCAAGGGATGGTGCAACATTGAGATACATGTATATTAGAACTAACCTGTGAAAGTGTCATGACAACAGGTGCTCACATTGTTATGAAAATAACCAAAAACTATTTAATTAAAAAAAAAAAAACTTTTATGTTCTACAAAGTAGGCCAAAAAAAAGTGTCTGGTTTCTGGTCACGTCGTCTCAGACCCATGTGTCAGCATTTTTAGTTTTCTTTTTCTTTGCTATGAAACGACGTCCAATTGCAGCCAAAATTGCTGGATCAATTGGAATTCTGCCGTGCTGTGTTTTAAACGACTTTTTCAAATACATGTTGGGGTATGAATGTTTGCCCGATTTATGAGGCCTCTCTTAGCCACCATACTTTGTGTAAGAGAAATGTGGTCTGGTTCCAATAACCACATATACATGCATAATGATGGAGAAAAAAAAATCTGGAAATTACAGTTTCTGGAAATTGCTGTTAAAACACAGGGAAGAAATCTTGAAGGCTTACCTGAACATAAAGAAGCTGTAATCCCACACTGTCTGTGATTAGATCATCATCATAAGATGAATCCCAGTAACTGTGTATATAAATACATATGACATAAAACACAATAAAGGGGGCCACTTTCCTACCGTCACGTTAGCAGTTTTTCTAATGGTTGTAATTTTTTTTTTTAATATCTGAAACCACCCAAAAAGAATTTCAACATTTGAATAGACATGCATGCTTATCCTAAAGATAATTTGAGTTGATTATTACTATTATTTTTTTAATTACCCTAAAATTTCCATCAACAAATGGACGGAAAAGTGAGGTAACTTTTTCCGTCCAATTTTTATGGAAATTTGAGGGTAAAAAAATAAATTAAAAAAAAAATTAAAAAAAAATAAATAAAAATAAATCAACTCAAATTAGTTGTAGTATAAGCCTGCATGTCCATTCACATGTTGAAACACTTTTTGGTCAGTTTCAGGTACTTAAAAATAAATAACAACCATTGGAAAAACTGCTAACGTGACGGATGCAAAGTGGCCCCTTTATTGTGTTTTATGTCATATACATACATGTATATCATCAGTATCTACTACAATGTCAAGGCAATCCTGTTGGTAAGTGTGACGTAATTCCAACATAAACCACACCCACTTCGCACGTGCTGGCTCCACCAATCATCAGAAGCCCATTGGAAATGCATTGACCACCCTTTTCTTTAAGGATTTACGCAAGAAATTAGAAAGCTTGGGACGTGCATTTAAACGTATACGTTGTAACGACTCACAAATCTTATTAACAAAGTCAAATTCTGCCTCAAGAATCGCTTTTCGAACATTAAAATCAAGGAATTTTAACCCTAACTCCCTAAGCATTTTTACTAGAAACCTTCCTCAACCTAAACTTAACTATACAAAAACTAAAATACCCTATGGAATAAATGGTAGGTTCTAGTTGTATGATGTTAGACACAATGCCAAGCATACCTACATGTAAGTACAATATTTGCCTTTATCAGTTGTTTATTACAGCAGGTTGCATACACACTCTCTCTCCACTCAAAGTCTAACAATGTTGCATGCTACATGTAGTAGAACCACCGTCCTCACTCAATCAAAATCCAACACTGTTACTGCACACATACAGTACTCATCCAGCCATATTCCAACACTTTACACATGCCATATCAGAAGTACACAGTACTCAACCCATCAAACTCCAACAATCCCTGGTGTTGGAGTTTGGCTGGATGGGGATCGTTAGGGTTAATAGGTTACATAACACACAACGATATGCCAGCTTTGGAACGGGAAGTATCGAAAAGAATGCATGCACTACCAATACGTATAACCTTACGAACAGGATAGACCATTTCACATAACACTTTTTAAACTTCTCAAAATATTAGCATATAATAAGACTGTGCCAGGTACCCAGATACCCTACCAAAATTGTCATTACCCACCAGTACCATTTTTTTGGTTCCAATTACCGGTAAATGACTTTCAAAAAATTTGTCTGAACATATTAAGCCACATAAATTGTGTTAACATTTTTTGTGAGGGGACTGGGAATGCCAAGAGTCATTTTTTAATATTTTTTATTATGACTAGTCTAATTAAACAAGACAAACATTATTCTATACATTCGGGAGTATTTATGTGTTTTTTACAAATTGTTTACGGGTACCCTGGTATCCAAAGATTTCCAATTCCGGGTATCCGGTTCCCGAAATAACCGAAACCACACAGCCTTAGTATATGACATAAAACACAATAAAGGGGGCCACTTTGCATCCGTCACGTTAGCAGTTTTTCCAATGGTTGTTATTTATTTTTAAGTACCTGAAACCGACCAAAAAGTGTTTCAACATGTGAATGGACATGCAGGCTTATACTAGAACTAATTTGAGTTGATTTATTTTATTTTTTTATTTTTTTATTTATTTTTTTACCCTCAAATTTCCATAAAAATTGGACGGAAAAAGTTGCCTCACTTTTCCGTCCATTTGTTGATGGAAATTTTAGGGTAATTAAAAAAATAATAGTAATAATCAACTCATGCATGTCTATTCAAATGTTGAAGTTCTTTTTGGGTGGTTTCAGATATTTAAAAAAAATTACAACCATTAGAAAAACTGCTAACGTGACGGTAGGAAAGTGGCCCCCTTTATTGTGTTTTATGTCATATGTTTATCGATTACATGGTCCACTTCTGGAAAGTCAAAATGGCGGCAAAATGCCATGTTCATGTAAGCATGCAGATTTGAAAGACTGAATTTCAACAGGAATGACTCATTGACTTAAATTCTGAAAGTGAGATCGATATGTGCACTCATTAAAACCCTTCTACACATGGGAGGCCACTCCGATCCACTAAATTCTGTTCTTTAGCAACCTTCAGTGCATACATGTGCAAGCCTGCTGTCCTTTCCAAGTTATCTTACAAAATCAACTGTGTGCCACCCAAGGCCACTGTAAATGTTTGAACATATTAGTATGGCCTGCAATGTATCAATGGGAGACCACTTTACCCTGCAATCTCAGTGGTGTGACAGTGCACAGAAGGGTAACCATAGGAGGCCACTGGCAACAGCTAATGGCTTGGAGTGGCCTGAATGGGTTCATCTGAAGTTCATCTTTACCACATGGTAAAAGCCTTTGGGGTAGTGGCCATGGGTAATAATGGACCTTGCTTTCTGCTCAGTCCATTATTACCCACGTACAGAACCCCCAATTGGTCTTTATCCTGCAATAATGACCAGCAGCAAACTTTTTATTCACTGCTCTCTGACTTACTTCTTTCTGAGGACTATCTTGTTCTTGCCAACAGCCGACTTGAGAGAAATATAAGGTGATTCGAAATCTTGTAATCGTCTGACAACTATGGGAAAATGAAGAAACAACAATTTTATTACTAACTTCATCCTAACCACCTGGTTTTGCAGTATAGCCCAGTGAATAGAGCATGTAGCCATGTGTACCAAATCCATCAAACTCCACCGGCTGCTTTTGTTGGATTCAGTACACCACAGTATAGCCCAGCGAATAGAGCATGTAGTCATGTATACCAAATCCATCAAACTCCACCGGCTGGTTTTGTTGGATTCAGTACACCACAGTATAGCCCAGCGAATAGAGCATGTAGCCATGTGTACCAAATCCATCAAACTCCACCGGCTGCTTTTGTTGGATTCAGTACTCCACAGTATAGCCCAGCGAATAGAGCATGTAGCCATGTGTACCAAATCCATCAAACTCCACCGGCTGCTTTTTGTTGGATTCAGGACTGTGTATATCCGAGCCATGGATGCTTTGCAATTGCCACTGTACCAATTCCATCCACGTCCAACAATTGGGGTACGTTTTTACTGCATGTTGATGGATTTTGGAGGATTTGGGAAGGTTCCTAGCAAGAATGCCTAGAGAGTTAGGGTTAAAGGAAAGATACAATGGTAATATTAGCAAACCTGCTTAAATGGGTATGCTAACTCTCTTTGAATCAAGATACTCATCTGTGAAAGCTTCAGCTCATTATGTTGTGTTGTTAATGAGAAAAATGTCACAATGCATTCAGACTTTGGGAAAGAGTGCTTTTTCCCCAACAGAAATAATAATAATAATAGAAATAATAATAATAATAATAATAATAATGTGCTTGATATAGCGCCCAATACCAATGAAGGCCTCTGGGCGCTTTACATATATGCATAAAACTACCAAATATAATTAAATTACCATTCTACATTGTAAATTTACATAGCTAAAAATACACACGAAAAATATCAAAAAAATCCATAAAATATACATTAAAAGAGTGGCCGGCACTCATAAGTCTTCAAAGTAAACTTTAAAAACAATTATACTAGCATAGAGCATAGAACAAATTGCTACAAATCGCGGGGAAAACCCTGGTAAAGTTCATTATAAGAGCACATCAAAAACAACAAAGAGTAAAAAAATATATATATATGGATGACCCAACACAAAAGAATGTATTTAACCATTTTGAATTGGACGCTGTCCATACAGACGAAAACAAAAGAAATATATGAGCTAATATGGAGACAATGTAAATGGAAACAAATCTGATGGACGGCATCGCACTCAACATTTGAATAAAAATTTTTACAATGCATAAAAAAAAACCAGCTACACAATTGGATTATTGAAAAGGTGGGTTTTTAGACATTTTTTGAAGATGGCAAGTGACGTGGCAATCTTGATGAATTGAGGTAGAGCATTCCATAGCTTAGGTGCAGAAGTGGAGAAGGCCCACTCACCATAGTAAGATGTTGCAATATGACGCGGGGGGGTCAAGAAGAAAGTGTGTGGCAGAGCGAAGTGAGCGATTTGGTTGATATGTAGTCAGAAGATCTACGAGATACAAATGTATGATGGAGCTAGTCCAAATGAATAATCCAGTACAGTTCAACTTTAAAACGTACCAAACAAAAACACAGAAGATGTAAACTTACTATTTTTTTTTGAAGGTGTAAAGGTAATTCAAAAAAATACAAAATAATAACTTACTAGTTCCTCGTTCATCATCATCATCTTTCTTGACAAGAAACAACGCAAAGTAATAGACAAGGTCACTCTTGAGTCCAATCTCGGATGCTACTGCCTGTATGTAATCCAATGCAAGAAAACAACAAGCAGGTTTACATGTATACTTAACTATAACACAAAAATATTCAAATCTGCATAAACCCTTCTGTTACATTGATCATTCACAGGGGTGTAATTTGACAAAAGTAAAAAAATCCTTAAAAATGGGTAGGGGGCCTGGGTGTCCCTCGGACTCGACCCACATGACTCGCAACTCACTGGGGACTCAGACTCGGACTCCAGGTTTGAGGACTCGAATACAAGTCTACTGTGAATGCATCTAAACTGTACATGGTACATTGTACTGTTACCTACATGTACACAGCTTATCCACTATTCATAAACAGACAGTTGTCAAATGGTACTGTGTGGTCGAGGTGGACGATATCACGATAGTATCGTAACGATACAATATTCAAAAAGTTATCGCCTAAATCGGTTATAGTTTTGAAGATATTGAAATATCACCATATTGACGATATTCCAAAAATATAGCCGATATCAAATTTAAATCGCTCTTTTTAATTAAAATATCGCTGGCGTGATAAATTGTCTCCAAATTTCATGTCATTATACGGTAATTATCAACTCGCCTTGAATAACTAAAAACAGTATGAAATCATGACGCGGTGCAGTCATGTTCCCACTTCGTGCGTGTGTGGTCTTTTTTATATGCAATGTGCTCCTGGTTGCCGCGTGGGCCTTAACTTAACTAAAGCTAAAAGGCTAGTCCCAGTATCACGTGACACTCTCCTAGAATAACCGCACTGGTGTACATTGTGAGGTAGTTCACATTCAGCAGATGTCCAGTACTAGGATAAAAGCGTTGATGATGACCGCTGAACTGTGCGTGCGTTTATAAACCATGGGTTTGTTTATGGACGTCACAGTGAGTTCTATTTTATGAAATGTTTGTCGCACTGAGCGGCAAAAATCTAAGAACTCGGCTCATTTTGGAGCGACTGTTTGGAGTAACTGTTATCACCTATGCAACTTCCCTGTAGAACTTACATGTATGTAAAAGTAGTTATTTCAGTGTCTAATGTCGTTAATGATACATACATTTTTTCATGTATTTAAAAAAACTGTATTGAGACGATAATATCGTATATCACAAGATATCATGGCTGTCGATAATCGACTATCAAAAAAATTCAATATTGTCACCCCTACTGTGTGGTGAATGCATCTAAACTACATGTATACATGGTACTGTTACATGTACCTACACAGCTAATCCACCATTCATAAACAGACAATTGTCTAGTTTTTAATGGTTAATCAACCTCGCTGGAAAATTGTATTGAGAGGATCACACCGGTCCGGGCCTTGTGGCATAGGGTACACTGCAGGTTAGCCAAACTTAAGAGACTGCTAAATACAGAGAGCCAAATAAATGTCATTTGTCATGTTGACAAAATCTCTGTACCATGAAGCGTTGCATCATAGAAAACTAACTTCAGCGCTCAAATTTTAGGAAAATTTTTACCAGACAACAGGGCTCGACGAGAAACATTTGCCAAATCTGTCCTCATCATCGAGTCAAACAAGAGCATAATTTGTTGTATTTATAGTCAGTAAAAGGAGAAACTGGTAGACTGCCAGACTCTAGTTTGATCATAGAGTGCACTAGAGCGATGCTGAAATCAGTGGACTCAATCTAGCAGACTGGCAGACTAGGTCCGTCATGAAGTGCACTAGAGCAATGCTCAAATCATTGGACTCTGTCCAGCAGACTGGCAGAATACTGTACGTGTCAGGTCAGTCATGAAGTGCACTACAGCAATGCTCAAATCACTGGAGTCAATCTAGCAGACTGGCAGACTAGGTCCGTCATGAAGTGCACTAGAGCAATGCTCAAATCATTGGACTCTGTCCAGCAGACTGGCAGAATACTGTACGTGTCAGGTCCGTCATGAAGTGCACTAGAGCAATGCTCAAATCATTGGACTCTGTCCAGCAGACTGGCAGAATACTGTACGTGTCAGGTCAGTCATGAAGTGCACTAGAGCAATGCTCAAATCATTGGACTCTGTCCAGCAGACTGGCAGAATACTGTACGTGTCAGGTCAGTCATGAAGTGCACTAGAGCAATGCTCAAATCATTGGACTCTGTCCAGCAGACTGGCAGAATACTGTACGTGTCAGGTCAGTCATGAAGTGCACTAGAGCAATGCTCAAATCATTGGACTCTGTCCAGCAGACTGGCAGAATACTGTACGTGTCAGGTCAGTCATGAAGTGCACTAGAGCAATGCTCAAATCATTGGACTCTGTCCAGCAGACTGGCAGAATACTGTACGTGTCAGGTCAGTCATGAAGTGCACTAGAGCAATGCTCAAATCATTGGACTCTGTCCAGCAGACTGGCAGAATACTGTACGTGTCAGGTCAGTCATGAAGTGCACTAGAGCAATGCTCAAATCATTGGACTCTGTCCAGCAGACTGGCAGAATACTGTACGTGTCAGGTCAGTCATGAAGTGCACTAGAGCAATGCTCAAATCATTGGACTCTGTCCAGCAGACTGGCAGAATACTGCACGTGTCAGGTCAGCCATGAAGTGCACTAGAGCAATGCTCAAATCATTGGACTCTGTCCAGCAGACTGGCAGAATACTGTACGTGTCAGGTCAGTCATGAAGTGCACTAGAGCAATGCTCAAATCATTGGACTCTGTCCAGCAGACTGGCAGAATACTGTACGTGTCAGGTCAGTCATGAAGTGCACTAGAGCAATGCTCAAATCATTGGACTCTGTCCAGCAGACTGGCAGAATACTGTATGCGTGTCAGGTCAGTCATGAAGTGCACTAGAGCAATGCTCAAATCATTGGACTCTGTCCAGCAGACTGGCAGAATACTGTACGTGTCAGGTCAGTCATGAAGTGCACTAGAGCAATGCTCAAATCATTGGACTCTGTCCAGCAGACTGGCAGAATACTGTACGTGTCAGGTCAGTCATGAAGTGCACTAGAGCAATGCTCAAATCATTGGACTCTGTCCAGCAGACTGGCAGAATACTATGCGTGTCAGGTCAGTCATGAAGTGCACTAGAGCAATGCTCAAATCATTGGACTCTGTCCAGCAGACTGGCAGAATACTGTACGTGTCAGGTCAGTCATGAAGTGCACTAGAGCAATGCTCAAATCATTGGACTCTGTCCAGCAGACTGGCAGAATACTGCACGTGTCAGGTCAGTCATGAAGTGCACTAGAGCAATGCTCAAATCATTGGACTCTGTCCAGCAGACTGGCAGAATACTGTGCGAGTCAGGTCAGTCATGAAGTGCACTAGAGCAATGCTCAAATCATTGGACTCTGTCCAGCAGACTGGCAGAATACTGTACGTGTCAGGTCAGTCATGAAGTGCACTAGAGCAATGCTCAAATCATTGGACTCTGTCCAGCAGACTGGCAGAATAATTAACGTGTCAGGTCAGTCATGAAGTGCACTAGAGCAATGCTCAAATCATTGGACTCTGTCCAGCAGACTGGCAGAATACTGTACGTGTCAGGTCAGTCATGAAGTGCACTAGAGCAATGCTCAAATCATTGGACTCTGTCCAGCAGACTGGCAGAATACTGTACGTGTCAGGTCAGTCATGAAGTGCACTAGAGCAATGCTCAAATCATTGGACTCTGTCCAGCAGACTGGCAGAATACTGTACGTGTCAGGTCAGTCATGAAGTGCACTAGAGCAATGCTCAAATCATTGGACTCTGTCCAGCAGACTGGCAGAATACTGTACGTGTCAGGTCAGTCATGAAGTGCACTAGAGCAATGCTCAAATCATTGGACTCTGTCCAGCAGGTCTCCGGTTTCTGGTCTCCGTGCGCGTCGCCTCAGACACGCGTGTCAGTATTTTCTATTTTCTTTTTTTTATGCTATGAAAAGATGTCCAATTGCAGCCATGCTGTGACTTTTTCACATAGGAGTATGAACATTTGCCCGATTTGTGAGGCCTCTCTTAGCCACCATACTTTGTATATGGGATAATTTGGTCCCCGTGTATACATTTATCAAGTATTTTCCTGTTGGCCCAAAACAAATATTACCAAAAAAAGAAGAAAAAAAAAGCATTTTACTGTACCGATTTTGAAGCCGACCGATGACCAGAAACTGGAAACTTTTTGGGGGGCCTAAGTGCAATAGAGCAATGCTGAAATCACTGGACTCTGTCCATGCAGCGGTCCTATACTTTGTTTCTCTACAGTGACAGTCCAAAAAGCCCCAGCGACTTATTCAAACTTTGCTCACTGACATCCGCATGAAGTGACTCACCTCGAGTACGTCATCTGTTTGGTCCATGGACATGATATTGACTGTAATCTTATGTCCGTTCATTAGAAACGCGTCCAGTTTAGCTTCGACAGGTTTCTCTTTGCGGGTATCTTTCTGTGCACTCAACAGGAAGCCATTGAAGAGATCACTGCTGGCTACTCTAGGGTCTTGACTCACTGTAAGAACGTACACAAACAACAATAATATCAATAAACAAAAACAAGATACGTCTAGGGGCAGGTTCAGACAGCATATGATAAATTTAGTTCAACTGCCGTTTGAATCTTATTTTCGAATTCTGTGTGTATGAACCGTTTTAAATTTGATCCGAGTCTCTTAACGTTAAATACGGTATACAGACAAAATAAGAGTATATCCGGTTTTACTCACATGGTTAATAATAATGGACACTTACAATGTATATTGCGCCGGTATATGCCAAGTTTGGCGCTCATGGTGCTGTCGGGCCAGCTAGAACCATGTCATCTCCCTTCTTTGATGTAAGCCTTGCTTTAGAAGGTGTTTGGCATTCCAGAATTTGGCCATGGCATATGTTTGCATGTAAGCAACAGCACCTTAAAATTTCACCTGCTAAGTTATACTGATCATGTATGCTTGGGTGATATTGATTTTTTTCATCCACGATATATCGGCAAACATAATCGCAATTTTCGATAGTATCGCGATTATTTTTTCATTCATGCATGATTGCTTTAGAGCCGACAACCACAGGTATGTACCCCTCTACAAGCGTCACAACAAATCCCAAATTCGTTTACATATAGTGTGTATGTACTTCTGAAGTAGTTCGCTTTTGTTTCTCACTTCCAAAAGCTGAAAAGACTGTTCTAATTTTGTTTCCATGGAATTTCTGACTTGACTCACAATGGCGAGTTTTTTTTTTTTTTAATCGCGATATTTTTTTTTAATCACGATTTTCCGATATCTCGATAACTTAAAAAGGTTCTCGATATCGTAATCGAATAAAAAAGGTATCGCGATATTCGATATTATCGTGTTATCACCCAAGCATAATCATAATGTCTGCATGCAATCCATTTCGCCTATTGTCTATTTGCATGGAGTTGATAGGAGTTGCCTTACATGTATATTTGAAGACATCTTATCTTCATAAAAATTGCTAACTATATATTAGGCTTGTGCGGTTCTTGTGGGTACCCAATTCTACCCGATTCCAAATTGAGAATCGGAACCGCAGTTCCACTCTTTTAAAGAATGAGGTACCCACAAGTGTCGGTTCCGTAGCCGAGAGCTTCAAATACCCGATTCCCAGAGCCGAGGCTCTAGTAAAATACCAGATTCTGAAGACCAACTCCCGGCTTCAGTCAAGATACCAGATTCTCTTTGATGAGCCACCGACAAAATGCAACTCTAGACGGCAGCGAACTTGTGAAGGTGCCACACGACTGATGTGTATCGATGTTGAAAACACTGCAATGGCTGTGCATTTGTATGCAATGCATTGTGCGTCACTGAGTTGTTTATAAATTGGCCCCATAAAATGGATACTTTGGTTATGGAGATGTTGTTAAAAATGTTAACAGCACATGTCTTTGAGAAGTGGAGTGAAGGTGGCCCGTAATATGGATAAAATTGTGAGAAAGTTTTGCTAGTAATAATAATGATAAAGGTTTTTAGCGTGCACATATCCACCCTTCTGGGCGCTCAAGGCGTGGAAACAAAGAAAACATGAATACAAACAATATATGACATAAAACACAATAAAGGGGGCCACTTTACATCCGTCACGTTAGCAGTTTTTCCAATGGTTGTTATTTATTTTTAAGTACCTGAAATCGACCAAAAAGTGTTTCAACATGTGAATGGACATGCAGGTTTATACTAGAACTAATTAGAGTTGATTTATTTAATTTTTTTATTTTTTTATTTATTTTTTTACCCTCAAATTCCATAAAAATTGGATGGAAAAAGTTACCTCACTTTTCCGTCCATTTGTTGATGGAAATTTTTGGGTAATTAAAAAAATAATAGTAATTATCAACTCAAATTATCTTTAGGATAAGCATGCATGTCTATTCAAATGTTGACATTCTTGTTGGGTGGTTTCAGATATTAAAAAAAAAATTACAACCATTAGAAAAACTGCTAACGTGACGGTAGGAAAGTGGCCCCCTTTATTGTGTTTTAATGTCATATACTGTACAAGTTCATATTGTACGTACTTTCAATACGGCATGGACGGTAGTACGGTACCTTGTGTATATATTGGGGTGGTACAATTGCTTAATTGCTCCAACCCCTGAAGCATGTGCGAAGCTTCTGGATTTCCACAGGCATTGCAATGAACCCGAATTGTTATGGGCAGTGGGAAAACAAAGTTGCATGCACGGCACGGCACGGCATGTATAGCACAGCTTTTAAAGTTAACGATAATGGTAGGACAATGGAGACAAGTCTCTAATTTAAACTGATGCCTAATGTTAGCGTTTCCATTTTACATAATTATTTATTCAAATAAATAAAAAGTAAACCATAATGTATTAAGTTTCTGAAATATATTTTAAATTAAACAAAGTGATCATCACTGCATTTGCGGTTGAAGTTTGAATAGACCGTATGTTTCGTTATTTCTGTAATCCTTAAATGTTTTTCTTTGAATCTCTTGGAACCGCTTCTGACTCGGAACCAAGTTATTTTTTTTAAACCGATACCGCCCATGCCTACTACATGTGTATATATATACATGTATGTGAGATCGTTGGAAAATCAACTAAAACTGCAGCTACACAGGCCTAATTGTGTCATATTTGATTCGGTAGATTGTGACATGGGTATACATGTATGTGACCTGCTCTGCGAAAAAGGGTATTAACCAGTTCGCGTCGGAGGCCGTGTATACACGCAAATTTTTTTTGGGACAGCGGATCGGAGAGCGTCTAAACACACCACAGGATTCTCGGGAATTTTGTATAGATTCCCAGTCGACGTGGCAACGAGCCATAAGCATACGGTGGAAGACGCGGTCTCCCTGGTCACGCTCTGGTGAGCACCATTGTTCGTGTTTGTGCGGTAAAAATAAACCCGCCACGGGGGTTCGGAAAAACTTTTTTATTCCCGACGCGAACTGGTTAAGGGACGCTATGCTATTACCCGTAAAGGGCTGTTCTATGTGGAGAGGGTGAAAAAAAAATTCACAACGTGATTTTTTTGTTGTTGGTTTATTGCTTCTATTATATCAATACTTTCATAATTTATTTACAGAAATATTATTATTGATGAGTAAAGATGAAAAAACAAAAGTTTAAATTTTACACATTATGCAAATTAGCAAAAATATTTAGAAAAAATACTTCAAGATGCTTGATAATTCAAATTTATATTGCACAAGCATTCCTAAAGGAGCTCAAAAGGAACAAAACTGTTGCTATGGGCATTCAAGAGAGTTTCTTCTTAGCTCATTTCTTTTTCCACTTGCTGAGTTTAAAGGGCTGTATCTCTGAAGGCACTTCCGTTAATTTGTACAATATGAATACATGTATGCCAAAATCAGTATATCTCCAGAATGCAAAATGCCACAGGGTTCAAACCTACACCAAATTAAAGCTTATAATGTAACCAATTCAGCTATGTATGTAACTCAATTTTTTAATTTTGTCCCATAATACCCATTTTTGTGGAGCCGGTCACATACATGTATGTACTGTATGCTTAAACACTTGCACTCTGCATTATTTTACATAATTTACATGTACTTTCAGAGTTGAACCCTCCTACTGTAGCTGAACTTTAGTGGCAAGTAGGTACGGTATAACGGTATCGTGGTCAAACTCAGTCAACTGACTGTTTTTGACTGTTGACCCAAATGTGCACACAGGGGCATTTTTGACTGGTTTTGACTGTCATTTTGACCACCCTGAACAATACCAGACAATGCATTCACCGGTCAAAAATGGTCGACTCATTTTAACCTGTAAATGTATGTACTTACTACATGCACGGTTTGAGAGTGTTTGACTTTTAACCAGTTCGCGTCGGAGGCCGTGTATACACGCAATTTTTTTTTGCACCGCAGATCGGAGAGTGTCTAAACACGCCATAGGAAACTCCGGAATATTTGTATGCATGCTCGGTTGAGCCACGCGTGTACGGTGACATGCTCGGAAGACGTGGCCACGTGCTGTGGAAGCTTCCATTAACATGTGTGTGGGAAAAAGAAACCTGCACAGGGGCCCAGAAAAACTTTTTTATTCCCGACGCGAAGTGGTTAAGTGCACTACATATATATCTTGGCAAGTATATCAACATTTTTGACTGATTTTGACCCTTGCAGTCACAGGAGGGTTAACCAAACAATTGAATGTAAGACCAAGAACAATGTGTCCTTACCTAGCTGGATGTATTTTTCCAGTTTTTGTCGTCTCTCTTCAATGTGTTGCAGATTTAATGACAGGATCTTCTTTGGAGGAAACCTCTGAGCACCAAGGAATCCTGCACCAAACTCTTTCTTCACCTTCTCATTGAAGTCATGAAGCTGAGAGTAACGCAATGAACAGTGAAACACACCGTTCACATGAAGGTTGTAACTCTAAATCAGCCAGGAGGGAAAATAACACATTATAAGACAAATTGGAATTTTGTGGTTTTGGAAGAAAAAAAACAGTGGCAAAACATATGGAACGTCATTTGTAAATTAATTATAACACATATTTAGGCATATATATATACTACTCAAAACAATTTAGGGAACACCGGAATAATCTCAGTTATTAAAAGCAAGATCATTTATTTCAGATAAACACAATGTTTCACAGAATTGATGAGAAACAACTGCACAATGAAACAGATAATAAAGGATGCATGTAGTGATTACACATTTCATGACATGACTACTGAAAGAGAGAGGGGGTTGCAAATGAAAATCCCGGCTCATGGAACATTTCAAACCTATTTGATGTTAAAAATCCGGTGTTCCCTAAATTGTTTTGAGTAGTATATATGTTTTACCATGGTTTAGCTCAATTATAATGTGCTTAATAAATAATTCTATCCCTACACTAGCTGCACTTTAGTGGGAAGTAGCTATAGAGGTCAAAATCAGTCAATTGCCTGTTTTGACTGTTGACCCAAATGAGCACACTGGGGCATTTGTGACTGGTTTTTACCATTTGTCATTTTGGCCACCCTGAACAATACAAGACAATGCTTTTACCAGTCAAAAACGGTCAACTCATTTTGACCTGTAAATGTACTTACTACACATAAGGTTTGACAGTGTTTGACTTTTAAGTGCACTAGATATACCTTTATTTTATTTTATTTATTTATTGGTATTCAAAGACAAAATGACCAACAGCTGTAGCTGAAAGGGTCACTTTACAATGATAAAAATGTTGTTACAATATAAAAATACAATACAAAACCTTGGCAAGTATACCAACATTTTGACTGATTTTGACCGATTTTGACCCTTGTAGTAGTAGGAGAGTTAATTAAATAAACCACTATCTGACAAGAATCTGACGAGCTTGATACATGTACATGTAAATACGTTCTTTGGGGGGGGGGGGGGGGAAGGAGGAATGAATTAACTGACAAAAGATGCCCATATACTTTTTCCAAAACCACAATTCCGATTTGGCTTAACCCTTCTGTAGGTTTAACAATCAAAGACACTCAAAATTTGTATGTCTCTCTTAACCCATTGACTTTGTGCAGTGCACTCAAATAAATGCAAGGACATGTGGCTCTGGTAGGAGGTCAAACCAAAACCACTCGACTGTAACTTATGCAGTATATACACAGCTCTGTGTGACTCTGCATATAACTTGTAAGACATGCACAAGTGTGTTTGACTTTGCCACTATCTCCAGCACTCTTATACACATGTGTGAACAATTGGCAATGCAACCAAAAATACTCAAGTGACTGTCTGTGGGTGCGGTGCTTACTGGGCCAAATTTCAGCCTGGGCATAGGAGGGTTAATATTGGTACGCCATTGTACATACATGTATGTACATCACTCAGAAATAATACATACTTGATCAATCTAGCTTTTGGAATTCATGAGTTACGACATGCCTCAAAAAGGTACACAATACTAGGTACCACACCCACAAAGTAAACATTCAACTTCCCACCAAAGCATCAAGATCCACCCGCTAAAACAATAGTTTTTTTCATTCTTTTTTACATTTGTTTCAGTTGTATTCATGATATTCGCATTTGGATGAAGGAAAATTTCTTAAAACTCAATGATGATAAAACTATTTGGTTCTCGTCAACAACTATCTAAGATTTCTATTCAAAATATTGTTATTGGCGACTCTCATGTGCAATCTTCTTCTCAAGCAAGGAACCTTGGAGTTATTTTTGATGCAAACATGACACTTAAACCTCATATTTCAAATGTTACTCGCACCGCAGCATTTCACCTTAGGAACATTGGAAAGTTATAATGCAAATATCTTAATTATGATGCGGCAGAACAAATTGTTCATTCCTTCATAACATCTCATCTTGATATGGCAAATTCACTGCTTTAAGGACTTCCTCGGGATCAACTACGACGACTTCAAAAGATTCAAAACACTGCTGCACGTATTGTGACTCTCTAAAAAATCATGTCATATCACCCCCATCCTGAAAGATCTGCATTGGCTGCCAATATCATATCGTATTATTTATAAAATATTGCTTATCGTTTTCAAATCTTTGAATGATTGTGCACCATTATATATATCTGACTTGTTGAAATGTTATGCCCCCTCTCGCAAGTTACGTTCCAGTGCAAAATTTCTGCTGGCTGAACAAGTCTAAACATTCTTGGGGTGACAGATCTTTTGAAGAATGATTTACCTCTGTAATGTACATTCGTGAATCTCAATCTGTTGACTCCTTCAAGAAAACTTAAAAACTCATCTTATGTGTATTGCCTATAAGGACTACTAACATTCATTTATGCATTTTTTTTCTTTTTGTTTAGTATTATATTGCATTTGCTATTGTATGATTTCTTGTTTACTGTAAATCGCCTTGGGCACTTCTTGGTGGATATGTGCGCAGCAGCAGCAGCAGCAGCAGCAGCAGCAGCAGCAGCAGCAGCAGCAGCAGCAGCAGCAGCAGCAGCAGCAGCAGCAGCAGCAGCAGCAGCAGCAGCAGCAGCAGCAGCAGCAGCAGCAGCAGCAGCAGCAGCAGCAGCAGCAGCAGCAGCAGCAGCAGCAGCAGCAGCAGCAGCAGCAGCAGCAGCAGCAGCAGCAGCAGCAGCAGCAGCAGCAGCAGCAGCAGCAGCAGCAGCAGCAGCAGCAGCAGCAGCAGCAGCAGCAGCATCATCATCATCATCATCATCATCATCATCATCATCATCATCATCATCATCATCATCATCATCATCATCATCATCATCATCATCATCATCATCATCATCATCATCATCATCATCATCATCATCATCATCATCATCATCATCATCATCATCATCATCATCATCATCATCATCATCATCATCATCATCATCATCATCATCATCATCATCATCATCATCATCATCATCATCATCATCATCATCATCATCATCATCATCATCATCATCATCATCATCATAGGATCTAGGGACAGTATAGTCACGATCAACAGAGAATGGAATTGGAGTACCAGTTTTAGATTAACTCGGTGACTGAAAATAATAACACCACATGATAAGGTCCTAGTGACCATTGCTGCGTAAATGAGCCAGTAATTTTCAATCACTGTGTTCATCAGTATTTTCAAGGCCCTGTTGAAAGTCAGCTCTGATTACGACGATATTGTCCCTTTAACCTTAACCGTGCTAAATTCAACAGGATGCAACAGTTGTAAAATTCCGATGGACGTTGTTGCATTCAGCAGCCAGTACTGATGACTCAATCTGTTGTATCTTGTTGCATTCAGCACTGGACTGTGTTTGTATAACAAATAGTCTGTGTTGTGTCTGGTTGCGTTTAGCATTGTTTAACATGTAAATAAAGAAGGAAATAAAGAAGGAAATAAAGAGAGTTACTTTTATGTATATAATTATAAAGAAAATGGAAAGAAGCAAAGAAAAGTAACAAGCATGTAAATAAAGGGAAAAGACAATAATGATGATTACCATAGCAAAGAAGCACAAAGTTTGTGCAGCTAAATAATCCCCTTGTTGTATGTTGTTGCAGACAGCACTGTGTTTGAAAACCACGGCCCAATTTACTGAACCCTTCGCTGCTACAAATGTAGGTGCAACAAGATCCATCTTGTTGCACCTACTGTAGCAGGCCTTGATCATTGACCACTGTTGTATGTTGTTGCATTCAGCAGGGTGATAAGAAAGTTACCCTAGCATGGTCAGGGTTAATGTCCAGTCTTATCATGGGGGTGCCTCACTTGATAAGACTTACATGTAGTTCCTACAGTTGCCACAGTTAGTCTTACATATTAGTTTTAAAATTTAAGTATACATATATTGAGAATATTTTTAAAGATATGTTTTGCCAAAGCTGAGAGGGTCACCTACATTACATTGTAAGGCTGTGTCAGGTATCCGGGTACCCGGCTGTCATTAACCTGGTTCCACTTTTCAGTTCCAATGTATCAAATCCATACATAAAAAACATATTTAAAAAAAATCCCTAACTACCTACCCATCATTTTTGTGGACATGTTACCGGAAACCGAACATTTACTTTGTTTGGCCTTAGGCTAACGATAGTTGTTCATTAGTTTCTGATCAGCGCCCACATGTAATTCGACCCCACTTTCAAAATAATTTTTCAGTTTTCCAAAAACCACCCACAAAACAACAACAAATCTCTCTTGTTTCAGCCAGGTGTTCACTTTCTAGGAAGGGAGATTATACCTTGCTCGAGTATTCACACTGTGCATGAGCCATTGAGGGCAAATGTTGTTAGATCAGGAAAAAAATGTTGTATGCAACCGCAACTTTTTAAGGTTTTTTTTTTCAACCACTAACCAGTTATAAAAAGAATCTATCGATTTACTGGGGTACAGAAAGCAAACACTATCTTTAAAATCCACTTTTATGATGGTTTTTGGACTTTATTTCCCTTCTAAAAAATCATCCCCTTCAGAAAATAGAAGGATCATATCAAAGTTGCCACTGTGCATGTACCATGACCGTGTTGGTCACTAATGGGGGAGTTAACATGATCAGACTGACATGACTGAGGAAGTCATCGTATACCAAAAAATGCCTCAGAAGTATTTTTCATTAAACAAATTTTCTGGAATAATTTGAAGTCCATCATCATCCATATGTTCTTCACCTTACTGAGCAGGTACATGTACATGTACAGTACATGTACATGTAAGATTACATTATTGGCTATGATAAATAAGAAAAAAGTGGCAGTGGTGTTCGACATTCTACCCTCTAGATCGAAATGTACTTTCTACAACAAGTTTTGACAGTGTTCGAGTTTTAAGTGCACTAGACATATACTCAGTGTTCTCTTGAAACATAATCTTTTTAACCCTCCTATGCCCAGGCTGAAATTTGGCCCAGTAAGCACCGCACCCACAGACAGTCACTTGAGTATTTTTGGTTGCATTGCCAATTGTTCACACATGTGTATAAGAGTGCTGGAGATAGTGGCAAAGTCAAACACACTTGTGTACGTCCTACATAAGTTATATGCAGAGTCACACAGAGCTGTGTATGTACTGCATAAGTTACAGTCGAGTGGTTTTGGTTTGACCTCCTACTAAAGCCACATGTCCTTGCATTTATTTGAGTGCACTGCACAAAGTCAATGGGTTGGGAGTGACATACAAATTTTGAGTGTCTTTGATTGTTAAACCTATAGGAGGGTTAATTAATGAAAAATATTAATGTTGATTATTATTTCGTTTCCAGTATTAGTCGATCACGCAAACGTACGTAACATAGAAAGACACCAAGAGTTACGATCGTTAGTAAGACCTTGGTTTGGGAACATAGTGACAAATAATTTTCACTTTGGGGGTCAGTTGAAGAGGGTCATACAAGGTCATAATATTAAAACAAGGACAAGTAAATTTCAGGTTGTAGTGCTCTCAGTTAATGGGATTGATTTAGATCATTTAAAAATTTCCTGGGGATGATACAGATAAAACATGAATAAAAATACTTTGAAAAATCACAGCCTAAATATATTATTTTATTTATCAGACTGATATGTAAGATAACACAACGCAAGAAAACTGAGCCATAATAGTCTCCATTATTATTTTTATTTGTACACAACATAATATTCAAAAAATCTCTCCAGTATCAAAAACTATTACATATAATTGCAAAATACTTTATGTGTCACAATTGCTGAAAAGTTCATGATGATCATCGGTTTTTGAGCTATATTTCCCTTCAAAAAGTATTTCAAAAAGCATTTGGCAATATCAAATCTCATATTTATTATTCTTATTATTTAGGGTATATTAGCAAAAACAAGGGTGACAACTAACGTTAAAACAGAAACCAGAAAGAATGTCGTATCCGACCGTCACTTTTTAAGGGTTTTTTGTAATTTTTTTTGCAACTACTAACCAGTTAAAAACTTATTCTATACAATTTTTGAGGGTACAGATAGCGAAAACTATCTTTAAAATATACTTTTATGATGGCTTTCGGACTTTATTTCCCATAAAAAAAAATCTTTCCCTTCAGAAAATAGAAGGATCCTATTATAGTTGCCACTGTGCATGTACCATGACCGTGTTGGTCACTAATTGGGGAGTTGACAAGATCAGACTGACATGACTGAGGAAATCATCGTATACCAAAAATGCCTTACTGTTCATGAAATAAATATCCTGGAATAATTTGAAGCATCCAGGTACAACTATAGAATGCAGGGCCACACCGAAGGTTAATTCTTATAAATTTACGTAATCTGACTTAAAAATACACAACTGCAGTTCCTAGGTCAAATTCAGAAAAGGGAAAAAAAGGTGTTGAAAATTTGGTCCTGAATTCTGGATCTGGATTTGGATCTGGATCGTATACTGCCCAACACCTAAAAGGGGCAACACAGGCAGGGTATGGTGCACAGATGTGGTTGATGGTTTGATTTGGTTGGTTGCTTATTTCTTGTCGGCTTTTGTGACGTTACTTCCTTGCTTCTGCTTTGAAATTCTGTTTATCTTCAATTTGTGTGATATGATGTGGTAAGAGATTCCAATCTTTCAGAGTACGGGGTATAAATGAATACTTGAGACAGTTATACTGGATGAGATTTGGGTAAATTGACAGTGACGAGATGAGCGTGGGACCGGGCGTAAGATCGTTTGAAGCGGTATGGTGAGGCGACCCAGGAGGGCTTCATGGAAGATGGTGACTCTTGCCACTTTCCTTCAAATCTCCAGAGGCTCCCAACCCAGTTGATCTTTCATTGCCATTGCACTGCTGTATCTCCTGTACATGTAGTCCCCAGTGACGAAGCGGGCACTTCTATTTTGTACCGCTTCCAACTTCAGTGTGAGTTCTTTTGTATGAGGATCCCATATGGACCCAGGCATGGACGTACTAGTGTTTGGTATGCTAAGTTTTTTACAAACTTTGAACAGGAGTGAAGGTTCCGTCTTACAAACCCCAGAGTTTTGTTTGCTTTACTTATAATATTGTGTATGTGTGAGTTCCAAGTTAGACTTGATGTGATTGTGACCCCAAGATATGGGTATTCTTTTGTTTCAGCCAATATAGTATTATTTAAAGTGTATGTATAATTTGATGGAGATTTTGAATGTGTTATTTTTAGGACGAAGCATTTCTGCGCGTTAAATATCATCTGCCATTTAGCTTGCCAAGCGGTCAATGTATCTAGGTCATGCTGCAGTCTGCCAGCATCCTCAGGTCCGGCTACATGCCTGTAAACGATGCAATCGTCCGCAAACAGCTTAACACTGGATGTAAGATTATTTGGCAGGTCATTTATGAAAACGACAAAATCCATGGGGCCGGAAACCGTGCCTTGGGGGAACTCGAATTGATCAACATCCACCCACTGAGAACATTTACCGTCAATAATGACACGTTGTTTCCTGTTCGTGAGAAATTCTATAGGTACTCCATCATCCATATGTTCTCCACCTTACTGGGTAGGTAAGATTATATTATTGGTTATATTGAATGAGAAAAAGTGGCGGTCGTATATGACATTCTACCCCAAAAACCAAATGAGAGTTATGTTTTAAAGGTCCTATGAAATACATGTAGGTGGTTTTTTCATTGTACATGTATACAATAAAGTATGCCTACTGGAACATATATTTGTCATTTGTAAATTTTTCCCCTCACGTTTATACCATACAAATATTAATTTTTAAATTTGGGGGTGCTTTTCGACATGCCCATATCCCCTCATTAACATAAAATTTGTGACGTACACTGAGGCAATTCCCGATCCGCGATCCACGGCACTTGCCCAAGTATGCATCGTATACAGCGCACCACTGCATGACGGAACACTCATTCTTATGTAGCGCATACTTCGAGCAGACATGCTTTGAACGGGGGCCTTCATAGCCAGTTCGGTATGGCTTATTATAAGGCCATGCTGCTACCAAATGCAATTCCAATGATATTCCCGCTAAGTAAGAAGGCTGTGAAGGCTCCAACGAAGAAGAGAGGTGTTTTTTTAAAGCGAGAAAGACTCAGGGTAAGTGGCCATTTAGTAATACTCCCATGCATAACCCAGTCCACTTCCGTGCAAAACGACATGTTCACACCATGCTCACCGTTTCAGTGTTCACGGCATGAAAACATGCCATGATTTTCCGCATTAATAAAAACATCGTGTCTGATTTTATATCCTGGCAAGACAAATATAAAAACATTAAACCTTTCTCATTATGCCTGCGCTTGATTTGAGTTTTTTTTAAATGATCAGAACTTTGACTCAACTGTTTCTGTTATTTCATAAAATAACACAGTAATGTTAGCATTCAATGCCTTCGGTGTGTGTTCCGACCGCATGATGGGGCTTGCGCTGTGTTTCACGGATAACTCTCCTCTCTTTCGGACATGTTTTTCACGTAATTCTCCCGTGCTTCTGGCCTAAAATGCGTCTGCGTGTGCATGACAACGCTAAGCGTGCATTGTACCGTGACGGGGACAACTCGACCCTCTATAATTATTAAGACTGTTATCCGATCAAAGTCTGGCACCAAACCATACCGCCTAGCTCCGCGAGTGTAAAATTCTCTGCCTTTGTGTACATCACAAACGTTTCGTTAAAACTTCGAAAATTCGGGGGGTCAATTTTTGATTAAATATTAGGATAGGCCTAAACAATTAATAATCCACTCGACACAAAAAAAACATTTAAAATTGTTTTTAATTCATACCAATCAATAAAACAGCACCAAAAATAAAGTTTGGTAAATACACTCTTCACACTCACAGGACCTTTCAAAAAATATTTTTCTATCTAACTTTGTGTTAATTCTATTTAGTATTTAGATAAGATAAACTTACAGTATAATTAGAGTTTCCTTCACTGAAATCTTGCGTGTCCGGGATGGAAAAATGCATGGCTGACTTATGTTTGGGCTCCTAATGCACGACGTCTGTTGGACAATGTCAATGATGATCTGACGATGCAGTGGCCAGTGTGCTCTTACTCTTACTTAGTCTTAGTCTTAAGATCTGTGGGTCATGTGGGTGGCGGGTGGGTACCGTGCCACACTGCCTGGTGTGGCAAGGGCAGGCCAAGAGGGACTCCCCAGCGGAAAGAGACGACTGGTTCGGGGTAGACAGTACAGCCCACGGGCCCCCAATGTTCAACTACACTGTCAAATGGTGCTCAACAAGTATACTTGTTTAGTTTTAAATTAAACTTTTCAATGAAATGACTGCCTTGAAAACACATAAATGAACACAGGCAGCACAGTAACTCCTCACGGACAGTGTTAACGTAACATGACCCCGATATTACTCCCACTTTTGTTTTGTCCTCATCATCTAAATAATAGTAAATTAGATCAAACAAATATTACTATAAACAAATTTATATTATTATACCAAATTTTAAATATATAATTTACATTTTTACAATTATTTTTCTATGAAATGTGTTTTATTTTGAATAAATCTTGGAATAAAAACATTATTTGTATTATATTATTTTGGTCTAGACATCTTGCCCGGTCAGAGGTCATACGCGTGCACACATGGCCAATTACGTACGTGGCCGGCCCAAGTCGATCGAGAGTGAGTGTACATATTATACATGTATGTACTGGACTAGTACTACTACTAGTATTGGCGCTATAAGTATAACGACCGTCTATAGTGCTAGTGGTTTAAAGCTACCGGCAAAGTGACAAGTTCAACCAACGAATGTTTTCTCCTCTTTGACTCCTCAAATATTCGACATCCTCCCCTTTTTTTATAGTAGAACATCTAGACGAAGTCATCTGTTATCATGCCACCAGTTCCTCAAACATCAACGGCTCCCATGCCAGCAGAGGTGATTTATGGAGTGAATGGTATTTTGCTGGGACCGCCAGGTGCAGGCAAAGGCACTCAGGTAGGGGTAAAGTTACTGGTCACTCGGCCCTGATCTGGGGAAGAGATTTTCGTTAGGTCTGATAAAAAGTGATCATACTGTGAATGTTATTCGTACATGCATGGCATTGGCAAGTAAACATGGTGAAGTTAGATATTCATAACAATTCTAATTCTACCTCCATGGTTAAACATAGCCCATTCAACAGTTCAAGCTAGGGCTAACAGGCTAAGTAATCACTGGACTCCCTCTGTATCCAGGTATCCTAGCACCACATGACACATGTACATGTACAAAAACGGAGTGATTTTTTTTTCTTCAAATTTTGATCTGCTAATTATTACAACCTAAAATTTAGTGATTAGGTAACCTTGCCCAAGCAGACACTTTTGCCAGTTTTGGCATAAAATATGTTATTCTGGGATATCTCATTTTCATGAAATTTTCGAAACATTTTGAAATTAAAAAAAAAATAATAACATTAAAATTTCATAAAAATTACTGATCTCACAATAGCAAACTTCATGCTAAACAATTAGCAGATCAAACATTGAAAAATCTCCCCTTTTTTGTACATGTGGGGCTATGGCCAAGGATACGGAGGGAGTCCAGTGCATTGGCCCTAGAATGGGGCTAAGCTTGCCCAAGCAGACACTTTTGACATAAAGTTTACTATTGTGAGATCAGTAATATTGGTAAAATTTTTGTGAAATTAAAATTTTATTATCATTTTTTTTTAATTTAAAAAATGTTTCGAAAGTCAACCATCCTAGAATAATGGATTTTATGCCAAAAGTGTCTGCTTGGGCAAGGTTACCTAATCACTAAGTTTTATGTTGTAATAATTAGCAGATCAAAATTTGAAAAAAAAGAAGAAGAAAAGAAGTCAATCTATTTTAAGAAATGTGTCAGCAAACAACGCAATTAACCATGTACCATTATTTGACTGATAAGTGATAGGGCCTAAATGAATATTATATGACTATTTGTCATACACGTACATGGACATGGACATGGACATGTGTAATTCATTTATTCTTGATCAGTGCTTCGGTAATTGTTTTTGTGAAATGACTAATTATAACCACTTATAATAGGCAGATTCACGCAAACCGCCGATGGTGGCGCTATTTTTCATATCCTTTTTTTCTGTCGAAGTTGTAACCCGCCGAACTTTCATGGTAAAATTCTAATATAAAGGGTAGTCTACGGATGTAGTCACTTCTAGTGTCGATAAATGGATACTACACATCGTGGTTATCTTAATTGATCAGTCCATGCCAACTGTAACGTTGGCACAAAAACAGTGCAACTTGCGCAAAATAGACTTTGTTAGTACTACAAGGATACATTGCAGGCAAATTCGGTCACAACTTTTCAAATGAAACTGGATCTTAAAAATTACCAAATATTTAAATCAACAAAAATTCGTAACTTTGCATAGGGTTAACCTATCATGACCATTGACCCCTCATTTTCTTTCAAATTTTTTGTTCTATCCAGTGATATGACATTTAAAAGCATTGAAGCAACTTCAAATTTTCATGAAACTGCCTACTTATAAGGCTGTGCGTTTTCAGTTATTTCAGGAACTGGATACCCGAAATTGAAAATCTTCCGATGCCCAGGTACCCTTAAACAATTTAGTAAAAACACATAAATATTCCCGAATCGAATGTATAAAATAGTTAAATATAATCAATATGAACACAAGTTTCTCTTGGTTTATTAGAGTCATAATGTGGATTTACTGTAATATTTTATATATTAAAAATGACTCGTACTACGTAGCATCCCCATTCCCCACACATCTTGTTGACAAAAAGATGGCTTAAATGTGACCCGCTCTGGCAAAACCCGAAACTTCTCGGCATTTACCAACAGCCATGAAAAGGTCAAAAACTGACCCCAGGGACCAGTTTGAGGGACCAGTTTTCATGTCACCATATAGAGCATTATCTCTAGATTATGATGGGAAAAGAACAATCCTGAAATGTTGTTGGGAACATTGTTAATTTTCATGATAAATTTGGGAGGTCACTTTTGAAAATTGGGTCCAAGTTTAGGGTTTTGCCAGAGCCAGTCACAAATGTTAAGTCCAAATCTTCAAAAGTCGTTTACGGGTAATTGGAACTGGCTAATGACAGTTTTGGTTGGGTACCCGGATACCCTGCATAGCCATGACCACTTACATAGTTTCATGTCATGTCAATGAATATAAATTAATTTTGTTTAAACTTGAATATAAATACATCCCGGAAAGAATGTCGTATCCGGCCGCCACTTTTTAAGGGCTTTTTTGGATTTTTTTGGCAAACCACTAACCCGGTAAAAAATCATTCTATCGATTTTTGGTGTTACAGAAAGCGAAAACTATCTTTAAAATCCACTTTTATGATGGTTTTCGGACTTGATAATTTCCCTTCTAAAAAAATCCTCCCCTTCAGAAAATAGAAGGATCCTATTATACTTTTATAGTTGCCACTGCGCATGTACAATGACTGTGTTGGTCACTAATTGTGGAGTTTACAAGATCAGACTGACATGACTGAGGAAATCATCGTATACCAAAAATGCCTGATTTTTCATGAAATAAATATCCTGGAATAATTTGAAGTATATGTCCATCATCATCCATATGTTCTCCACCTTACCAGGTACATGTAGGTAAGATTACATTATTGGTTATATTTAATGTAGGGTTCTAAAGCAAGCAACTATGTGCTCAAGCATATTACAAGCCTGGTCGGCAAGGAATTTGTGCTTGTGCTCATACGTACTTTGGGGTAATGATGCATTCTCTATGAAACGATGTCCAATTAAAGCCACAATTCCGCCGCTCTGTGTTTTAAACAGCTTTTTTCACATAGGGGTATGAATGCCCAATTTGTGAGGCCTCTCTTAGCCACCATACTTTGTGTATGGGAAATTTGGTCTGGTTCCAATAACCGCATATAACATATCGTATCTCACTAGTTGGCAAAAAAAAAAGATTACAAAAAAAACAAAAACATGTCACCACACTGATTTTTGAAGCTGACCTACATGTATGACCAGAAACCGCAAGGAAAAATTGGAAAAATTGGTACCTTTTTTGGAGTGCTATGGCCGAGCGGTTTAGTGCATCGGATTTGTGTTCTGATGGCCGAGTCGTCAGAATGTGGGTTCGAATCCCAGCCGCGACCATGGTGCTTGTGTCCTTGAGCAAGACACTTTATACCATAATTGCTTCTCTCCACCCAGGGGTAAATGGGTACCTGTGAGGGCAGAGTTGGTTGTTGTGTTTGATTAGCCCTACATGTATATGCGCCGAAATGGCAGCAATTGAGCTGTATACTCCCCAGGGAGCTGAGATGGTTTCAGGAATGATTTATGCGCCTGATGAGCAGGGGTAATAATGTAATGCGCCTTGAGCACCAGTTTGGTGGATACATGTACGTGCACTATAAGTCAAGTATATAAAGTAAATATAATCAACAAATTAATTTGTTCAAGTTTCATCACATTACATGTAGGTGGCCACGTTTTTGAGATGGTCCACAAAACACTATGGCAAATTTGTTTCAATTTTACCCTTTTTTTTGCCTAACATGGCTAGCGCGCAGTTTCTGTGCTTGCCCTGTAAGGAGACAATGGTGATAGCAAGAGCGGAATTCTGTTTTTAGCAGCGCTTTTTTGGGCTCAGATCATTGGTACATACATGTACATTTACCTTATTAGATTAGCAGTAAGTATTGAGTACAATATATCAGACATGCAACTTTGTAATTGCAAAAAAATAGGAAATGGCCGAGCACACAAAACTTGTGTACAGTGTTTTTCAGTTTTCTATTATTAATTTTGACTGTTGAATCAACTGTGCACACATGGGCACTGGTGACTTGTTTTGACCATATGGGTAACTGCCACACACTGTGCTATGACTGCTGGTGACTGATAAGATCATTATCAGCTTCAGGGGATCACTGACTTGTTTTGACTGAACAAACAATGATAGGGGTGCTGAAGGCTGCCAGTTTTTGACTGATAAATCAATGCAGGGCCACTTAGGCTAGGAGTCAATGACTTGTTTTGACTGATAAATTAATTTATTTTGACCATAGTGCTTACAGTCCAAAACGCTGACTCATTTTGACCACCATCCACATTACATGTACCAATTAAAAACAGTCAACTCATTTTGACCAAAGTGCCTTTACCAGTTGAAAATGGTGAACTCATTTTGACCACCTTCAACATTGCATGATAATGCTTTTACCACTACCAGTCAAAAACAGTCGACTGTTTTTGACTGATTGATGTACTTGCTACACATTAGGTTTGACCGTGTTTGACCTGTAAGTGCTGTAGATATACACTGGCATGAACTTTGAAATTTTGACTGATTTTGACCCTTGTAGTAGTAGGAGGGTTAAAGAAAAAAGAGGAAATCAGCTGATCAGCTGAAAAGTTGCATGCCTGGTTGAAATTCTTTCATAAATTTGTATTCAATTACATTTTAAATACTTTTACAGCTGGGGAGGTGGCCACACATTGATACTGTAGTTTAGTGCTGGGATGGTTAACAGGTTAACTGCACAAACTGTTTAAAAATTTGCTAACCGGGCTAACTGTAACAATATTAAAACAAAAAAACAACAATTTTGGAAGAATTTGCCACCCACTTAATTTTTGGCTGCATTGGTAAAGTTTATTGATGTTTATCAATGTATATCATTGTTCCATTTGCCGACTATATGACATAAAACACAATAAAGGGGGCCACTTTGATTCCGTCACGTTAGCAGTTTTTCCAATGGTTGTTATTTATTTTTTAAGTACCTGAAACCGACCAAAAAGTGTTTCAACATGTGAATGGACATGCAGGATTATACTACATGTACATGTAGAACTAATTTGAGTTGATTTTTTATTTTTTTTATTTTTTAAAATATTTTTTCACCCTCAAATTTCCATAAAAATTGGACGGAAAAAGTTACCTCACTTTTCCGTCCATTTGTTGATGGAAATTTTAGGGTAATTAAAAAAATAATAGTAATAATCAACTCAAATTATCTTCAGGATTTAAGCATGCATGTCTATTCAAATGTTGAAATTCTTTTTGGGTGGTTTCAGATATATTTAAAAAAAAATTACAACAATTAGAAAAACTGCTAACATGACGGTAGGAAAGTGGCCCCCTTTATTGTGTTTTATGTCATATCTAGTTTGTGTAGCTACCAGGTGCCGACTTTTGGTTAACCTGTTAACCGACCATGTACATGTAGGGCAAAATTAAATCAATTGTTTATCTCCTGACGCAAGAATTTCATCAACCTATATATATCGCGGAGCCCGCTGCTATATGGGATTCTAGCCGGCCAATTGTCATAGGGCAGGCTCGGTGGTCGAGAGGTTAGGACGTCTGCACTAATAAGCAGGAGGTCGTGGGTTCGAATCCCGCCCGAGTCGCCTGTGTGGTTTTTTTCACAGACACTCGGAGTGTGCGGTGCTGTACATACATGTACATGTATGTCGGTGTAGGGCAAGGTTAAATCAAATGGAAGGTTTGGTTAAATGGTTAGTGAACTAACCATTAACTCCCAGCATTAATGAATACATTGTGTACTTCAAAGTATTCATATCCATACTACTTTAACCCTCCTACTTCTGGTACCTTTTTCATACAAGTTGATCCACCATTTGAAACCATTCGCTTTTGTGGTTTTGAATGGTGAAATAACTGTGTACAGTATTGATTCCCCCAAATGGTTTTGAATGGTACGTCAGCTAATACAAAACCTTGTTTGGATCTTTCCAAATGGTAGTACAGCTAATACAAAACCTTGTTTCAATGGACCCTCTATGCATTTGAATGGAATTGAATGGTAGTAAAGCTTGCTACCAACACTGTTCAAATGGTATCACCATGTGTGTACAAAACCAATGGGCATTTTGGTAAGTGGAAATTTTGAATGGTTTCAAATGGTCAAACAGGAGGAGGGTTATTTAATCAAACATGTATTCAAAAGATTTTAACCCTCCTGTGACTGCAAGGGTCAAAATCTGTCAAAGTGTTGATATACATGTACTTGCATGAAGGTAGTTGAATACTGTCAAACCTTATGTGTAGTAAGTACATTTACAGGTCAAAATGGGTCGACCGTTTTTTTTTTGACTGGTAAAAGCATTGTCTTGTGTTGTTCAGGGTGGTCAAAATGACAATAAAAACCAGTCAAAAATGCCCCTGTGTGCACATTTGGGTCAGCAGTCAAAACGGTCAATTGACTGATTTTGACCTCCGTCTGTAGCTCTGCTTGCCACTCAAGTTCAGCTAGAGTAGGAGGGTTTCATCAATCTATTATACATGTAGTAGGAGGGTTAAGAACACCATTTAAAAAAAAAAAAAACTAAGTACATACTCAAGAAATATAGTTGAAATACAGTTGAATGCTTTATGCATACCAAGGTTCACATGCAATAAATGTAAATGGACATGTGCATAGTGTACGGCAAGTACTAAATTTACATGTTCTATAAACATGAACATTTAACCAGTTCGCTTCGGAGGCCGTGTGTACATGCAATATTTTTTTGTACAGCGGATCGGAGAGCGTCTAAACACGCATTCCGATTTTTGTGTGTGTCACCGGGAGACTTGTCAACACGCCACACGTGGCGTGCCGTCGTGGCAGCTGACTTGTATGTATGTATATACACGCAATCGTTTCTCGGAGTCCATGGGGTCACGGTTCGGTGGCCTCGGACAAAATGCACTGCAAACACTGAACGAGTTCACTCTTTTTGTTGATTTTTGCCTAATCCCTTTATCCAAGACCTGTTCCTTTGACGTACCAGCCAAGAGTTTGTCAAGACGGATTTATATCCATTGTTTACGAGGCATTCGATCTCTCTCCAGGTACATGTATGCCTCTTTTCGACCGGGCGCTGGTCGCTAATAGGCCGTTGCATCGGAGCTTGCCAACGGTCTAATTGTGCTGAACAAACACAACCGTAATTAAAAAACTAGCCATTTAATTCTCGAAATGTCAATGAGTAAAGGTGTTTATTTGGGTGTCTGAACTTAGTTTCATTGACAAAAAAAATTATTAATGGCTAGAATTTTTTACAGATTTTTCACTGAAAATAAACCCGCACGGGGGACCGGAAACAAATAAATATTCCTGACGTCAACTGGTTAAAAAAGATTTGTATCGCTTTGCCATATATAGCAGTAAATTGGACTTACAAGGCTCTCCATAGCACTTCCATAAAGATGCCCTACATTGTGAGTATGTCCCTGAATCAAGGCATACATGTACCACACAGTCTACGGATGAATACCCAGCATAACTGAATACTGTAATTACAAGTAGAATCACTGATGTGAAATCCACTTCCCTATGATCAGTATTGACACCAAGCACCAAATGCACAGCTGTGTGTTAATACGCACTGTCAGCTCGGCTGGGTTATGTGCAAGTTGAACACCGAGAGGGAAGCATTATTGTCTGGTATTACTAGAAATAAAACCTGACCAATGGCTGCAGCAATCAAGGGTCGCCCCGAAGCGGGACCACAACAGGAGGATGAGATTGGGCCAACTACTGCTCAGAAGAAGAGAATTCAAGCAGTATTACTGGGACCTCCAGGGGCCGGTAAAGGCGTGCAGGTACATGTATGGGGGGGAAAAGGCAGTCTTCAGAAATTTCTTGAATGTGATTTTTTTTTTTTTTAAGATTTTTATTTTTATTTTACATGTTGTTACTATCAGTGAATTACATGTGTAGGCAGTATAGCTGAATTTAGTGATTTGTATACACATGTACTTAAGTACATGCACATACATTGTAAGTGTATACCGGTACTTGTACATTTATGTGCAATGTACAGTATGCACATGTAGTTAGTATCAGTGAATTACATGTGAATTACCTGTGAGGTACAGTGTGTGTGTAATGTAATGTGCCTTGAGCACCAGTTTGGTGGATACGTGCGCTATATATAAGTCTACATTATTATTATTATTATTATTATTATTATTATTATTATTATTATTATTATTATTATTATTATTATTATTATTATTATTATTATTATTATTATTATTATTATTATTATTATTATTATTATTATTATTATTATTATTATTATTATTATTATTATTATTATTATTATTATTATTATTATTATTATTATTATTATTATTATTATTATTATTATTATTATTATTATTATTATTATTATTAACCCTCCTACTGTTTGACCATTTGAAACCATTCAAAATTTCCACTTTCAAAAATGCCCATTGGTTTTGTACACACATGGTGATACCATTTGAACAGTGTTGGTAGCAAGCTTTACTACCATTCAAATCCATTCAAATGCATAGAGGGTCCATTGATTCACCACTTAGAAGTATCCAAACAAGGTTTTGTATTAGCTGTACTACCATTTGGAAAGATCCAAACAAGGTTTTGTATTAGCTGACCTACCATTCAAAACCATTTGGGGAAATCAATACTGTACACAGTTATTTCACCATTCAAAACCACAAAAGCGAATGGTTTCAAATGGTGCATCAACTTGTATGAAAAAGGTACCAAAAGTAGGAGGGTTAATTTTTATTATTATTATTATTATTATTATTATTTTATTATGTACAATGTAGCTGAATTTAATGATTTGGCTGCATACATGTACTTGTATACAAGTTCGTATGCACATACACATGGATGTGTACAATGTGTCTGTATGATGTAATGTTAAAGACGTATCACTCATGTTTTGGGCTAGCAATTTCCGAATTTTTTCTTTTTCTTTGAAACAGCACAACAAATGCTTTAAATTGACATAACCTTTCTAAAAAATATTTGTGAGAAGCATGGTTTTACAGTAAATATTGTATGTGCCAAAATGAGTTTATGGTAGGTCCTGTCATTAAATAATTTTGGCATTGTTTCACTGTATTAAAACCAAGCTTCTGAAATGCCGAACCATTTTGTGAAATTAAATATCTAAAAATTATTTACTGTATTTACTTGCCTTTCTAAAAGGAAATTATCAAGATTCCAGTGAAAACGAAACATTTCAGAAATTGCCGGTAAAACACGGATGATACATGTATGTTTAACCCTCCTACTGTTTGACCATTTGAAACCATTTCAAAATTTCCACTTACCAAAATGCCCATTGGTTTTGTACACACATGGTGATACCATTTGAACAGTGTTGGTACATGTAGCAAGCTTTACTACCATTCAAATCCATTCAAATGCATAGAGGGTCCATTGATTCACCACTTAGAAGTATCCAAACAAGGTTTTGTATTAGCTGTACTACCATTTGGAAAGATCCAAACAAGGTTTTGTATTAGCTGACCTACCATTCAAAACCATTTGGGGGAAATCAATACTGTACAGTTATTTCACCATTCAAAACCACAAAAGCGAATGGTTTCAAATGGTGCATCAACTTGTATGAAAAAGGTACCAGAAGTAGGAGGGTTAATTTAAAACAATTGTAGAGGCAATTCCATGGTTACTCACGTTACATTTTTGAGGTATTAGGCCCACTCTTAATGCCATAATTTTCTTACTTAAATATTTCACTCATCAGTTTTTTTTTCCACAGGTAGTTGCATTATACCCAGACCTTACTCGGCACAAAAAAATAATTTTAGAAATATGTTGTACGTACGCTATGGTATATAAGAGAAACATGCTTGTTACTCACGTTACTTTTTTTCGGTCATGCATAAGATGTCGCTTTATCTCTTATAATAGCGATCGTATAACAAATTTCTGAAATTATTATTTTGTGCTGAGTAAGCTTTGGATATAAAAAAAAATAATGCAAAGTTCTACTGTGAAAAAAAACCCTGATGAGTGAAATATATATTATTATAATAATAATAATAATAATAATAAAGATTTGTAGCGCGCACATGTATGTATCCACCCTGCTGGGCGCTCAAGGTGCGGAAACAAAGATAAAACATGAATACAAACAATATACAATGATAGCATAGGGAGAAAATTATGTACTGAGATACATGTACCTACAATGCAATTACATACATGTACATCATCTTTGAAGAATTGTGACATAAGATGAGTTTTAAGCATCGACTTAAATCTACATGTACATGTAGTTATACTATGACAAGATTTGAGTTTAGTTGGAAGATGATTCCAGAGTCTCGGAGCCGCGACAGAAAAAGACCTATCACCCCAGTTATGGCATTAGGAATGGGTCCAAAACCTCAAAAAGGTAACATGAGTAACCATTTACAGTTCATAAGCAGTTCCTAGACTCCCAGTCTCAGATGTGAAAAGTTGTATGAAAATGAGTTTCTGGTGCTTAGTTTCTGTATACTACATAACAGTGTACAAGGTCTGTATAGTGGCCTTGAGTGGCACCAAATTGAACCATAGAGCAAGTCTGACCATGTTCAGGTTGAATTTAATCCTGATAACTTCTTGCAAAGGGCAATGTGACTATAATTAATGCACAAAGTGTGCATCTAGTTAGGTGTACATTTACAGTTAACCCTCCTATGCCCAGGCTGAAATTTGGCCCAGTAAGCACCGCACCCACAGACAGTCACTTGAGTATTTTTGGTTGCATTGCCAATTGTTCACACATGTGTATTTTTCTCTAAGAGTGCTGGAGTTAGTGGTGTACATAAGTTATATGCAGAGTCACACAGAGCTTTGTATGTACTGCAAAAACAGTTGAGTGGTTTTGGTTTGACCTCCTACCATAGCCACATGTCCTTGCATTTATTTTAGTGCACTGCATAAAGTCAATGGGTTGGGAGGTACATGGAAATTTTGAGTGTCTTTGATTGTTAAACCTATAGGAGGGTTAAATGATCAAATATCGTGCGCATTTGTTGGATGAACTTAACAGCTACTGTATTATACATAATTACATGTACATATTCTTGTGTGTGCTACATTGGTTCATTGTTAGGTTTGGCATTTTCTGTTTAATTTCCGAAACATGTACACGTTTTGACACAGAATGTGCATATACATATATGTTTTCACTAATATAATGTACATGTACATGTAGATCTGTAAATGGCATGACAGTAAAAACCAGTCAAAAATGCCCCTGTGTGCACATTTGGGTCAACAGACTGATTTTGACCACTATAGTTATTATGTACGTGTACCTGCCACAGAAGTTCAGCTATAGTAGGAGGGTTAAATGAGACGTACATGTACCAAGCCAAATACACGTATCATCAGTGTGATTAACCCTAACTCCCTAATTAAGCATTGTTACTGAACTATAAAAATCCTTCAAAATCCTCCAACTGCTTTTGTTGTCTATAGGGAGTTAGGGTTAAGTGAGTTTTTATAGTTATACCATGTTTTATTACTTTCCTGTCAATACATAATTTATGAAATACGGATGATACATGGATACATTTTGTAATATTCAATGCACAGGCACGCACTTACTGTACATACCTGTTGTGTACAATTTATTGCCTTGATTTTTGTGTAAATATTTCTTTAACAAGGTTCATTGCATCTAGATGGCTTTGCACAATACACACACTGTTATGATGTTATTGATCCAATGGCCATTAAATATCCAAGTTCCAGAGTGAAAATGTTGGGGGGGGGGGGGGCAGACTGAAAACAATTGGGAAGGGGGCTGGTGGAGTCATTGATTAGGGAAAACAAATTGGGAGTACAACATAATGGAGTGCCATGGTCGAGCGGTTTAGTGCATCGGATTTGTGTTCTGATGGCTGAGTCGTCAGAATGTGGGTTCGAATCCCAGCCACGACCGGGGTGCTTGTGTCCTTGAGCAAGACACTTTACCCAGGGGTAAATGGGTACCTGTGAGGGCAGAGTTGGTTGTTGTTTGATTAGCCCTATACATGTATGCACTGTAATGGCAGCAATTGAGCTGTATACTCCCCAGGGAGCTGAGATGGTTTCAGGAATGATTTATGAGCCTGATGAGCAGGGGTAATAATATAATGCGCCTTGAGCACCAGTTTGGTGGATACGTGCGCTATATGACAAAACACAATAAAGGGGGCCACTTTCCTACCGTCACGTTAGCAGTTTTTCTAATGGTTGTAATTTTTTTTTAAATATCTGAAACCACCAAAAAATAGACATGCATGCTTATCCTAAAAATAATTTGAGTTGATTATTACTATTATTTTTTTAATTACCCTAAAATTTCTATCAACAAATGGACGAAAAAGTGCGGTAACTTTTTCCGTCCAATTTTTATGAAAATTTGAGGGTAAAAAAAATAATAATAAATAAATAAATAAATTAAATAAATCAACTCAAATTAGTTCTAGTATAAGCCTGCATGTCCATTCACATGTTGAAATACTTTTTGGTCGGTTTCAGGTACTTAAAAATAAATAACAACCATTATGAAAACTGCTAACGTGACGGATGCAAAGTGGCCCCCTTTATTGTGTTTTATGTCGTATAAGTCTATATTATTATTATTATTATTATTATAATAATGTCATGATAATCAAAGCTAATTAATATTACTTTAGTTTGTTCATGAATGTTAAATGAATTAAAAGTCAAAAGTTACATGTACATGTGTACATGTAATGTACACACTGATACAATGTATTCCTTGCCCAATAAACAATGATCAAGTAACACAAAGGAGACTATGTACACTATGTATAGTGTGTAACAACAGTTTTATTTATCAAAAAAATTGTGACGTCATTAACCCTAACTCCCTCGGCCCATTTGCTTACACATAATCTGAATCCTCCAAAATCCTTCAGTAGTAAAAGCAAGCACATGACATGTATGCACACATGTGTTTCTAATCTGTGATACACGGCCACGGACCCTCCCTGCATGCATGGAGCAATAAACAGTGTTCACTGACCCAAGCAATCACTACAACAAACATGGATGTACATGTACCATGGAAAGGCAAGTATGCCTATTGCCTAATAACCTCAATCCTTCAAAATCCTTCACTTTGGCAAAGAGGATTTTGGAGGATTTGGGAAGGTTAGGGTTAATGATCATTTCATTGAATTGGAAGTTAACCCGAACGCCTTGTGTTTGTTCCAATAAACGCGTAAACTCCAGTTATTTATTTTCAACATCTCCTGGCTGCTTTTGGATCCTCAAGGCTTTGAAACTGCTGAGGCTGTAAAACCTGCAGTGATTTCATTCAGGTGAATTTGTCATGATGATCAGACACTAACGTTAGCTTATCCCACTTCTGCCACCATATCACCTAGGGACCAAAACTCGCCGAGCATTTCTGTGTCTGTCACCTAGCGACAGGTGACATGCTGCGGGCTGTGATAGCATCAGGGTCAAATCTAGGTCAAGAGGTCAAGAAGATCATAGACAGTGGAGCGCTGGTTAGTGATGACCTGGTTGTCAAGATGATTGACAGTAAACTGGACACACCCGAGTGCTCCAATGGTTTTCTATTGGATGGATTCCCAAGGACAGTGGTTCAAGCCCAAATGGTAAATATGTTTGCTTTTTTTATGTGTAAAGTCAATGTGTGTAATTGTTTTAAGGGTAAACTCCTTTGTGAACATCTATTTTTGTATATATTATATTAACCCTCCTATGCCCAGGCTGAAATTTGGCCCAGTAAGCACCGCACCCACAGACAGTCACTTGAGTATTTTTGGTTGCATTGCCAATTGGTAATGTAGGTCAAACCACAGAGTCACACAGAGCTGTGTATGTACTGTCCAGTGGTTTTGGTTTGACCTATCCTAGCCACATGTCCTTGCATTTATTTGAGTGCACTGCACAAAGTCAATGGGTTGGGAGTTACATGTAGGCCCTACATACAAATTTTGAGTGTCTTTGATTGGTTTTGGTTTGACCTCCTATCACAGCCACATGTGCTTGCATGTATTTGAGTGCACTGCACAAAGTCAATGGGTTAAGAGAGACATACAAATTTTGAGTGTCTTTGATTGTTAAACCTGTAGGAGGGTTAACCCTAACAACCCCAAACCCATCAAACTCCATCGGCTGGTTGTATGTTGATGGTCTCAGTACTGTATAGCCCTGACAAGGATACTTTGCATGGGGCCGGCTGTTAGTTCAACAGTTGGGTTGTAGTGTTACTGCATAGTGTTGGATTTTGGTGGATTCATGAAGGTTCTTAGCTAAAAAAAAAGCTTGGAGGGGGGGTTAAAGAGACTGAACATTTAAAAATACATAGACTGTACATGTTCAATTAACCCTCCTATAGGTTTAACACTCAAAGACACACAAAATTTGTATGTCTCTCTTAACCCGTTGACTTTGTGGAGTGCACTCAAATACATGCAAGCACATGTGGCTGTGATAGGTCAAACCCAAAGACACTCAAAATTTGTATGTAACTCCCAACCCATTGACTTTGTGCAGTGCACTCAAGGAGGTCAAACCAAAACCAAGTACATACACAGCTCTGTGTGACTCTGTGGTTTGACCTATTGGCAATGCAATCAAAAATACTCAAGTGAGTGTCTGTGGGTGCCGTGCTGACTGGGCCAAATTTCAGCCTGGGCATAGGAGGGTTAATTACTAATTCCATCAAAATACAGCCACCCAATTATGGTCAGCTGAAGGACACAAGCACGATGGTTGTGGCCAGGATTCAAACCCACATACATGTACGTTGCATACATACGTACACTGTACATGTATTTACCAAACCAAGACTTGTTAATTTGACTGGATTTAGTTAATTATTGGTTGCTGCGGCATAAATGAGCTAATAATTTCCATTCTCTGTGTTCATCTTAAACTAGGACACTGATTCCATGCCCTGTTGAAAGTCTTCTCTGATCATATTGTCCCTTTAACCCTCCTACTCTAGCTGCACTTTAGTGGGAAGTACATGTAGCTACAGAGGTCAAAACCAGTCTACTGCCTGTTTTGACTGTGGAACCAAATGTGCACACAGGAGCATTTTTGATTGGTTTTTACTGTCATTTTGACCACCCTCAACAATACCAGACAATGCTTTTACTAGTCAAAAACGGTGAATTAATTTTGACCTGTAAATGTACTTACTACACGTAAGGTTTGACAGTGTTTGACTTTTCAGTGCACGAGATATACCTTGGCAAGTATATCAACATTTTGACCCTTGTAGTAGTAGGAGAGTTAACTGATGAATAATTTATTTGATTGATCTCAATTGCTATACCAACAGCTGGACGCCCTTCTAGAATCTAGGAAGACACAACTTGACTCTGTGGTAGAGTTCAGCATAGATGACTCTCTTCTGATTAAGCGTATATGCGGTCGATTGATCCATCGAGCCAGTGGCCGTAGCTATCATGAAGAGTTCAATCCACCCAAAGTGCCTATGACAGATGATGTAAGTAAAATATCAAATGTACACATACATGTATGTAAACATGTGCAGGATGTCTTACAAAATTTGTCTTTGCTATTGCCAGAATTCCGGCTTTTTCATATTTTTCCCAAAGAAATCCGGCACTCCGTCTTTCCTCCGGCCGGAAAAAAAAAATCGCCTTTACAGAGCGCGCTCAGTTAGTCTTGGTTATCAAGACGTTCTTACCTTCTCTTTTTTTATACCATTGCGTAATACACTCGGACATTTCACCGACAGAGGGCGTTTGCTCACTTAGATGATCACGTTGTTGTGAAAGCGCCCGCTAGCGTGCGCTGGTTCATGCATGTAGTGTATGCAATTGAAAACGATAGTAGTGAGATAATGAGCAACGTCTTGAACTAAGACTAGCCTGTTGCTCCGACATATTGGAAACGGTGTGTGTGTGTGTGCATACATGGTGATTGCAACGTGATCATAAAGATTGCATTTCGCGGCCCTCATTTTCTGAAATTTTTGATTGATTTTACTCAACTTGGCTACCATAATAGAGGTCTGAAAAAAAAAAACGATGCTAGAGTAAAGAACAAGTTCAATTCGCGTTGACTTGAATCAAAAGACAATGAGGGATATTTTCATGAATGAACGTTTCAAACGGTTTGCTCTTCATTTGCGGGAAGTTTTTTTTTTCCGGGTCTGGGAGCAAAGAGCTACCTGGCATCCTTGGTATTAATTTTTCGAATTACAAGATTCTGTTTCAGAAATATGGTGCCCTCTGTGAGGTTTTCATCAGGAATTAGTAAAACGCAGGTTTTAAAAATGAAGGCAGTTAACCCTAATTCGTTAACTGGTTAGACACTCCTGCTTAGTGTAACAACATCTATCAGTTGGCCAAACGTTAAGTCTGCTGGGTGCACTCTCTCTTCACTTAAAAATCCCTAGGCATTTTTTGCTAGGAACCATCCCAAAATCCATCAACATGCAATAAAAAAGTAGTACCCCAATTGTTGGACTTTGATTGAATTGGTAAAGTAGCAAATGCAACGCATCCACGGTAAGGGTGTGTCGGGTGGAGATCTTGTTCATCAACCACATTGCATCATAAAAATACACTATTCTTATAAAGTGCACATATCCTTGTGACTAGATCAAGGCGCTGTACATTATTACTCTTGCTCATCAGGCGCATAAATCATTCCTGAAACCATCTCAGCTCCCTGGGGAGTATACAGCTCAATTGCTGCCATTTCGGCGCATGTAGGGCTAATCAAACACAACAACCAACTCTGCCCTCACAGGTACCCATTTACTCCTGGGTGGAGAGAAGCAATTATGGTAAAGTGTCTTGCTGAAGGACACAAGCACCATGGTCGCGGCCAGGATTCGAACTCGCATTCTGACGACTCAGCCATCAGAACAAAAGCCTGATGCACTAAACCGCTCGACCATGGCATCCCGTAAATGTTATTTGAGTGTTATTTTTGTTGAACCATTGTGGTTTATTGTTGGCAGTTAACCGGTGAGCCATTGATGAAACGCTCAGACGATAATGAGGAGACGCTGGTAGCTCGCTTGGCAACCTACCACAAACAGACATCTCCACTGATTGACTACTACAAAAAGAAGAACATCTTGGAGGCGGTCGATGCTTGCAAGTCCCCAGACTCTGTCTTTGCAACCATCCAGGCTCTGTTCACGAAGGCTACATCCAAAGACAAAGTCATGTTCTTATAACTTGGGAGTATCTACATAATGTCCGAAGGCTGGTTCGTACTTCACGCGAATTCAATAGCAAATTGTGATGTCAGAACCTGAGATTTGTGTGTGTGATTCGCAAAAGTTGAACACATTTCAACTTGCACGAATCATTTGCCGTGTATATATTACATACAAAGTTTCTTTTTTTTTCATTCATGTTTGCGTTCACATGAAGTACCAACCAGGCCTTATATAGAATAATTTACATTTAGCTGATTAATAGAGGTATTTCAAGGTCGTCCGGTGTAGCCTGAAGGGGTCGTTGTCACCCAGGGTACTCCCCAATGGTACCCAGGTAATCATAAAAGTACACAAACCTGCATAGGGTTGAGATTGCCTGGGGAGTATCCCTTCTGCCGTAGGAATGCATTACTCTTGTTAATCTACTCTTCATATTATAGGAAAAAGTGGTATTTTATGCAAGGTTTTCAATCTATTAACCCTAACTCCCTAGGCCCATTTGCTTACACATAACCTGAATCCTCCAAAATCCTTCAGTAGTAAAGCAAGCACATGACATGTATGCACACACGTGTTTCTAATCTGTGATACATGTACAGGGACCCTCCCTGCATGCATGGAGCAATAAACAGTGTCCACTGACCCAAGCACGGACCTTGCAATCACTACAACAAACATGGATGTACATGGAAAGGCAAGTATGCCTAATAACCATCATGTACATCCTTCACTTTAGTAAAGAGGATTTTGGAGGGTTTGTGATTTGGCCATTTATCTTGTAGACATTTATTAAGGTTACAACTACAATGCAAATTATAATAATTATTTTTTTTAACGATTTTGACGTTTGAAGGAGTGCGCGTGGTAAAGTGTTTTGATTTGTTGATTGAATTGAGATTAAAACCTTGCAAACGTAGTCTGTGATCATCAGCATTATTTACTAAGGCTGCGCCGGGTATCCGACCGAAACTGTCAATAGAGAGGTTTCGCGAGCGTACAGATACGATAACCGTATCCGTTCACGTTGGACGCGCGTCGGATTTTGTTTCGCAATCAGAGAGGTATGTGTCACTTGAGGGCGCTAAAGGTAAACGCGTGTACAGAAAGTTTCCAACAAGCATGACGAAAACTGGAGACCTGTCGACACTGCATTTTTCGCTTACAAATGACTAACACATTTCTATCTATATCATGGATGATACCATTAAAAGCAATACCGTGGGAGATGTTAATCTAGGACAAAAATACAACAAAACAGTATCCGTTTTTCTACTTACGCGTATGAACTTCCGTATCCATTGTTAACGTCCATGCAAAACATGGACGCCACGGTTACACACAAAGTGTTAACGTATCTGTATATGTATCCGTAGACGTGCGAAACCTCTCTATTATCCGGTTGCAATTACCCGTAAATGACTTTTGAACATTTTTACTGGACATTTAAGCCACACAAATGGAAGTCTCCGATTCGTTAAATTATTTCAGTAAGTCCACATTTATTACGACTCTGATATAAACAAGAGAAACTTGTGTTCATATTGGTTATTTTATACATTTGGGAGTATTTATATGTTTTTACAAAATTGTTTACGGGTATCCAGTTCACGAAATGACCGAAAACACCTTATTATTTTCGGTGTAAAGTAGGTACAAGTATCAATGATCCGGAGAAACTCTTCCATCTGAAGAGCTTTCAAATTGAAGGCATTGTAATGTATTAACAAAAAGTTGCCATTCGGCAACATTTGGGTAAACAAACTCTTTTATGACACTTCATAAAAATTATAGAAATTAAATTTTTCCAAAAACAAGTACGTTAATAAACATTGAGAACTATACCTTCTGCCAGTTCTTTTTAGAACCACACTTCTTCCGTTACCTTACAAAAATAAATATCGATATTCTAAGGCCCCCCCCCCAAAAAAGTCACATGCTTTTTTTTTGTGCCAACAGGGAAATACGTGATACATGTATACGCATGGACCAAATTTCCCTTATACAAAGTATGGTGGCTAAGAGAGGCCTCACAAATCGTTCATACCCCTATGTGAAAAAGTCGTTTAACCAGTTGACGTCGGGAATATTAATTTTTTTCCGTTCCCCCGTGCGGATTTATTTTCAGTGAAAAATCTGAAAAAATTTCTAGCCATTAATAATTTTTTTTGTCAATGAAACTAAGTCTGGACACCCAAATAAACACCTTTACTCATTGACATTTCAAGAATTAAATGGCTAGTTTTTTAATTACGGTTGTATTTCTTCAGCACAATTAGACCGTTGGCAATCTCCGATGCAACGGCCTATTAGCGACCAGCGCCCGGTCGAAAAGACGGCATACCTGGAGAGAGATCGAATGCCTCATAAACAATGGATATAAATCCATCTTTACAAATGCTTGGCTGGTATGTCAAAGGAACAGGTCTTGGATAAAGGGATTAGGCAAAAATCAACAAAAAGAGTGAACTCGTTCAGTATTTGCAGTGCATTTTGTCCGGGGCCACTGAACCGAGAAACGATTGCGTGTATACACGTCAGCCGTCACGACGGCACGCCACGTGTGGCGTGTTGACAAGTCTCCCGGTGACACACACAAAAATCGGAATGCGTGTTTAGACGCTCTCCGATCCGCTGTACAAAAAAAAAATGCGTGTATACACGTCATCCGAAGCGAACTGGTTAAAACATAGCATGGCAGAATTACAATCGATCCAGCAATTTTGGCTGCAATTGGATATTGTTTCATAGCAACAACAAAAATTTAAATGCCGGCGCGCAGAGACCAGAAACCGGAGACTTTTGTTTTTTGGCCTAAAGGATGATGCTTCATTTTTTCCCAGTGGACTACACATAGGAGGGAAAACATGGGAAGGGTTGTGTTTTTGATTGAATTCCATATTTGGACACTTGCTCATTGGTATTTTTAGTTTTGAAACGATGTCCAGTTGCAACTGAAATTGCTGGATCAATTAGAATTCTGCCTCTTTGTATTTTAAACAACTTTTTCACATTCGTCGTCGTTAGGGTTTCTCAACGTGTACGTCTTACGTACTTGGAGATCCATGGCCATATTTTTCGTACAGCCACTTGTTGAAATCATTTCTGTTAAACATAATTCTTCTAAGCTGCATAGGTTCAATCTTGGCGTTCTTGCCAAGACGCGTCCAGTGCGCTTGTTGTCCTTTCCGAGGGTTCGCAAAGCAAAGTATCTTTTGGAGCTCATTATTTTGGCGGCGGGTGGTGTGCGCTATGAACTTGTAGTGTTGTTTTTCGCAGAACGATGCAGTACTTTGGTGTTGCTGTACTTGAAGGACCAATCCCACTCTGTGTCATCAGCATCCTTCGTGTTCTTGGCAGGCGCGTTTCGACGGACGTAGCCGCCTTTGAGCATCTTTCTGAGAAAGTCGACCCATATAGAATTGATCCGGGTGTTCTCTTTCGCGGTCAGGAGGCGGGCCTGTAGTGCATAGGTGTAGTGCATACATTGGAGTAATAATGGACACTTATATTGCGCTGGTATCCGCCAAGTTTGACGCTCATGGCACATGAACATTATTACCCCTGTTCAGCGCACTGTGCTGTCATTCCAGAAACACCGGGGCAAGCCCCTTCTCTTTCACATGCATTACATCCCCTCTGAAGGATGCAGCAATTATGGTTAAGTGTCTTGCTCAAGTGCTGAAGGACACAAGCGCCTCAACCAGCCACGCCAGGGATTTGAACCAATATTCCAACAACACCACAGCCACTAAGCCACCAAATTAGTGTTTGGTCTGGTTCCAATAACCACGTATCAAAAAAAAAGAAGAAAAAAGCATGTCAGCACTTTTTAAGCCACCCAGAAACCAGAGATGGTCATAGACCAGAAACCATTTGCTCATACTGTGTTGTTGTTGGAAGCAGTTACAGGAATCCATCTGAAACAAGGGTCAAAGTCATGCGTACAGCCAAGCCTTTGAGTAGCCCGCCCAGGCCCAGGCTTTTCCCCTGCCTACTGGACTATACAATTAGCTCTGCTTGCCTGGGCTAGGCCCTCCAGAAGCCCAGGTTATGTTGATTGGCAGGTACTGTATTGTTACAGGATTAGGACTCACAAAAGACAGATTAGGAGGCTAGGTAGCAAAGGCTTGGCTGTACCAAGACTTTGGCCTTCCTCCCTAAACTCTCACAGATTTCCATCCAGAAATGGAGCGTCATGATCAACAGGGCATGGAATCGGGGTGCTAGTTTTAAATTAACTCAGTGACTGAAAATAATACCCCACATGATAAAGCCATATTATCATTGCTGCTGCATAAATAAGCCAGTAATTTTCAGTGATCTTAAACTAGAGCAGTAATTACATGCCCTGTTGAAAGTTTGCTCTGCTCGTGATGACATCATCCCTTTAAGAAAGGTTTAAACATATCCTGCAACTACAATTTTCAACACAAAGTAAATCTTTCTCTAGTCATTTAATATTGTTACTCGTACCGTCACTGACAACAGCACATGTGCATACCTTTTGTACTCTTGTCCGCTGATGAGAGTTGATTTATACAAGCCTTCAGAGGAAGGGCAGATAAAACTTGTGATGAATGATGTAAAATAAAAAAATGAATCTTCTATACTTGAATCTACAATCCCGGCCAAAATAGTTGGGACATGTTACAATAAACATGTCCGTCCCCTGCTCCCCCGTTCCCCCCACCAATGTTGTTATATCCAGCTGGAGCAAATACCGCGCAATGAGAGCCAACATTGTCAGGGGGCCGGGGGGGCCCAGCGAGATTTGACCGGGATTGTATACAGACATAAAGGATGAATGATTTTGCTGTAGCCTTTTACACAGTGACCTGGGGCCAATTTTATAGAGCTACTTATCAGATTGTATTTTGGCTGGTAGTCCGTTTTGTATATTGCTTATCATCTCTATGAAATTAGCCCCTGACTAGCGAGTTAAAGTGTCTCCTGCACATAATATTGAAGCCATTGGGCCGCCATGTTGCTAGTCTCTTAAACCACACATTTATAATGCTAATATGGAGATTTCTTTCGATCAGTATGCTGTGATCGTCCTCAGAGATTTGTTTCCCCCATGAGCATGTACTTTTGTGTAAGTAGAAGCAGAAGAATTCATACAAACTTAATTTGTTTTAACTCGGTACATCTGAAGATTAGGCAACTTTTTTTTCTGCTATTGGTCAACATTTGTGCACCAACCCTGGATTTAATCCAGGGATTACCAGCATCAATGGAAACCATCTCCAGACCCTATGTATTTTTTGTGAGTCTACATCGTTTTGGGGGTCAATACTGCCTGTATAGAGGTTGATCCGATGACCTGAACTATGAGCGCCCCATAGATTATTCTATTGGGCACATATATTTGAGTGAAGGCACAAATGGCAAACCAGTTGATGACATGTGATTTGATTGGTTGCAACACATATTACAAGGATCTGTGAGCAAGTTAAATAAATGGAGAATTAGCTGTTGCAAACTCTTTACCAACCTAAAGGACCTGTAGTATAAATGCAAAATAGTAGTTACGTTTTGAACCTAGCAAGTTCTTTCTCAAAAGCAAAATGAGACAATACAAACATACAAGAGGGAGCAGAAATTAGTCGGGTGTGAAACGAACCCAAAAGAAAAAAGGTACAAAAAGCAGAGTCAGGAACTAGTCCTGGGACCGGACTAAAAGAAGGATTAAATTACACAATGAAAGCATGCCGGATACAGCTACCATGAGATTTTGGCTGGAGTAAGTTAAATAATTATCCTGTCGGATCCCAGATGTGACGACGTTTTGAATGCACTGCCTGTGTTAAGAAGTTCAAAATTGTCTACAATTAGGGCTGTGCTAAATATCTGGTTGATTTTTCCACATCGAATATTCATATATAAAGTGCAACTTCCGCATTTCCATCATTATTCCCCCCCCCCCCCCCCCAGATGTGACGATGTTTTGAATGCACTGCCTGCTATGGGAGAGAAAACTGCCTGTGTTAAGAAGTTCAAAATTGTCTACAATTAGGGCTGTGCTAAATATCAGGTTGGTTTTTCCATTTCGAATATTCGTATATAAAGTGCAACTTCCGCATTTCCATCATTCTTCCCCCCCCCCCCCCAGATGTGACGATGTTTTGAATGCACTGCCTGCTATGGGAGAGAAAACTGCCTGTGTTAAGAAGTTCAAAATTGTCTACAATTAGGGCTGTGCTAAATATCTGGTTGGTTTTTCCATTTCGAATATTCATATATTCATATATAAAGTGCAACTTCCGCATTTCCATCATTATCCCCCCCCCCATCTACATTTGCAAGCCCATCCTATGTTCAGGCCTTATCTATCAGACATGCTTGTTGTATCACGTGGCCCAATTACAATCGGCAGCCTTCGAATAAATCAAAAATTTGCTCGAAATCAAAATCCGAATATCTGGTTACCAAATTATTCGAAAACACATAGCCCTATCTACATTGCTACATTATCTAATGCAGGTAAGATTTTAGCAAATGCGCTCCAAAGCTGGCATTTACCATGTTGAAAAAACTGCGGCAAAGACGAACACCATCGAACCACTCAAGTCATTTTGCCGACAACTTTGCTGGCATGGGGGCCATGTGGTTATTATAACACAAATAAGGCTTACACAGCTAACCCATTGCTGGTGAATTGGTCTATCTGCTCTGTACACACTGTAGCCCTCTAGTGGAGAAAATACATCCAGTGTCTTGATGATTGGACACTTTTGCATCAATGGAAAACTGCGTACATTTGATTCGCGTTTGTAATGGTACTACACGAACGTGTACTCTTTCTGCCATCCAAAGATCACTGGAGATATTCCACATTTACACACATCAACTGCAAATTACGCCAAACGTGATGCACTGTAGCTGCTCTATGGATCAACAGTGATCTAACATGTGCCCTCTACAGCTCATGCACGGTAAGTACATAGTTATTCACAATTATCCCTCCACATTCTTGACTCTTAAAACAACAGGCACAGACGTACACGGCAACATCCCAATCTCTGTAATCACCATGGAGATAAAGTCGGGTGGTGTGACATCATAGACTAGGTTGAGTATCGACAGTGATTTGATGTTCCTCCAGTTGCTTAGATACTGGATAGGTTTGCTGATCTTCACCAAGTCATCTGGATCTCCTGGAAAGGCAGAGAGTGGTGTTCAATATTAATGTCCAATGTGAACAAGAGCTGTTAAAGAATGCGTTCTAGTTGTGTTTTTGTGAGCTTATAAGTCTCCTGTTGATTGTGGCCTTGAGCAAGACACTTTACCATAATTGCTTCTCTCCACCCAGGAGTAAAATGGATACATGCAAAGGCAGAGATAGCCCTTAGTTTAGGCCCACATGCAGCAACCCGAAACGCAACGCACGAAAAAAGACCACGCATGCGAGTGTGGATGGCCTGTTCTGTGGTTTGATGTTTTTCTACTGATTTGGTAGAATACACAATGCATTTAATAGGTTGTTAGGGTATCACTTATTTAAATATTGTCGCAGTTTTCACTAAGTGACATATTCGTCCAAGTCGTGGTAAAATCACGTTGCAAGATATAAGCGATTGAAGTTGGTCAAGTTTTAAAACCGCAGTTTCGATGTAATTTTAATCTCGACTATCATTAATTTTTACTTTGTTAGAAAGCTGAAACCTCAAATGATACCTAACTATATTCGTTTTGGAGAGGAAAATAACTATAAACGAGCAACAAACTTATAAACGAAACAGTCACTTCGTGAAAACTGCACACGCTGTTGTCAAGTTTTCACGAACTGATGTTTCCCGTCCATTAGTATAGGGACACGCGTCAACTTCGTGGAACACACGTGTGGCGTGATCGAATTGTGTCACTTAGTGAAAACTTAAAAACATGCAGTAATACATGCACAAGGCTGCAATCGGTCACTTCATGAAAACTTAAAAAAGACAGTTGACTTCAATTTTACAAAAACTTCATTACTTTAATTATTAAACTAGATAGTTTTGAGGATTAAAACTTGGTAAAATGAAAGATAACAGTATTTGAAGTCCAAATATTGACTGAACTCATTTTCCCCAAAAATATGAATTTTTAGCAATCCATCACTTCGTGAAAACTGCAAAGATATAGACAAGACCAACATTTTTGCTTAACCCTGCGTCAAGAGAAAAGGTGATTCCGGAAGGCACTTTTTTTCCTTTTTTTAATTACTGAAAAACCTTTGGGCGAATTCCGCTGAAACTTCATGTAATCCTCAATGAGAACCTCTAGTTTTATATTCCATAGTAACCTTTAACATCGAGTTCAGTTCAGGTCACCCCCGACCGTGGGAAAGTTGGGCATCAAGCCAGAGCCCATTGACTTGTGCACAAATCTAAGCCCATTCAGTTGTGTAAACATCTAATCCTTTGATATTTCACCGCCTAGCCAGCCTGGCTGGCCTTATCAAGATAATTTATGAGTAATCCTACTGTAGAATGTGACCAGGGGACCTAGATTCATCTAATTACACAACCAACCAGTGTTTTATGCACAAATCTCAACCCATTCACTTGTACACAAATCTAAGCCCATTCACGTGTGCGCAAATCTAAGTACTCTGAGTATCTCTGCCAAGAAAGGTCAGCTGTCTGACCTTCACAACCCTAGCTATCAATCATCCTACTGTAGGATGGTCCAGGGGACCTCCATTCATGAATTTAGACTGTTGGAAATCGGTTAGAAAAGGATTGCGTAGTGTATTAGATCGTTAGAAAACGGATCGCGCGGTGTATTCTGTGCGTAATACAAAGTGCCTTCCGGAGTCTCCCCTTATTCCGCTTGTGGTAGTTGTGGTGTATTGCGGCTCGCAGAGTTAAGGTGATTAAACAAATTTGCATACACAAATTATTCATTTTGATGGAGGTTTATGAATATTTCAGGAGTAGCATCTTTGGAACAGATTGGTAAAGGGGCTCATAGCTTTGCCACTCAAGATCGAGATTGTGTTGTTGCTAGGTCAGAGTTGGTTGTTGTGTTTGATTAGCCCTGTGTGCACCAAAATGACTGCATTCTCCCCAGGGAGCTGAGATGGTTTCAGGAATGATTTATGCATCAGATGGGCAGGGGTAATAAAGGCACTATTAGCACCAGTTTGGTGAATATGTGCACTATAAAGAAGTATGCAATATTATCATTCAAAAACATTCAAATGTATTTGAATGTTAGTTTGTATGCTAGCCTTGACTAAGGTGCATCAGAACAGTTTGGTCGCATAACTTTGCCCCACTTAGCTATCCATAAACTCTGTTGCAGCCATTGCCCACACAGTGCTTGAATGCATATGCATACACACTGTATGTACAAGTGTACATACAGACAGTGACCATTCGTGCTTAGATCCTTCTGTACTGACCGGACTAAAGAAGGATTAAATTACACAATGAAAGCATGCAGGATACAGCTACCATGAGATTTTGGCTGGATTAAGTTAAATAATTATCCCATATGTGGCAAGGTTTAGAATGTACTGCCTGCTATGGGAGAGAACACTGCCTGTGTTAAGAAGTTATTGTCTACAATTAGGGCTGTGCTGAATATTCGATCGATGGTTCGAATATCTGATTAGTTTTTCCAGTTCGAATATTCAAATAAAAAATGCAGCTTCCGCATTTCCATCATTATTCCCCCGTCTACATTTGCAAGCCCATCCTATTTGCAATGTTATTTGCGTGGTGTAGGTCAGGCTATATTCAGGCCTTATATATCAGACATGCTTGTTGTATCACGTGGCGCAATTACAATCAGCAGCCTTCGAATATATCGAAAATTTGCTCGAAATCAAAATCCGAATATCTGGTTACCAAATTATTCGAAAACAAATGGCCCTATCTACATTGCTACATTATCTAATGCAGGTAAGATTGTAGCAAATGCGCTCCAAAGCTGGCATTTACCATGTTGAAAAAACTGCAGCAAAGACGAAATTCAAGGCGTAGCTTATTATGCTAAATTTAAAATCGAAAGACATATTCTCATTGGTTTATTGGTTGGCCCAGCAACTGCTTCACTGCAATGTCATGTGCATACATTGTGTGCATTGTGTGTGGGATCAAACGAGGTCAAAGTTAGGAGCATGTGATTGGCCATCGTTTAAAAGGAACCGCTCACAAATCAACAATTCTTGCATATGAGTTTCCATCAGATTTCCAATGCGAAAATAAAAAAACACATAAAACTCTCGATTACAGAAGGATCAAGGCTATTGATTCAGTTCAATTCAGTTTGAACCTGTAAGAGGTCGCAATGCACAACCATATCCACATCTCAGTTTATATTGATCTTGCTGTATAATAATAATAATAATAATAATAATAATAATGTGGACTTATATGGCGCACGTATCCACCAAACTGGTGCTCAAGGCGCATTATATTATTACCCCTGCTCATCAAGCTCATAAATCATTCCTGAAACCATCTCAGCTCCCTGGGGAGTATACAGCTCAATTGCTGCCATTACAGCGCATATAGGGCTAATCAAACACAACAACCAACTCTGCCCTCACAGGTCCCCATTTACCCCCTGGGTGGAGAGAAGCAATTATGGTAAAGTGTCTTGCTCAAGGACACAAGCACCATGGTCACGGCTGGGATTCGAACCCACATTCTGATGACTCAGCCATCAGAACACAAATCCGATTGCACTAAACCGCTCGACCATGGCACTCCATGTAATGTACATGTTCATGCATGTACGTGTACGTATGGACCCTATCCCGGAACAGCACAGTGTGTACTGAATTTCTCGGGCCAGAAATGGATACAGGATGGGGTTACCACACTACGACTAGGCAGATTCACGCAAACCGCCGATGGTGGCGCTATTTTTCATATCCTTTTTTTCTGTCGAAGTTGTGACCCGCTGAACTTTCATGGTAAAATTCTAATATAAAGGGTAGTCTACGGATGTAGTCACTTCTAGTGTCGATAAATGGATACTACACATCGTGGTTATCTTAATTGATCAGTCCATGCCAACTGTAACGTTGGCACAAAAACAGTGCAACTTGCGCAAAATAGACTTTGTTAGTAGGCCTACTACAAGGATACATTGCAGGCAAATTCGGTCACAACTTTTCAAATGAAACTGGATCTTAAAAATTACCAAATATTTAAATCAACAAAAATTCGTAACTTTGCATAGGGTTAACCTATCATGACCATTGACCCCTAATTTTCTTTCTAATTTTTTGTTCTATCCAGTGATATGACACTTAAAAGCATTGAACTTTTGAAGCAACTTCAAATTTTCATGAAACTGCCTACTACGACAATAGCTTTGGTCAAGCCTTGTTGTATGCTTGCACAGTGGTTTAAAACCCTATATGACCCAGACATCAGTACACTTCAGTACAAAAAACGGTCAAAACATTTATAAAAATTACCAAGAATTTGCACATACCTCTTCTGGATGGACTAAGGAAATGTATTTTAACGTCAGCAGAAACTTCATTCATGAAATTTTGCCGATAATTTTGTATAAAAATAAGTTCACTTTCAAGAGAGGGCGCAATTCAATTGAAAATTGTAGTAGCTGCATCGCGCTGGCTAGTTTCAGTAAACAGAGGGCGCTGTTTTGCCACGCGTAAAACAACGTTTTTTGTTGAAAACAGCGTGCTGAATAATCGTATTTTGGGGTGTAAAATTTCATTTGCGCTAATTTGCCGTAAATTTCTAGTCACAACGGATAGTTACTCTATCAATATATAACAAAGTTATGGCATTCCATCCAGGCCTTTTCTGGCTTATTTTGAAAATGTGTGACCCTAAATTTGTAAAATAATAACATTTTTGGGCCATTTTAGTTGAAGATTTCAAAGCATAATTGCACTATCATACAATTATCGGTCCGCATTATACTTTTACAGTTCGAAAGACTATTTAATAAGCAAAATTAACAGGCAGTATTTTTTTCTCAAACCATTTGAAATATGCCTTAGCAGATGCTTTTTAAAATATTAGGATGTGTGTTTTTTGTCTGTTTAACTCATGTCATTCTATACAAGCTAACTAAAATTTCTTAAAAACGGTAATAAATTTCAAAAAAGCAATTTTGGTTCATAAAACTGGATCTTCATAATCAAGTAAACAATTATTTTAATTTATCTCAGAAAAAAAATCGGACCCGATGTCTGGGTCTTAAACCACTGTGTAATGTTTGGTGAATCCATCCAAACTGTATGGTACTGTCTACAAAATGTTTGAGTTCAAACTTCTAAGGTAATGCTCACCTAATTCATTGGAGACAAAGCTATCTGTTTGTACACGCTCACTGAATTTGTACGTCTCGCAGCAAACCAGAACAGGCACATTGTAAGCCTTGGCTACCATGGCGATAATTGATGACCCGACCCTTGACATGACATAGCCATTGGCCAATAGTGCATGAGCTCCTAAGTACACCTTGGAAACCTACAAAATAATAACAAAACCTTTATTTTGATTGGCCCAGACCATAGAAATAAGATCATCTGATATTCAACCACCTTGTCACTAGACAATGTCTAATTTAATTTTGCATTAGGCAAAAAAAAAAAGTCTCCGGTCACGGTCATTGGTCGCCTTCAAAATCGGTGCAGTGACGTATTTTTAAAACATTTTTAAATTTTTTTGCAGGGAAATACGTGATACGTATACACAGGGACCAAATTTCCCATATATTCAAAGTATGGCGGCTAAGAGTGGCCTCACAAATCGGGCAAACGTTCATACCCTATGTGAAAAAAAGTTGTTTACAACACAGCACGGCAGAATTCCAATCGATCCAGCAATTTTGGCTGCAATTGGACATCGTTTAATAGCACCAAAAAAAAGGAAATTAAAAATGCCGACGTGCAGGTCTAAGGCGATGCATGCGGAGACCAGAAACAAACTTTTATTTTATTTGGCCTTAGAATAGGGCAGCGTATAAGTTTTATAGTGAACACTAGCTCATGGTCATATATTAACCCTCCTACTTCTGGTACCTTTTTCATACATGTTGATCCACCATTTGAAACCATTCACTTTTGTGGTTTTGAATGGTGACATAACTGTGTACAGTATTGATTCCCCCAAATGGTTTTGAATGGTAGGTCAGCTAATACAAAACCTTGTTTGGATCTTTCCAAATGGTAGTACAGCTAATACAAAACCTTGTTTGGATACTTCTAAGTGGTGAATCAATGGACCCTCTATGCATTTGAATGGATTTGAATGGTAGTAAATCTTGCTACCAACACTGTTCAAATGGTATCACCATGTGTGTACAAAACCAATGGGCATTTTTGAAAGTGGAAATTTTGAATGGTTTCAAATGGTCTATCAGTAGGAGGGTTAAGATCTATCTCAAATTTAAAAATACATGAGACTTTGAAGTCCTGACTTTAATATCTAAAGTGGTTTCAGATGACACCATAAAATTGATTCCACGTAAAATGTCAATTCTGCATTCAATTGTCAAATATTCTTGATGCCAAAATGAACCCATTTTCTTTCCGATTCCATCGCGTATTTGTGTTGGGGACCACAACAATTTGTTGATTTCTTTTACTGTTTTAGTTGTTCTTTGCAATCTGTTTTTCGAGATTAAAATTTACTTTAATTAATTGATAAAATAATGAAAACAACATGGTATTGTGTCTCTGACTAGACAGTTAAAAATTGCTTTCTTTACTAATAAAAACAGAAAATAAAAATCTGGATTTCCAACCTAAATCCAAAAAGAATTTTTTATTTATCATAAATTTAGTTTCAAATTCAAGCCACATGTTTTTGCAAACTTACAGTTACATTCACAGAAAATATGCTTAGGAATCTCAGGATAATTTTTTAAGAGAGTACAATTCTGGCATAATTAACATTAACCTTCCCAAATCCTCCAAAATCCTCTTTGCCAAAGTGAAGGATTTTGAAGGATTGAGGTTACATGCTACATGCTCTTTGCTAAAAGTGAAGGATTTTGGAGGATTGAGGTTATTAGGCATACTTGCCTTTCCATGATACATGTACATTCATGTTTGTTGTAGTGATTGCAAGGTCAGTGCTTGGGTCAGTGGACACTGTTTATTGCTCCATGCATGCAGGGAGGGTCCCTGACCATGTACATGTATCACAGATTAGAAACACATGTGTGCATATATGTCATGTGCTTGCTTTACTACTGAAGGATTTTGGAGGATTCAGGTTACATGTAAGTGTAAGCAAATGGGCCTAGGGAGTTACGGTTAAGAAATTATGCCTGAGAATGACTGATACATCAACTTGTATACCTTCTCAAATCGTTGATAAATAAGTGAATGAAAACAAAATAAATAATTGCGATACTATTGAAAATCATGATATATGTTTGCCAATATATACTACTCAAAACAATTTAGGGAACACCGGATTTTTAACATCAAATAGGTTTGAAATGTTCCATGCACCGGGATTTTCATTTGCAAACCCCCTCTCTCTTTCAGTAGTCATGTCATGAAATGTGTAATCACTACATGCATCCTTTATCATCTGTTTCATTGTGCAGTTGTTTCTCATCAATTCTGTGAAACATTGTGTTTATCTGAAATAAATGATCTTGCTTTAACTGAGATTATTCTGGTGTTCCCTAAATTGTTTTGAGTAGTATATCATGGATGAAAAAAAATTCGATATCACCCATGTTTAGTAGAGGTTGATACTGTGTTTGAAAAGCCACTGAAACACTGAACTGCTCAGGGCTGTATACTCCCCAGGGAGCTGAGAAAAATTACAGGAATGATATTGGCCCAATGACCATGGGTAATATGTAAAACACATTCAGACATTATTTGAAATATGCTAAATGTAAGAATTAAATATTTATTTATTACTATTCTACATCCACCCTCCCTCTCCCAGTGCTTGTTAACAACTGATTCAGTTCAATGAGCACACACTCCTCTCCCCCCACTCTTAGGATCCCAGTAAGCTTGGGTAAGCTTTTTTTTTTAATTCGATTACAATATCGAGAACCTTTTGAAGTTATCGAGATATCACAAAATCGCGATTAAAAAAAATATATCGCGATTAAAAAAAAATCACTATTGTGAGTCAAGTCAGAAATTTCATGGAAACAAAATTTGGACAGTCTTTTCAGGTTTTGGAAGTGAGAAACAAAAGCGAACTACTTCAGAAGTACATACACACAACGCAAACGAATTTGGGATTTACTGTGATGCTTGTAGAGGGGTACATACCTGTGGTTATCGGCTCTAAAGCAATCATGTATGAATGTAAAAAAAATAATCGCGATACTATCGAAAATCGCGATATATGTTTGTCGATATAACGTGGATGAAAAAAAAAATCAATATCGCCCAAGCCTAGATCCCAGTTCCACCAGTTTCCCACCTGCATGCTTCAACGCACTAATCCTCCAGCATCCAGTCTTTGTGCGGATCCTCCAGCAAGTCTACTTAAGCAGCAGCATCTCCCAGAGTCCGGCAATCTCCTGAAGGTGATCAGAGCATATTGATCAAAACGTCGAGTTGCAACCCCAAGTTCTTTTCAGAACTAATCACTACTCAATTGAGAATTTCACATGGTGTCACCGCAGTCTTTAGTTATACAATACAATACAATACAATGAAGGCATTTATATAGCGCTCTTACACAAACGGTATCACAGCGCTTTACAGTGAGATGCAAGTACAATTTAAAAATACACAGTGCCTAAAATAAATGAGTCTTGAGAGATGTTTTAAATTGACTCAATGAAGAAGCATGACGGATACCAGATGGTAGTTCATTCCAAATGCTGGGTGCAGCAGTATAGAAACCCTTGTTAGCCGCAGTTAAATGTGTAGTTGGCTTTTTGAAGATCCGGGAATCAGAATTTGAACGGAGTCCACTGTGGTTAGGTTGGTGTGGTGTAATAAGCTCACAGAGATAGGATGGCGCAGAGTCAGTAACACATTTATAGGCAATAGTCAATGTTTTGAAATCAATCCGGTCTTGAACAGGAAGCCAGTGAAGCTGTCCTTATCCTTTTCATGCAAAGCTACAAACATTAATTACCATCCATTCTAGCATAACAATCTCCATCAGTAAACATATGAATTGTATTGTAAACATACCTCTTGCATCATGTAAGAGACGGAGCTTATCAGGATGTATGTACACTTGATACCGTGTTTCATGAGTCGACGAACTGCCTCAATGCCTTCCATCTTAGGTCTACTATCAGCAACAATCACACGGAACTTCTTACCGGCTTGGTGAGCATCGCACAGAACTTTATGAATTAAGGAAGAACTGAAGAATAGAAACAAATAACAAATAAATAGCATTTTTCTGCAGTGTTGCACTTTATGTGAAAATAGATATTAAAAAAAAAACCTCATTGAATTGTGTGTACCCAATTAGTACTCTCCAACGCTTTAACTCTCCTATAGGTTTAACAATCAAAGACATTCAAAATTTGTATGTAACTCCCAACCCATTGACTTTGTGCAGTGCACTCAAATAAATGCAAGGACATGTGGCTTTAGTAGGAGGTCAAACCAAAACCACTCGACTGTAACTTATGCAGTACATACACAGCTCTGTGTGACTTCTGCATATAACTTGTAAGACATACACAAGTGTGTTTGACTTTGCCACTATCTCCAGCACTCTTATACACATGTGTGAACAATTGGCAATGCAACCAAAAATACTCAAGTGACTGTCTGTGGGTGCGGTGCTTACTGGGCCAAATTTCAGCCTGGGCATAGGAGGGTTAATGTAAAACCTCATCTGCTTGTTGGCAAAGTACATGTGTAGTGTCTGTCCATAAATTCACAAACTTGTTGGTATTTTTTACTGACATAATTTGTCAGTTCATTTGAGTTTTGTGTTGGTAAATTAACCCTCAAAAAATGTCTTCCCCCCCCCCCCACCCCCAAATCCGGGCTGCACCACTGTTTATGGGTCTGATGAGCTAAGGTTCTGATGAGCTATATCCTGTTCGTAAGTCGATATAATAATTATAATAATGGACACTATATTGTGCCGGTATCCGCCAAATTTGACGCTCATGGTGCATGAACATTGTTACCCCCGTCATCGGGCCAGTTATATCATTCCTAGAACCATGGAATCATCTTCCAACTAAACTCAAATCTTGTCATAGTATAACTAGATTTAAGTCGATGCTTAAAACTTATCCTATGTCACAATTCTTCAAAGATGATGTATATTTGTAATTGCATTGTAGATACATGTATCTCAGTACATCATTTTTTTTCTCCTATGCTATCATTGTATATTGTTTGTATTCATGTATTGTTTTTGTTTTTTCTTTGTTTCCACGCCTTGAGCGCCCAGCAGGGTGGATATGTGTGCGGTACAAATCTTTATTATTATTATTATTATTATTATTATTATTATCTCAACTCCCTGGGGAGTATGCAGCCCATGCTGCCAAATGTGTAACGCAACGAGCTTAATCAAACACAATTACCATCTCTGCCCTCAAAGGTCCCCATTTATACTCCTGGGTGAAGAGAAGTAATTATCGTGAAGTGTCTTGCTCAGGGACACAAGCACCACGGTCGTGGCCAGGATTCGAACCCACATTCTGACGACTCGGCCATCAGAACACAAGTCCGATGCACTAAACCGCTCGACCATTGCACCCCATGTAATACACACGCGCATTGGTAGTACACGCATTCTTTCTGTTACTTCCAGTTCCAAAGCTGGTTAAGCTAAATTCCTTGATTTCAACGTTCAAAAGCAATTCTTCAGGCAGAAATTGACTTTGCTGATACATGTAAGAGACTTTACAACATATACGTTAAATGCACGTCCCAAGCTTTCTAATTTCTTGCGTAAATCCTGAAAGGAAAGGGTGGTCAATGCATTCCCAATGGGCTTAATGATGATCGATGGAGCCAGCACGTGTGAAGTGGGCGTGGTTTATGTTGGTCACACTTACGAACAGGATAAAGGATATTGAGCATCTGTTTGGTGGATACGTGTGGATACGTGTGGATACGTGTGGATACGTGTGCTAGGTAAACAGGCCTGGAATTACAATTTTTTTAGGGCAAGGCCACTTTGGCCTTGGAGCAAGCCAAATTTTGGAGGGCACCAAGGCCAGTTGATAGGGCACCAAGGCCAAATTATGAAAAATAGAAAAGGCACGAAGGCCATTAAGTTATTAGTTTAATACGAGTTGTAAAACAAATTACAACTAACGATATGCACGAAGTTGTTTGGTTTTCTGTTGGTTTTTAATTTATTTTTTAAAGGCCTCTTTATTGAATATGTGTACTGTCCAAGATGATAATCTAAATCTGTTCCTTGTTTTAAATACCTTTGAGAAATCCTAACAAAAGAATATCACTGTCAATGAAATATAAATGAGGGAAAATGTAACCTGTGAATAAAGCATTTGGCAGCAGAGCTTTCAAACTCGTCTCTGACAGATCGCTTCAAGCGCTCTTTTCACGGCATTGTTGTTTGTTTAGGCCTTATTAATTTTCTCGAAAAGTTTTTCGAGCAACGATAGCTTTTTCATACGTTAAAAGTTTTCCTTTCACAAACCAGCTGCACACACGATACCACGTGATTTATACACGGGCGTGAAAACTCCACCGATAGAGGGCGCTTGTACAGCAACAGCGCCCTCTGTTCGTGTGCAGTGTTTGTGGAAGGGAAATCACGATAGAAGAACAGCGTGTGTTGCGAGACTCTGACTCGTGAATGGATTGCGCTGGATATTATAAGATACATCGTCGCCCGAAAATAGAAATGTATGTAAAAATTGAAATTATATTAAAAGGGCACGACGGCCAAGGGGGGAAAAGGGCACGGCAATTATGGCCGTGAAGATGGTATTTTCTTGAGGGGCACCACGGCCAGTTACAAGGGCATCGACGGCCATGGCCGTCGTGGCCGCCGTGTAATTCCAGGCCTGAGGTAAATACACATTATTATTCTTATTATGTAACACACATACCAGGTGTATATCAGGATGACATCTCCATCTTGAATCTTCTTGATAGCATCTTTGGAGATTGCCACTGCAGCAAGGATAATCTTCTCCTTCACGTAAGAATCGATGCATTGATATAGATGCTCCTTAGCCTACAAGATAAGGTTAATACTTATAATGTAATTAACCCTAACCATCTCAAACCATTCAAAATATAACAGTAGCATTTGTTGTATTTTGATGGACTCAGTACTGTATAACCCAGACAGGGACACTTTACATGGGACCGGGTGTCCCAATTCCAGCTAAGTCCAACAGTTGGGTGGTAGTGTTTGTGCATGGTGTTGTATTTTGATGGATTCATCAGTAATGTATAGCCCAGACAGGGATACTTTGCATGGGGCCAGTTGTCGTGTTACTGCATGGTGTTGGATTTTGATGGACTCAGTACTGTATAGCCCAGACAGGGATACTTTACATGGGGCCCGGGTGTCCCAATTCCAGCTAAGTCCAACAGTTGGGTGGTAGTGTTACTGCAAGGTGTTGGATTTTGGTGGATTCAGGAAGGTTCCTAGCCAAAATAGCTAGGGGGTTAGGGTTAATGTAATTAAAATGAATCAACTCAAATTGGCCATACATTTTTGACAGACAATTATCCCTGTATTGAAGGGCTCAAACCCTGAGTCCGAGTCCTCAGTGTAGAGTTCAAGTTACAAGACCTTTAAAAGTAACACTTTAATAATAATAATAATAATGATCATTTGTAATGCGCCGGTATCTGCTCATGGCGCAGTGACACATCAGTGTAAACAATAAAACAAAATACATGGTAAGAACAATGCAATATAAAATTACAAGGAACAATGATTGTAAAAAGGCTGACTGGCCCTGGTCAGGATATGCTAGGCAAAGATGATATTCTGACAACAAGGAAAAACCCTGCATACACAACCATGCAAACAAGGTTGATTTGCCAAAAATATAAACACCGTAGCGATACTCTTGACATATTAGACAAAAACAAAAGGTATAAATACATCATCATAAAAGTCAATAGTTAAACATAAGTAAATTATACATTAATTTTCATCAAATGAGTTTTGAGAGCAGTTTTAAATGAAGCAAGAATATCAAATATTGAATTCATACGTCCAATACTTCTTCTTTTTTTAAGTGAATTTGATTACAAAAGTTGCCAGATGCCAATTTATTTTTAAATTTGATAAAACAATTTTTATTTTCTCTAAGATGAAAGAACTTCAGACAGAATGTGTTTTTTTAAGGATTTATAACGTTATGACAAGTAAGGTACCAACTTTACGACAGGTAATATTTTGAGATAACACTTCCTTAACTCTCCTACAATCAGTGCAATTTTTGAAACAACCCATTCAGGCCACTCCAAGCCATTAGCTGTTGCCAGTGGCCTCCTATGGTTACCCTTCTGTGCACTGTCACACCACTGAGATTACAGGGTAAAGTGGTCTCCCATTGATACATTGTAGGCCATACTAATATGTTCAAACATTTACAGTGGCCTTGGGTGGCACACAGTTGATTTTGTAAGATTACTTGGAAAGGACAGCAGGCTTGTACATGTATGTACTGAAGGTTGCTCAAGAACAGAATTTTGTGGATCGGAGTGGCCTCCATGTGCAGGAGGTTTAAGACAGAGAAACACTTTATATATGAGATGATTAGACAATGAATACACACCTTCGCATCGGTCATGTCCTGAGGTATATGACTGATCTGTAGCTTGAGATGCTTAATGGCGTTACCCATACTCACTGACTTGGGACGACATACATTCAGAAAGCTACAATCAAAATATATACTAACATTACTGATTTAATCCTTCTATAAAAATAGAAACTGCACCTTTCAAAACCTGTTCACTGACAGGTTTTGAAAGGTGGTGTAATTATAAGCTATGCACTACACTGACAGGTTTGGAAAGGTGGTGCAGTTATAAGCTATGCACTACACTGACCGGTTTGGAAAGGTGGTGTAGTTATAAGCTATGCACTACACTGACAGGTTTGGAAAGGTGGTGTAGTTATAAGCTATGCACCGCACTGACAGGTTTGGAAAGGTGGTGTAGTTATAAGCTATGCACCGCACTGACAGGTTTGGAAAGGTGGTGTAGTTATAAGCTATGCACTGCACTGACAGGTTTGGAAAGGTGGTGTAGTTATAAGCTATGCACTACATGGACAGGTTTGGAAAGGTGGTGTACCGTAATTTCCGGAATATAAGCCGCGCGGTGTATAAGCCGCACTACCCCAAAATCACCAAAACAAGATTCATGCGTCAACATATAAGCCGCACCGCGTATAAGCCGCGCACACAGAGGCCCGCCGGACGCCATTCACTGTCGGTGCAACAAGGGGTTCATAAAGGGGGTCATTGTGTTGCGTTCCAGTCAAAATGTATTGAAAGAGACACAATAGCATACCTGCCAACCTTGACAAGTGAAAATTCGTAATACTAATAGTAAAGTTTGGCACATTTTACGCATGTCCGAAATACATGTGCATGTACAGGAATCAACGGCACTGCTTGTGGGATCGATGTTTCTTCGACTCCACGTGTTTCTTGACATCGTTAAGGCCACCATGGCTAATGCAGAAATCCGTGCTGCATATTTTACAAAATGCGTTAAGTTCCCCAAGTTTGGTGGCAGCAATAACTGGGTAGCTTTCTGAGTATTTATCTCGAAATTTCTGCACCATTTTTATTTTGCTGTTCCGTTCCGTATCACTATTTACGGCATTCGGGAATGTCGAGCGTAGTCCCGCTGGTTGCCTGCTTTCTGCACAACGTACATGTAATCACTACAACGGCAACCAACGAAACGATGACTCATCGCCTGCCACGCGTAACGAATTTTCCTATTGGCTCCTTCCACAGACTACGATATAACGAATTTTCCCATTGGCTCTCTGGTACACGCATGGCATAGACTACGATCTACGTCGTGGATTCTGATGTCGCTGGCGCTAAACGTTGCAACGGTTTTTCAGAAGTTTTGAATAAATCTGTGTGTATCGAGGTCCGCTCACTAAAACTGACAATGACCAGACCATTTTCGCTACGAACAATAAAAGTTTTTAGGTTTCTGTTTCTGTCTTTACCAACGATTTTTGCTTAATTGTGCATTGTGTTTTGTTCTTCAAGATTCATACCTCGGCGTATAAGCCGCACCGCGTATAAGCCGCAGGCAACTTTTACCGTGTCAAAATCAACGTATAAGCCGCGGCTTATATTCCGGAAATTACGGTAGTTATAAGCTATGCACTACACCGACAGGTTTGGAAAGGTGGTGTAGTTGTAAGCTATGCACTGCACTGACAGGTTTGGAAAGGTGGTGTAGTTATAAGCTATGCACTGCACCGACAGGTTTTGTAAGGTGGTGTAGTTATAAGCTATGCATCGCACCGACAGGTTTTGTAAGGTGGTGTAGTTATAAGCTATGCACTACACTGACAGGTTTTGAAAGGTGGTGTAGTTATAAGCTATGCACTGCACTGACAGGTTTTGTAAGGTGGTGTAGTTATAAGCTATGCACTACACTGACAGGTTTAGAAAGGTGGTGTAGTTATAAGCTATGCACTGCACTGACAGGTTTGGAAAGGTGGTGCAGTTATAAGCTATGCACTGCACTGACAGGTTTGGAAAGGTGGTGTAGTTATAAGCTATGCACTGCACTGACAGGTTTTGAAAGGTGGTGCAGTTATAAGCTATGCACTACACTGATAACAGATTTTGAAAGGTGGTGTAGACTTTATAAGATATGCACTACATGTGGGTTTAAATCTGGCTGCGACCATTGGTTCCAGTGAGGGTAGAGATGGTTATTTTGTTTGATTTGTTGCGCCACAAAAGACTACGAACTCCCCCAGGGAGCTGAGAAAGATTACAGGAATGATATTGACCCAGTGACCTGGGGAAATATTGCAAAGCGCATTGGGACATTATGTGAAATGCGCTATATAAGAATTAAATATTATAGTTTTTATTATATTTGAAAGGTAAGCCCTCGGTGTCTATAGAGGGCCAATCATGATGCGGATAACTTACCTGATGTATGGTTTAATCTTGCTCTCCAAGTCTCTGGATAATTCCTTCTGAGGAGGTGTAGTGTAGTCTGCAATGACTTGCTTGAAAGCATGCAACATGGCTATGCACCTATAACAACATGTAAATTTACATAAACAATTGCTTTGTTTTATTATTTTATTTGAAGTAAGAAGGTAAATAATAATAATAATAATAATAATAATACAGAAGATTTATAATGTGCACATATCCACCAAGAAGTGCTCAAGGCGCTTTACAGTAAACAAGAAATCATACAATAGCATAACAATACAATAGCAAATGCAATATAAGGTACTACAAGACTTGAATCAATGAATTTTTTTAAATTTACATCTAAAAAAATGTTGTTCTTTTATTAACCAGTTCGCACCGGGAATAAAAAAGTTTTTCCGAACCCCGTGGCGGGTTTATTTTTACCGCACAAACACGACCAATGGTGCTCACCAGAGCGTGACCGGGGAGACCGCGTCTTCGACCGTATGCTTATGGCTCGTTGCCACATCGACCGGGAATCTATACAAATATTCCCGAGAATCCTGTGGCGTGTTTAGACGCTCTCCGATCCGCTGTCCCAAAAAAAATGCGTGTATACACGGCCTCCGACGAGAACTGGTTAAAATAATTAAATTTTAACCTTCATTTTCTTTGGTCAAATGCTTATTATGCCAAAGAGATCTCTGGTTTCTGGTCACTGTGCACGTCGCCTCAGACTCGCACTTCAGCATTTTTAGTTTTTTTGTTTTTTTGTTCTATGAAACGATGTCTAATTGCAGCCAAAATTGCTGGATGGATTGGAATTCTGCAGCGCTCATAAGCTGCCAACATTTAAAAATTCCAATTCGTAATGAAACTGACCAAGACATAACAATTTGTATTAAAACTAAAACGGTCAAGATGACCAACCTGCAAATAAATCACACAAAAACTACTACACTGTAAAAACGTTGGGCAACATGGGGTTGGGCAAGGTTATTTCTCCCAGAATTGGTCAGTATTTACCACAACTGCTCACATATTATGGCAACAAATTATCCAACATTGGGCAATGGTAAACCAACTGTGTAAACTGTTGATATGTTGACCAGTGTTGGGCAACATATCAACCGTGTTTGCCTAATATTTCTTACAGTGTACGTACGTAAATCAATTTGTACTTTCGTAAATCTTGAAAAAAAATCGTAATAATTATTAACAATTCGTAATAGTTTGCAGTTATGAGCGCTGTATGGGAAATTTGGTCTGGTTCCAATAACCGCATATACATGTGTCACGTATTTCACTGGTTGGCAAAAAAAAAAGATCACCAAAAAAAAAAAAAGGTGCATCACCGCACCGATTTTGCAGCTGACCTATGACCAGAAACTTGAGATTTTTTGGGGGGCGGCCTTGTAGACATTCTGATATTCACACATTATGTTGATCCTACCTTGCATTAGCTCCACAGATGATCCCTTCAGCATACTGTAATCCTAATCTCATGATAGCGGGATGGATCCCTCCGCTGGCGAAGCTGAGCCCTTTAGTGATGGACACCTGTCTCTCATACTGATCCAGATGGGAGAACAAACTGACTTTACGCTCAATCTCAGCTCGCTGGGGTATCTATTATGATCACAATAACGAAAGACATGCACTTAATATATGTACAACTGTCTTTTACACCCTATCAAATATAAACACTGATGAAAACAACCATCCTTGTCGTAAGTCTATACGTAATACACGCGCATTGGTAGTATGCGCATTCTTTTAGCTTCTTCTGGTTCCAAAGGTGGCATACAGATTTTAACGATGAAAAGCAATTCTTGAGGCAGAATTTGACTTTGCCGATAAGATTTTGAGTCTTTACAAGACACACGTTAAAGGCAAGTCTTACGCTTTCTATTTTCTTGCGTAAATCCTTAACCCTAACCACCCTGAATCCATCAAAATCCATCCCCCTGTTTTGGAGGATTTCGGCGGATTCAGGATATCTCCACATTGAGCATATGGCGGACTTTGATGGATTCAGGATTTCAATAGTTTTTAACTGCTTGGTCATGTTGGTTGATGTATTTTGATGGATTATAGTTACATGTACTGTACATGTACAGCCAACACTTGTATGTGTTAGATTTTGATGGATTCTATGCAGCAACATACTATGCAAATTTTCATGTGAGCATGGTATCCTGAATCCGCCAAAATCCACCAGAAATTTAGTGGTGGATTTTGGCGGATTCAGGATATGTCCAATATCTACACTGGCGGATTCTGATGGATTCAGGACACCAGCATTTTGTGTGTGACAAAAATGGTGGATTTTGGTGGATTCAGGATACTTTATAGTAAAAATACCCAAGGGGTTAGGGCTAAAGAACAGGGTGGTCAATGCATTTCCAATGGGCTTCTGATGATCGGTGGTTCCAGAATGTGCGAAGGATACATGGACACTGCAAGCATTGGGTATGCAGTGATGAGCCATTTCAGTTAAAAGAAAAACGAACATTAAATGGACAATATCGTAATGATGATCTAGTAGACTTTATAAGAATAAGACTAGACTTACCTGATGTCTCTCTAGTTTCTTTGCCCGTCTCTTCTGTACCTTAGGGTCATCCTGTTGTAAATCATCAGAAACACGAAGTGGCTCCTTCTTAGACAAACTTAGTGCTACATGTAAAGAAAAAACAAAAAAGCCTGTCATTAGATACTTAAATACTATTCAATGTTATAACACAGGCATGCAACTGGAGTTTGTCCAAAAGGAGAGGAAAGTGCCAGCCACAGCTAGACTTTGTACTTTGTTTTTCAGTTTTCAAAGTTTTCAGAGTAACCAAAAAAGAGGAAATCAGCTGATCAGCTGAAAAGTGGCATACCTGACTTCAAGAAACGGATTTATGCCACTGACAATGTCTCGGGAGCACTGCAGGTGCACAAAATCTAAATGCAAATCTGTGCCCAAGAAGACATAGATTCTGTCTTGTGATTGGTTGAGAGCGTGTCACATGATGTTCGCTATTTTCACTTCAATGCCAAGCAAACAAGAAAAGACTATGCATCGGCCGCAAAAGTACTAGCCCATGGCAACCAATGAACTAGCCCATAACTATATGGTACAGAATGCACCAGGGATCCCCTGGTGCCATTACTGTACAATTCGTAGCAGTCAATATTTGTATAATTTATAACTTACCTTATACATACATGAGCTAAAACTGGCCTCGAATTGGTCAAACCATCTAATACTTTGATTGGTCGATTGACCATCTCAGAATAAAGTACAACCAAAATGAACTACGTTGCTGTACGCATCTTATCTAGGACACACGGCGCATGCACACATGTGCATGGTGCATGAGCAGAGTTGGTGTGTGCTGAACACATGCACACGCGTGTGTATGTTTTAGCAGAGCCAACTACAAAATTAGTTATAAATGAAGTTTGTGTAAGATAATTAATTTAAATACATGACCTCCAAATAAACTACATCTCTGTACACAACTCCCTGTAACAAGGATGGGGCACACGTCGCTTGCACGTATTCGCAGGATGAAGTTGGTGTGCGTATGCACACGTATGCATATATTTTCTCTGAGCAAACTAAAAGTTTGTTATGACGTTTGAGTAAGATTATTTAAACATATGTACACACATGACTTTTCTAAGGTATGGTAAATATAGTCTGGATTATTTCTTGCGGATGGTGACATTACTTCCCCTTGGTTTGCCAACTTGCAATACCTCAGGGGAAGTATTACTGCTTAAGATCCACCCACAAACCCTGTTGTATTTGTATCAAAATATGCACATAACATTTATGATATGTGTGTATCTGATGAACCTATGATACCATGTTTTATATACATGTAGACATTCACCAATGAAATATTATTACAGGCTGAAATATTTGCTTCTATATACCTACACCCACCTGCATTAACCCTAACTCCCTATAGGCCCATTTGCTTACACATAACCTGAATCCTTCCTAACTCCCTAGGCCCATTTGCTTACACATAACCTGAATCCTTCCTAACTCCCTGGGCCCATTTGCTTACACATAACCTGAATCCTTCCTAACTCCCTGGGCCCATTTGCTTACACATAACCTGAATCCTTCCTAACTCCCTAAGCCCATTTGCTTACACATAACCTGAATCCTTCATAGCTCCCTAGGCCCATTTGCTTACACATAACCTGAATCCTTCCAAACTCCCTAGGCCCATTTGCTTACACATAACCTGAATCCTTCCTAACTCCCTAGGCCCATTTGCTTACACATAACCTGAATCCTTCCTAACTCCCTAGGCCCATTTGCTTACACATAACCTGAATCCTCCAAAATCCCTGGTAGTAAAGCAAGCACATGACATGTATGCACACGTGTTTCTAATCTGTGATACATGTACATGGCCATGGACCCTCCCTGCATGCATGGAGCAATAAACAGTGTCCACTGACCCAAGCACTGACCCAAGCACTGACCTTGCAATCACTACAACAAACCTGGATGTACATGTACTATGGAAAGGCAAGTATGCCTAATAACATCAATCCTCCAAAATCCTTCACTTTAGCAAAGAGGATTTTGGAGGATTTGGGAAGGTTAGGGTTAATAGATGTGACTGGCTCTGACAAAACCCTAAACTTGGACCCAATTTTCAAAAGTGACCAATTTTAAAAACAGTTCAGGATTTGTCTCTTTCCATCAAAATCTAGAGAAAATCCTCAATATGGTAACATGAAAACTGGTCCCTCAAACTGGTCCCTGGGGTCAGTTTTTGACCTTTTCATGGCTGTTACGCGTTATAGTAAATGCCAAGAAGTTTCGGGTTTTGCCAGAGCGAGTCACAAATGTACATTGTAGCAAATCACAACATTGAAAAATTGAAGAAGAAAAAAATGGTAGCCGACACTGAGACTGGTCCCCTGTCTTTATCCTATCAAGAGACAGGCTCCGGCCGTACCATTCAAGGGATTTCATTGGTAGCCGACACCGAGACTGGTCCCTTGTCTTTATCCTATCAAGAGACAGGCTCCGGCCGTACCATTCAAGGGATTTGGATGGTAGCCGACACCGAGACTGGTCCCCTGTCTTTATCCTATCAAGAGACAGGCTCCGGCCGTACCATTCAAGGGATTTCATTGGATGGTAGCCGACACCGAGACTGGTCCCCTGTCTTTATCCTATCAAGAGACAGGCTCCGGCCGTACCATTCAAGGGATTTCATTGGATGGTAGCCGACACCGAGACTGGTCCCCTGTCTTTATCCTATCTGCTCTTCTTCGCGTCAACAATGACATTTTATCTGCCATGGATGAGGGGGAAATCACTGCATTAGTTTTGTTAGACTTAAGCGCCGCTTTTGACACGGTCGATCATAAAATCCTTCTCTCCCGCCTTCAATATCATCTTGGAATACATGACACAGCCCTGGATTGGTGTAAGTCCTACCTTTTAAATAGGCCTCAGCATGTTTGTATTGGTAACGCTATCTCCGAGCCTGTTACTCTTGACTATTCTGTACCCCAAGGCTCTGTGCTCGGCCCACAGTGGTTTACTGTTTATACCTTTCCAGTTCGTGATATCATTTTGAAGTATAATTTAAATTACCATGTTTACGCTGATGACACGCAGCTTTACATTACTTTTAAATCTTCTCAAGAACCTGCCGATTCCTGCATTAAAACACTGGAGAAATGTATTCAAGAGATTCGAAGTTGGATGAGACAAAACTTCCTGAAATTGAACGATGAAAAAATAGAATTTGTTCTATTTGGATCACGTCAGCAATTGTCTAAAGTTTCTCTTCCATTTATTACAATTGGTGATTCGCAGATAAACCCTCATTACATGCACGTAATTTGGGTGTTATATTTGACTCGACAATGACTTTAAAACCACATATCTCCAACATTGTTCGCATATCATCATTTCATATCAGAAATATAAGCCGAATTAGGAAATACTTGAATAAAAGTGCTGCTGAACAAATTATACATGCGTTTGTCACATCACGGCTCGATAACGGGAATGCTCTCCTTTACGGTCTCCGCAGAATCAAATATCTCGTCTTCAGCACATACAAAACACAGCAGCTCGTGTTGTGACTTTGTCCAGAAAGTCATGCCATATCACGCCAATCTTGAAAGAACTGCACTGGCTTCCTGTTTCACAGAGAATTGTTTTAAACTTATGCTAATTGTTCACAAATCTTTTAATAACATTGCTCCAATTTATATTTCTGAACTGCTTAAAGTCTACACTCCATCACGCAATTTGCGCTCCAGCAACATGTCACTCCTAAAGGAACCAACTTCAAAACGGAACTGGGGTGATAGGTCGTTTTCTGTCGCAGCTCCGAGACTCTGGAATCATCTTCCAACTAAACTCAAATCTTGTCATAGTATAACCAGATTCAAGTCGATGCTTAAAACTCATCTTATGTCACAACTCTTCAAAGATGATGTATATTTGTAATTGCATTGTAGGTACATGTATCTCGGTACATAATTTTTTTTCCCTATGCTATCATTGTATATTGTTTGTGTTAATGTTTTTTCTTTGTTTCCGCACCTTGAGCGCCCAGCAGGGTGGATATCTGCGCGCTAAAAATCTTTATTATTATTATTACTATCAAGAGACAGGCTCCGGCCGTACCATTCAAGGGATTTCATTGGATGGTAGCCGACACCGAGACTGGTCCCCTGTCTTTATCCTATCAAGAGACAGGCTCCGGCCGTACCATTCAAGGGATTTCATTGGATGGTAGCCGACACCGAGACTGGTCCCCTGTCTTTATCCTATCAAGAGACAGGCTCCGGCCGTACCATTCAAGGGATTTGGATGGTAGCCGACACCGAGACTGGTCCCCTGTCTTTATCCTATCAAGAGACAGGCTCCGGCCGTACCATTCAAGGGATTTCATTGGATGGTAGCCGACACCGAGACTGGTCCCCTGTCTTTATCCTATCAAGAGACAGGCTCCGGCCGTACCATTCAAGGGATTTCATTGGATGGTAGCCGACACCGAGACTGGTCCCCTGTCTTTATCCTATCAAGAGACAGGCTCCGGCCGTACCATTCAAGGGATTTCATTGGATGGTAGCCGACACCGAGACTGGTCCCCTGTCTTTATCCTATCAAGAGACAGCCTCCGGCAGTACCATTCAAGGGATTTCATTGGATGGTAGCCGACACCGAGACTGGTCCCCTGTCTTTATCCTATCAAGAGACAGGCTCCGGCAGTACCATTCAAGGGATTTAATTGGATGGTAGCCGACACCGAGACTGGTCCCCTGTCTTTATCCTATCAAGAGACAGGCTCCGGCCGTACCATTCAAGGGATTTCATTGGTAGCCGACACCGAGACTGGTCCCCTGTCTTTATCCTATCAAGAGACAGGCTACGGCCGTACCATTCAAGGGATTTCATTATGGTAACCGACACCGAGACTGGTCCCCTGTCTTTATCCTATCAAGAGACAGGCTCCGGCCGTACCATTCAAGGGATTTCATTGGATGGTAGCCGACACCGAGACTGGTCCCCTGTCTTTATCCTATCAAGAGACAGCCTCCGGCCGTACCATTCAAGGGATTTCATTAGATGGTAGCCGACACCGAGACTGGTCCCCTGTCTTTATCCTATCAAGAGACAGGCTCCGGCCGTACCATTCAAGGGATTTCATTGGATGGTAGCCGACACCGAGACTGGTCCCCTGTCTTTATCCTATCAAGAGACAGGCTCCGGCCGTACCATTCAAGGGATTTCATTGGATGGTAGCCGACACCGAGACTGGTCCCCTGTCTTTATCCTATCAAGAGACAGGCTCCGGCCGTACCATTCAAGGGATTTCATTGGATACGAACAGGTACCAATTTGATCATAGGGTCATAATGTGGAATTGTGTGAGAGAGATGAACAATATTTTTGCAGATCCTTGGGTAGCAACTCTCAACAAATTTGGGAAATTTTGAGAACTGGATAATTCTTGCAGAAAAAAACTTTTAAAAACAGGTCAGGGGTAGGCCCAAAAATAATTTACTCAATCATAATACAATGTGCTACCAAGGACCAAGTTCAATTTTGTTTACTGGGCCTAAAAAGTGGTAGAAAATAGTCTGGCCCTTTTTGTGTATTGAGAATACATGCTCAAATAGCACTTGAGTACCTGGGGAATATGACAAAGATGGCCACAGTGTGTTAATGGTCCATGCATGCAGTGGTCATCTAGTATTGCAAGCACATGACTTGTACATGCATTTTCAAGTTCTAGAACTAGCTGGCAGCACTGAAGGCTTCTCCTACATGTATGATGTCCCAAGGTAGAGTATCAAAACTTATTACCATGTTTATTCATTGTGCATGCATGCTTTAGGAGTACAATACAGTGGACTGGGTTATTCGCTCTGTGCACATCATAGCCCTCTAGCGGTGAATTTGCACCTGGTATCTAAATGATAGCCACTTTGGCGTCAAGTGAGCGTTGTGCATAAACTTTATGCGCGTACATGTACGTTATGATACTACATACATGTGTACTTTCTGCCAGCCAATGATTGCTGGTTGTATTCCATGCGTACGCATATCAACTGCAAAATACACCATCGCTGTATTGCTGCCCTTTGGCCCACAATGGTCTAACAGCATGTGCCCTCAACAGCTCATGAACGGTGCGAACAGCAGACAGACACGTTTAAGTGTAGGTAAGGACGAACTTCTGATTTATGTAAATGTATGATAATGATAAAGTACCATTCAAAATGACATGTCTGAGAGAACAAAAAATCTTGCTGGATTTACTGATTGGTCATCAATCGACCTCGTCCAACCGAATTTATTACAGCCAACCTTATTATGTTATATTTTCTATTTTGTTATGTCACAAACTGGGTCAGTAGAGCAATTTATGCATTATTATTTTTTTAGTTTTAGGTTTTTTTTTCCCAATGCAATGCAAATGTAATGAGATGCAATTCACATGCATTAAACTTTTTTTTTTACAGTTTGTTATAACAAGCCTCAAACCTAACTAGCCCCAACACCAACTCAGCCAATACCAACCCATCTCACCAATACAACCCACCCGAAAACAACTTGCTCAAAAATCAACTCACCCAAAATGAACCCAACCCAAAATTAACCCAACCCAAAATTAACCCAACCCAAAATTAACCCTACCCAAAATTAACCCAACCCAAAATTAACCCAACCCAAAATTAACCCAACCCAAAATTAACCCAACCCAAAACCAACACACCCCAGAACCAAATCGATACAAATCTAGCTCGCTCCAAAAACCAAAATCCAACTACATGTGCATGTGCATACAATGTTTACTTGTCCCACTTTCTGAGCGTACCAGTCATGGCTGACAGCTGTGCCCACACTGACTTCATCCTACAGGCTAGCTGGCAACTAGGGCTGTGCGTTTTCGGATATTTTTGGAACCAGATACCCGAAATCAGGCAACTTCGGATACCCGGATACCCGTTTTCATTTTTGTAGAAAACATGCCTCCGGTGGTGTACAAATACATGTACTGTAAATGGTAACAAATTGACTTTTATAATACAGAGGATACCATACTTAACCAGTTCGCACCGGGAATAAAAAAGTTTTTCCGAACCCCGTGGCGGGTTTATTTTTACCGCACAAACACGACCAATGGTGCTCACCAGAGCGTGACCGGGGAGACCGCGTCTTCCACCGTATGCTTATAATAATAATAATAATGTGTGGACTTATATAGCGCACGTATCCACCAACTGAGTGGTGCTCAAGGCGCATATTATTACCCCTGCTCATAAGGCTCATAAATCATTCCTGAAACCATCTCAGCTCCCTGGGGAGTATACAGCTCAATTGCTGCCATTACAGCGCATATAGGGCTAATCAACCAACTCTGCCCTCACAGGTACCCATTTAACCCCTGGGTGGAGAGAACCAATTATGGTAAAGTGTCTTGCTCAAGGACACAAGTGTCACGGCCGGGATTCGAACCCACATTCTGCTGCTAACACCAGAACTTGAGTCCGGTAAGCTAGACCGCTCGGCCACAACACTCCACTTATGGCTCGTTGCCACGTCGACCGGGAATCTATACAAATATTCCCGAGAATCCTGTGGCGTGTTTAGACGCTCTCCGATCCGCTGTCCAAAATAAAATTGCGTGTATACACGGCCTCCGACGCGAACTGGTTAAATCAATCTTTTCTTTATTGTGTCATTTTTATTAAAATAATTAGGCAAACAATTAGGAAAATATTCCCCCCTGTGCTGCTGGTTTGATAAGTTGTTTGAAGCAGCCTCTGCCATACCCTTTTCGGTCTTAACGATTCGATACAGTGTATCACAAACAGTTGGAGAAAAGTGTATGGAAAATGTCCGTAAAATACTACAAAGGCTTTATTGGAATGTAATCGCTTGAATTTAAAGATAATTGTCTGTAAAAGTGTAAACATTACATTGTTCAAGAGTCACAGATTTCTGTTCGCTCCGTTCAAATGTTAAGTCGGAATTTTAAAAAGTCGTTTACGGGTAATTGGAACCGAAAAATGGAACCGGGTAATGACAGTTTCGGTCGAGTATCCGGATACCCGGCACAGCCCTACTGGCAACCTCGCACTGTCAGCCAATTTGAAACATTGTATGATATTCATCAGACAAATGTATATTTTCTATTAAATTGAAAAAGAAAGGAGGGCATTACTGCTGAAGTGCCTGTAATTCTGCTTCCAACTGCAGGCTAGAGCCCAAACGTTCCAAACAGTTTTCATAAAAGGGAAATTTTAGGAGCAAATAATGGATTTTCACTAAACAGTGTAGTTGATTTTTCCTTCTTTTACTTTAACCCTCCTATGCCCAGGCTGAAATTTGGCCCAGTAAGCACCGCACCCACAGACAGTCACTTGAGTATTTTTGGTTGCATTGCCAATTGTTCACACACGTGTATTTTTTCTCTAAGAGTGCTGGAGATAGTGGCAAAGTCAAACACACTTGTGTATGTTCTACATAAGTAGTCACACAGAGCTGTGTACATATGTACTGCAGACTCATATACAGTTGAGTGGTTTTGGTTTGACCTCCTACCATAGCCACATGTCCTTGCATTTATTTCAGTGCACTGCACAAAGTCAATTGGTTGGGAGTGACATACACATTTTGAGTGTCTTTGATTGTTAAACCTATAGGAGTGTTAAATTAATGGAGCGATTTGGTTTAGTGGCAAGTTTGTTTAGAAGCAAAACTGGTTTTGGGCAAAATGGTTTTAAAGTGGGTGAGTTACTTTGGGAAGGTAGGTTTGCGGTGACACCATGTGATGAAATCTCTTTTGAGTAGTGGTGGCTCTGAGAAGAGCCGGTTTGTACTCGACGTTTCGACCAGTATGCTCTGATCGTCTTCTGGAGAATGCGATCAGAGCATACTGGTCGAAACGTTGAGTACAAACAGGCTCTTCTCAGAGCCACCACTACTCAAAAGAGATTTCATCACATGGTGTCACCGCAAACCTACCTTCTTTATCTGTCTCCACCATGCATAGCTTCAAGTTTTACATTACTTTGGGAAAACACGGCATAGAAGGGAGATTGAGGTGAGGTAGTTTAGGGCAAGTGTTCGTTTTTCAGGCGAGCTTGGTTATGGGGTGATTTGTTTTTGGGATGGTGAGTTGGTTCAGTTGGTTCAGAGTGATGCAGGGATGTGACTTGACAAATAAAGCATCCTGAAAAATGGGTAGTGGACCTGGGTCTCCCTGTGGTCTAGAGGACAACGCCCCCTGAACCTCATGGATGTTTAATTTTAGATAATTTACAGACTATCCACATCCCAACAAACAAGAAACTAGAGGTTTGGACACATTACAGGCCACTTCTTTCTTTCCTTGGTGGCTACTTCTCTTCTTTCAAGAATTTTGTTTTGGAAAAGGAAGATTTGTAAAAAAAAAAAAATCCTGATATCAGGAAAATCCTGAAAAATCACAGGCCTGGAGTTGATTTGCGAAGAGTTTAGTTTCGGGGCAAGTTTGGTTTTGGGTTGGTTGTTATGGGATGAGTTTGGTGTTGGGGGCAAGAAGGTTTTTGGGATGAGTTGGTCCAGAGTGAATTGATCTGGGCTGAGTTGGTTATGGGTCGAGTTGACTCGGTCTGGAATAAAGCTATAACCATAACACCACAATGCAGCAGTGCATTTGACAAACCCAAGATGATATACATACCGTCATCCATCAACTGGTTGTTTGCAATCAGTTGACCTAAGGGTCAATAGATATAAGGAAAACCTCATTGCATACTTCAACATATCATATAAACAGACAACAAACCTTCTCCTGGAAAGAACGTGGTTCTGGGATTTCTTCTTCCTTTCTAAGGGAGGAGGGCCAAAGTCATGGTACAGCCAAGCCTTTAAGAAGCCCAGCCAGGCCCAGGATTTGCCCAGGCCTAGGGGCCTGTATAATCTCCTAACTGAGCACAAAAGACCCTTTACTAATGAATAGATCTCAAATAGCTCGTATTGTTAACACAAACATGACTGACACCTCAGCTGCCTTTTGTTTACAACTGCAGCCATTATATCGTCGCATCAGTGCAACAAGGTCGTATCATAGTTACGACCTTGTTGCAGACATGGATTTTGCTCCGTGCAACAAGGTCGTATCTTTTTACAAAGTTCCCGGATGAACACGCAAAACCTATGGAAGAAGATACGACGTTGTTGCACTCAATTGTTTTAACGTTTGCAAATTATGCAATGTGGCACATACGACCTTGTTGCATTACATAGATAAGACCTTGTTGCTCTGACACGACGATATGTGCTCTACTTGGCTGGGCTAGGCCTTCCAGAAACCCAGGTTACATGTACATGTATGTAGATCAGCAGATATTGCATCGTTACAGGATTAGGACTCACAAAAACAGATTAGGAAGCCAGGTAAACCAGGCCTGGCCGGGCTTCTCAAAGGCTTGGCCGTACCATGACTTTGGCCCCTCCTCCCTAGATTTGTTTATTTGCTATCCTCTTTGTCATGATCTTTTGTTGTCTGCCCACTTCAAGAACATCCAGTAGATGTCTACATTTGTTGCCTTGTTAAGGTTGAGTGACCAAAGAAAAATTTACTGAAGTAGGACTTGAACCTGCAACCTTGGGATAACCGTAAGGGTGCTCTACCAACTGACCTATCCAGACCTACATGTATAGTTGAGATCTCCCAGTGGTCAATATCTTTGTTCAGTCAATCTTTGTTAAAGGGACATGATCAACAGGGCATGGAATCAGAGCGCTAATTTTAGATTAACTCGGTGACTGAAAATAATACCCCACATGATCGTTACCGTTGCTGCTGCATAAATGAGCTGGTAATTTTCAGTCACTGATTCCATGCCCCGTTGAAAGTCTGCTCTGATCATGATGATACTGCCCCTTTAACGTTCTCAGTACAAGACCCTGGTGGCAAAGTGCCTTCCATAATGATGATTGGTAAAGTTTGAACATTGTTTTGAAGATACACAAAATATACTGAACAGCAAAAGAAACGCAAGTCCGAGGTCTTGTCAAGTTTTCAAACAGAAGACAAACCATTTTGATTCTAATCACTCATTTAATGAAAAAATGCTTTCAATTTGTGAGCTGAAAGTGACTGTTGAATGTGAAAATCTTGCAGTGCAATTTCAACAGTCACTTTCAGCTCACAAATTGAAAGCATTTTTCATTCAATGAGCGATTAGAATCGAAATGGTTTGTCTTCTGTTTGAAAACTTGACAAGACCTCGGACTTGCGTTTCTTTTGCTGTCCTCGGACTTGCGTTTCTTTTGCTGTTCAGTATATTTCAATTGTTTTCTTCTTCGTACTTTATGCCTTCATACTTTATTTCTTCATACTTTATTTTTTGACACATCTAACGTTTGGAAGAGTGATTTTACTGAAATTAGGATGAAATACATTGGATAGACTAGTCCTGGCCTCCCATATGGAGCTCACACGCTTTTAAAGTAACACATCAGACTATCAACTACATGTAATTTCTAAGGCCGTGTGTTTCGGTTATTTCGGGAACCTGAAATTGGAAATCTTTGGGTACCCATAAACAATTTTGTAAAAACACATAAATACTCCTGAATGATATAAAATAACCAATATGAGCACAAGTTTCTCTTGTTTTATTTGGGTCATGGACTTACTGTAATAATTTCCCGCCTCTATATTAACCCTAACCCTGCCAGACGCAGCACAGTGCATCAGGTGGAAAAGTCTGGTGCACTTTGATGCATTCAGCTGTCAACACCAGTGCATAAGCAGCCAAGTCTGAGGCTATTGAGAGCTGGTCCCATTGAACAATGCCAGAGTTGTATCCTGCTGCGTTTGGTGACCACAGACTCTGAGGCAGTTCGGCCTTGAGATTTGTGGCCTGATGGATTTTGCTGCACTGGGCAGTCAAGTCACTTTGACAAACGATGCAATCTGATGCGTCTGGCAGGGTTTCTAGCCAAAATACCCTGGAAGGTTAGGGTTAAAAATGACTTGTAATGTCAAAATTTCCCACACAAAAAAATGTTTACAAAAAAAATCAGAGACTTCCATTTTGTGTGGCTTAAATGTTTAGTCAAAATTTTCAAAAGTAGTTTACGGGTTATGGGAACCGAAAAATGGAACCGGGTAATGACAGCCTTACTAATTTGTAATTGTTTGGAATATTGAAATTGTCCAGTTCTAAGGCAAGAAAGCAGTGGTTACGACGTATATAGAAATTGTGCGAAAGCCCTGGTGACAAGGTTGGTACATATATATATCTGTACATAGTGAGTTTCAATGTGGTTTATCCCCAACTCCCTAGGCCCATTTGCTTACACATAACCTGAATCCTTCCTAACTCTCTAGGCCCATTTGCTTACACATAACCTGAATCCTCCAAAATCCTTCAGTAGTAAAGCAAGCACATGACATGTATGCACACATGTGTTTCTAATCTGTGATACATGTCCATGGCCAGGGACCCTCCCTGCATGCATGGAGCAATAAACAGTGTCCGCTGACCCAAGCACTGACCTTGCAATCACTACAACAAACATGGATGTACATGTACCATGGAAAGGCAAGTATGCCTCATAACCTCAATCCTCCAAAATCCTTCAATTTAGCAAAGAGCATGTAGCATGTAACCTCAATCCTTCACTTTAGCAAAGAGCATGTAGCATAACCTCAATCCTTCAAAATCCTTCAAAATCCTTCACTTTAGCAAAGAGCATGTAGCATGTAACCTCAATACTTCAAAATCCTTCACTTTAGCAAAGAGGATTTTGGAGGATTTGGGAGGGTTAGAGCTATTCAATGATTAACTCTAACTACCCCAAGTCCATCAAAATCCACCACTTGGTTTTGCTTGATTTTGTTGGATTCAGTACTCCACAGTATAGCCCAGCGAATAGAGCATGTAGCCATGTGTACCAAATCCATCAAACTCCACCGGCTGCTTTTGTTGGATTCAGTACTCCACAGTATAGCCCAGCGAATAGAGCATGTAGCCATGTGTACCAAATCCATCAAACTCCACCGGCTGCTTTTGATGGATTCAGTACTCCACAGTATAGCCCAGTGAATAGAGCATGTAGCCATGTGTACCAAGTCCATCAAACTCCACCGGCTGCTTTTGTTGGATTCAGTACTCCACAGTATAGCCCAGTGAATAGAGCATGTAGCCATGTGTACCAAATCCATCAAACTCCACCGGCTGCTTTTGTTGGATTCAGTACTCCACAGTATAGCCCAGTGAATAGAGCATGTAGCCATGTGTACCAAATCCATCAAACTCCACCGGCTGCTGTTTGTTGGATTCAGTACTCCACAGTATAGCCCAGCGAATAGAGCATGTAGCCATGTGTACCCAATCCATCAAACTCCACCGGCTGCTTTTGTTGGATTCAGGACTGTGTTATAGCCAAGCCATGGATGCTTTGCATTTGCTACTGTACCAATTCCATCAAAGTCCAACAACTGGGGTACCTTTTTACTGCATGTTGATGGATTTTGGAGGATTTGGGATGGTTCCTAGCAAAACATTCCTAGGTAGTTAGGGTTATAAATTACATGTGCATGTAGTAATAAGTAATGAATGTCAAATACAAACAGTGACATTGAGACCATTGAATCCTACCTGGTCCGTCTGACATTGATTTACTAACTCTAGGTTTAGATTGGGTGGTGGCCCCTGTAGCTCCTCCTGATTGTCCCCCTGCTGACCCTCCTTGACCCCCGGTAGTTTGCTTGGCCTTTCTCTGTCTGTCTGCCTCCTGGAAAGCAAGGATAATATTTCAAGTAAGTATTTCAATACACTGGAATTGGATTTATTTATTTATTATTTATCTTGGATATCCCCACTCACTCGGAGCATATGTTTTGAATTAGAAGACAAGGAGGAAATTTCCGTTTTAGAAGTGAGAGAGAAAATCCCAGAGAATTATTCTAGGGAAAAACCCAAAAGATCAAATAGAAACTGAAAACCCACTCTGTTGACAAATACACACACTTTGCCTGGCAGGAAATCACCCTGGTACTCTAAAGGTCACACAAAGTGTAAACAAGTCACATGGTCTATAGACCATGTGACTTGTTTACACTTTGCATGACCTTTAGAGTACCAGTGTGATTTCCTGCCAGGCAAAGTGTGTGTATTTGTATGCAGAGTTTGTACATTTTGTACTTCTCCACATAACATCAAGAATTTTTTTTTAATTTTCAGATGAATAAGATAAATTTGAGGTGTAATGTTAGTACCTTATTAAAAATAAATCAAGTTAAGAATGTTTCTGATGATATCTCAAAATATCAAATTTTGTGGTTTCTTATCATAGACCAGTGTACATTTTGTGCCCGATGCAGTTTGACCTCTGGGGCTCTTTTGTAAATATTTGATGTCATAGATAACATCGCCTATAGGGGAAAGGGTATACACCATGGCAAATTATTATCTCAAAGGAAAGGTACAACATTGGTAATCCAAAAACTATTGATGTAAAGAAAAATAATTCTGTCTGAAGTGGTCTCCTATCATTTTTGTAAACATAAAAACATAGAAACATTAACATTTTTATGATGTCATTTCTTGATGTATTAACCCTCCTACTACTACAAGGGTTAAAATCAGTCAAAATGTTGATAATATACTTGCCAAGGTATATCTAGTGCACTTAAGAGTCAAACACTGTCAAACCTTACATGTAGCCATACATTTACATGTCGAAATGAGTCGACCGTTTTTGACTGGTAAAAGCATTGTTTGGTATTGTTCAGGGTGGTCAAAATGCCAGTAAAAACCAGTCAAAAATGCCCCTGTGTGCACATTTGGGACAACAGTCAAAAGTTGACTGGTTTTGACCTCTACAGCAACTTTCCACTAAAGTACATCAATAGTAGGAGGGGTTAATGTAACGTTGCCAGAAACCAATGTTTGTATCTTCCTTCAAAGGGGCAGTATCGTCACGATCAGAGCACACTTTCAACAGGGCATGGAATCGATGTCCTAGTTTAAGATGAACACAGTTATTGCAAATTACTGGCTCATTTTTGCAGTGCAGCAACGGTAATATGACCTTATCATTTGGGAAATTATTTTCAGTGTCAGTGACTGTGTTAATCTAGACTAGCACTGCGATTCCATGCCCTGTTGATTGTGATGATACTGCTTACACATGGAGGCCACTCCGATCCACAAAATTCTGTTCTTTAGCAACCTTCAGTACATACATAGTGGAGTGTCGTGGCCGAGCGGTCTAGCTTACCGGACTCAAGTTCTGGTGTTAGCAGCAGAATGTGGGTTCGAATCCCGGCCGTGACACTTGTGTCCTTGAGCAAGACACTTAACCATAATTGCTTCTCTCCACCCAGGGGTTAAATGGGTACCTGTGAGGGCAGAGTTGGTTGATTAGCCCTATATGCACTGTAATGACAGCAATTGAGCTGTATACTCCCCAGGGAGCTGAGATGGTTTCAGGAATGATTCATGAGCCTTATGAGCAAGGGTAATGATATAATGCGCCTTGAGCACCACTTAGTTGGTGGATACGTGCGCTATATAAGTCCACACATTATTATTATTATTATTATTATTATTATTATTATTATTATTATTATTATTATTATTATTATTATTATTATTATTATTATTATTATTATTATTATTATTATTATTATTATTATTATTATTATTATTATTATTATTATTATTATTATTATTATTATTATTATTATTATTATTATTATTATTATTATTATTATTATTATTATTATTATTATTATTATTATTATTATTATTATTATTATTATTATTATTATTATTATTATTATACATGTACAAGCCTGCTGTCCAAGTAATCTTACAAAATCAACTGTGTGCTACCCAAGGCCACTGTAAATGTTTGAACATATTAGTATGGCCTGCAATGTATCAATGGGAGACCACCTTACCCTGCAATCTCAGTGGTGTGACAGTGCACAGAAGGGTAACCATATGAGGCCACTGGCAACAGCTAATGGCTTGGAGTGGCCTGAATGGGTTGTTTCAAAAATTGCACTGATTGTAGGAGGGTTAAATGCACATGATATGAATTACACATGAGCACCAACAGCAATTTATATCACTACCATGCTAACCTGTTTGGCTCGTCTTTCTGCCTTCATTTCTGCTTTGCTCTTCTGGGTACTCTGAGACTCAGCTGCCCCCGGTGTAAGGGTCTTTGTCGACGGTGTAGCGCCTCCTGTTGCTGCTGCAGCTGCAGCTGCAGCATGAGGCTTATCCGCTGCATCTACCTTGCCTTGCTCCTGTAATCGTTGTTGTCTTCTCTCCTTCTTGGAGAGTTTCTTGGCCTGTTGGTCCGGGTTTGAGGCCCCGGCTAGGCCAGATGTTGGTTTTGTATCCATTATTCAGGGTTTTGTTGTATTCATCAGCACAGTCACTTCATTGTTGACAGCCCAGTCCCTTCATTGCCTACTGGGAAAAGCAGAAAGAAATCAATAAATACATTGTAAACCTCAGTTAGGGTAGAATGTTGTATCCGACTGCCACTTTTTCTCATTCAATATAACCAATAATGTAACCTTACTTACCCAGTAAGGTGGAGAACATATGGATGATGATGATGGACATATACTTCAAATTATTCCAGGATATTTATTTCACGAAAAATGAGGCATTTTTGGTAGACAATGACTTCCTCAGTCATGTCAGTCTGATCTTGTCAATTCCCCCATTAGTGACAACACGGTCATTGTACATGCGCAGTGGCAACTATAATAGGATCCTTCTATTTTCTGAAGGTGAGGGTTTTTTAGAATCAAGTCCGAAAACCATCATAAAAATGGATTTTAAAGATAGTTTTCACTTTCTGTCCCCCAAAAAATCGATAGAATCATTTTTTAACTGGTTAGTGGTTGCAATTTTTTTTTTTTTTAAACCCTTAAAAAGTGGCGGTTAGATACGACATTCTTTCCCTTAGTTATCCTGATCAGTCAGTTCTTTGATTTAGTGGGTCAGGGTTGCAATTGCAATAGAAAACATCCACTCTTGAAATATAGCTGAAAAATGTGAGTCCAAGTCTGAGTCTGTATCACGAGTCTGAATGAACCTGACATGGGCCCCAGACATCAGGATTGATAGGACACAGTCGTCCACAGTTATAGTCATACAGAACTCAAGGCAGATACATGTACGTATTAACCCTCCTACTCTAGGTGCACTTTAGTGGGAAGTTACTATAGTGGTCAAAACCAGTCAATTGACCGTTTTTGAATGTTGAATCAACTGTGCACACATGGGCACTGGTGACTTGTTTTGACCATTTAGGTAACTGCCACACACTGTGCTATGACTGCTGGTGACTGATAAGATCATTATCAGCTTCTGGGGATCACTGACTTGTTTTGACTGAACAAACAATGATAGGGTGCTGGAGGCTGACAGTTGTTGACTGATAAATCAATGCAGGGACACTTAGGCTAGAGTCAATGACTTGTTTTGACTGATAAATTAATTTCTTTTGACCAAAGTGTATATAAGTCCAAAGCGTTGACTCATTTTGACGACCATCCACATTACATGTACCAATTAAAACAGTCACCTCATTTTGTCCAAAGTGCCTTTACCAGTCGAAAATGGTGCGACTCATATTGACCACCTTCAACATTGCATGATGCTTTTACCACTACCAGTCAAAAACAGTCGACTGTTTTTGACTGATTGATGTACTTGCTACACATTAGGTTTGACAGTGTTTGACCAGTAAGTGCTGTAGATATACACTGGCATGAACTTTGAAATTTTTACTGATTTTGACCCTTGTAGTAGTAGGAGGGTTAAAGAAGCAAAAGCATTCAGCACAAACCACTCCAAATCAAATTCTTTTTTTTTTAGCTGCAGTAACTGTATCTCAAAGGTCTTGTCATTGGGTTGAATCAGATCTTAGAGCTACAGACTTTTACATAGGAAATTTGGGAGACCCATTATTTGTCCACTAGACAAAATAGACTGGTTACACGGATTGATTCATCATATGATAAGATATAGTCTGTAATATGGGTTCCAGACTATTGGGCTTGGATGACTTCATAATGCATGGCGAGTTGTTCTGTCAGAAAGAGTCAAATGTTTTGGCATTTCAAATCGGTTCTGGTCGTTGTTGATCAATTAATATGATAGAGAAACTATCTAGACCTGTGCATTCTGTTCCGGAGAGGAAACGCACGGGGTAGAATGTAAAACCAAACCGCCACTTTTTCTCGTTCATTATCCCTCCTACGATAGCTGTACTTCAGTGGGAAGTTGCTATAGAGGTCAAAATCAGTCAACTGCCCGTTTTGACTGTTGACCCAAATGTGCACACAGAGGCATTTTTGACTGGTTTTTACTGTCATTTTGACCACCCTGAACAATACCAGACGATGCTTTTACCAGTCAAAAACGGTTGACTCATTTTAACCTGTAAATGTACTTACTACGTACACGTAAGGTTTGACAGTGTTCAACTTTTAAGTGCACTAGAAGTAGATATACCTTGGCAAGTACATGTATATCAACATTTTGACTGATTTTGACCCTTGTAGTAGTAGGAGGGTTAAAACCAATAATGTAATCTTACCTGCTCAGTATGGTGGAGAACATATGGGTGATGATGGACATACATGTATACTTCAAATTATTCCAGAATATTTGTTTAATGAAAATAAGGCAATTTTGATCTACATGTATGATAACTTCTTCAGTCATGTTAGGGTTGTAGTTCTAACATTACACTGCCAAAAAGGGGGAAAGGCACCATGCAGTCATGCCAGTGCTGTACTAGGCTACTTATAGTCAAAACACTAGCCCCATTCTAGGGCCAATACACTGGACTCCCTCCGTATACTTGGCCCTATCCCCACATACATGTACAAAAATGGGACGATTTTACTCTGTTTTCAACTTTTGATCTAGGCCTACTAATTATTACAAGCTAAAACGTATTGATTATGTAACCTTGCCCAAGCTGACACTTTTGGCATAAAATCCATTATTCTGGGACAGCTCACTTTTGTGAAATTTTCTAAACATTTTTAAATTTAAAAAAAAAAATAATAAAATTTTAATTTCACCAATAATATTACCGATCTCACAAAAGTAAACTTTATGCCAAATATGTCTGCTTTAGCAAGCTTACCTCATCACAAAAGTTTAGATCGTAATAATTAGCAGATCAAAAGTGCCCCTTTTTTGTACATGTGGGGCTAGGGCCAGGCCCAAGAATACAGAGGGCGTCCAGTGTATTGGTCCGAGAATCATGGGGCTATCAAAATTCATGACTAACATTCGTCAGTAGTCTTGAGACTTGAGGTTGAGTTGAACTCAAATCTAGCTAAGGGCTACATAACAACATGTTTGTATGAAACGTAATATTATAATAAAGTATTGTTCGGTCTTGAAAACTGCACGATTTGGAATTTGTTGTTGGTAAGCAGCTGCTTGTCCGGAAACTGGACACAACAGCTGAATGAAGTTCAAACTGATCAAAGTATGATCTGAAGTCATGCATTGGAACACATTAGTGACAACGATGACTAAAATACTCTTGGATTTATCTCAGTCTAATAAATAAATAAAAACAACTTATTGATTAAAAATTATCAATATAGCGAGAATCCACACTGACCTTTTCACTAATTTCAGTAAACAATCGCATGCATGCTCTGCACGCCGATTCTTCCACGATTATCGACTACAATACCCGGTTTCATAGAATCGATTTACTTTTTTTGCCCATTGCTCTAGGCGGCGCGGACATGACAACGTTGGCGGTTCCAAAGCAGGGTGGCACTAGTTAATTGTGCCAGTTGCGGTTCTTCTCAGAACCAACTTCCCCCACTTCTAAGGTAATTAAATAATAAAATGTAAACCCCAGTTACACATTTAGGCCTTTTTCGAGAAAGTTTTAATTTGGATTTTAAAAATTACTTGCTCTCTAAAAGGTTTAGATTGAAATTCACTTCAACTGATTAAAACTAGGGACATATATTTATCAATTTGTCATTAGTTTCAATCGGTTAGAGTGAGTTTCAGTCTAAAACTTTTAGAGAGTGGTTTAAAAAGTGAGAGTGGTTTAGAGAGTGGTTTTGTTATTACCTTCGTTAACAAAGTTTACAGAGTTTTGTTACTTTTACAGTAATATTGGAAACAACCATTTTTGTTAAACATTGTTTTCTATTCTGTAATTTTGTATTGTTCTGCTTTGTAAATAAAGTTTTCTTTGAAAAGTCAAAAAAAGTCTCTCTCTCTGTCTCTCTCTCTGTCTCTCTCTCTCTCTCTCTCTCTTTTATTGTACCTCTGTATATATTTGTTTTTATTAATAAAGTTTTCTTCGGAAAAGTCAAAAAAAGTCTCTCTCTCTCTCTCTCATAAAAATAATGTGAGGCTATATGTTTTTTTTTTTAAACGTCCCTCCTGATTGTACGGGCACCGTCACGTACCGCTGCAATAAAGTAATTCGGGTTTTTTTCCCCCTCTTGTGAAATCCTGGCTACTGTGACCTTTCAATATCCTTGACTCACCTTCAATACAAATGGATCATTCCCAGCTACCTGCATTACGCACACTGCGAGACCGTAACAAGTGGTTCCCGTCCTCGTTATTCACGAAGCCTCCGGTTCAAAGCGCATACCAGCCATTCCAAAGAAAACTTTCAGGTCAAACTCTGTTCCGTGTTGGGTAGCTTGCATAGACCATGGAGGAAGGAAAACCATGCATAGACATGGCCTTTGTTCATGCATCATGCAAAATCGTCCTGTTTGAAGAAATGAATAAAAATGATTGTGTGGGATAACTGAACCATGATGAAAGGAGAAACTCCCGTCAACAATGAAATATACACGTACACCCAATACAAACTCCGTAAACATGTGTGGAGAAGGATAAGCACTACAGTTATATCATACCAATGAGTAATCCAATTCACACGTCATATACAAGTACGCTGAATTAAACCCGCAGCGAAAGAGGGAAAACCTATGAGAAAAACTGACGGAGTTCAGACTAACTACTGGCGTACAGTACATTTGCAGACGCCATTAACCATTCATCCTAAGTAGAATTCATGTGACAAATTCCAGTAATGAACCATTGGTTTGTGGATCGAAATTGACAGGTTATCGTACGAAATATTACGCAGCACAGCATCTGAAATAATCAGGTAAGTTTCATATCAAACTAATCGACATATATTATTATAATCACGACCTTTAAAAAAGATTTGCATATGTTCACGTGAAACATTTCTCGTTATTTATGTATTTATAAATTTCTTTGTTCAACTGAATGGACCCAAACGTGGTATCCATCGGTCTCCAATGGGTCCCAGTACATATAAAAGAGCCAAAAATCGTATAATTGGCAAAAATTGCACACAGTTACACTGTTGCATTATACAGAGGACAAAATGCTTTCTCCTGAGGACGATCAGAGCATACTGATCGAAACGTCGAGTTGTACCTCCAGTTCTTTTCAGAACTAATTACTACTCAATTGAGATTCCACATGGTGTCACCGCAATTAGTCTTACTTATCATCCTCACCATGCAAAGCTACAAGTTTTACCTAAAATGCATGTAGATAGCCTATGTACAAATAATGATTTTACCAACCAAGTACAAGTACACTGAAATCAGAGGCAGATCGGGGGGGGGGGGGTGAATGGACCCAACTAAAAACGTCCGAAATCTCAGATTTACCTGTTTCTATAGACAGGGAGGGATAAATGTGACGCCCTGCTCCGATATATAAACACCATTATTGTGTGAATCCCCCACTGTTCTTCTTTAATTTATTGCTTTCCTGGGGGATGGAGGTTGACATGACATTGTGGGGACATGACCTTGGGCATCCTAGATCTGCTACCGGAGCTGGTAAAGTACGTAAAATATTGTACAGAGTAGATGATTGAGCCTAACCAGTGGTAAGTGGCGTGTGGTGCAAATTGTAGGATGACTCCATTCTTGTTGCGACCTCCTCTCCTGACTACAACACACCCCTCCCTGCGCCCTCCACGATAACCAAACTTTCGGATTGTCGTGTTATTATTCGTTATTAAAAATTAATACAATTTTGTAAATATTGAAATATTCGTACTTTTGCCCAGCTATCCTCAGTTTCTGTTAAATTTGCGGATTTTTTTTGAAAATTTTTGGAAATTTGTACAATTTTGGTGCATGCATTTGTAAAAAAAATCCATTTAAAGATTTATAAGTTAACTGTACTGAATACATCGTTGTAATCACATTAACTCTTAGGTGGGTCTGGAAAAATTTTGCACACCCCTGAGGCACCCCTACTTTTTTTTTAAGTATGTAGGGAAATCTTAATAAACCTGGGTCAATTAAGCTATTTCCAATTCTTTTTTAACCCAACACCTTTCAAAGGGTCTAGGGATGATTTTAGGGGGGAAATATCCAATATTTGATTTGGGTAAATTACAGCCTGAAAGAGGCCCACTGTTTTTTACAGAAGGTCAGTAAAGTCAATACAGCTGGCTCTGAAGCTCCGCCCCCTAATCCTTTCATCCCCCCCCCCCCCCCCACTGAACAAAAAACAGATGTCAACAGAGTGCCAAATAGTCTATAGGACTTCAAAACAAATCCCAGGCCTTAGTGGTGCCGCCTAGACACAATGATTGATTGATAAGCAGGGGCAAGATAAGCCATGTGCTAAGAATAATGTGTGCACAAAGTAATGGGAGAACACCAAGCAAGGCAGATGTAAACAATCATAGCTGGTGAACCTGTTATGCCAGGCCATTCAACTTTGGCAATTTGTTTCTCGATGATATGAAGTAGGATAACACGGAAGACTGTTTTTTTTTTCATGAGTGAAGTAATTAAAGAAAATGCAAATTAGCGCAGTTGCAAAAAGGGGGGGGGGGGTCACTCACTAGAGGGTTATAAAAACTATATCACTGTTAATCGTACATAATTGGTAATATTGTTGGCGAAACTGCTTCTATGGGTATGCTTACTGTTTGTGAATCAACCAATCCGTGAAAGTCATGAGTGTGATAAAGCATCTCAATGTGGAGTCTAAGTCATGAGTGTGATAAAGCAGCTCATTGTGGAGTCTAAGTCATGAGTGTGATAAAGCATTTCAATGTGGAGTCTAAGTCATGAGTGTGATAAAGCAGCTCATTGTGGAGTCTAAGTCATGAGTGTGATAAAGCATCTCATTGTGGAGTCTAAGTCATGAGTGTGATAAAGCATCTCAATGTGGAGTCTAAGTCATGAGTGTGATAAAGCATCTCAATGTGGAGTCTAAGTCATGAGTGTGATAAAGCATCTCAATGTGGAGTCTAAGTCATGAGTGTGAAAAAGCAGCTCATTGTGGAGTCTAGGTCATGAGTGTGATAAAGCATTTCAACCGTTTACAGGAAAAACTCGGTATAAAACTAAAGGTTTCCGTCTTCAAAATTTGTCAAAAATTTAAATAGTTATGTGTCCGATGAATCTCCCTTGTTTGGGCCAATTTGACGGTAAAAAAATTGATTTTGAATTGCTATTTGTCTGATGTTTATGAAGTTATAAGCTTTCATTTGACACATTGAACGAAAACAATTCCGTCAAGGATTAGTACCAGTAAAATAAAAACTCACTGCCTACGTCGTCTGGGCCATATATTTTTAATTATGCAAAATAATTGTTATTGGTGTTACGTTTCGAACCTAGCAGGTTCTTTCTCAAAGGCGAAATGGCACAAAATACAAGCAACATGTATATACAAGGCCAATTGCAATAATTTTGCATTTATACTGCAGGTCCTTTAGGTTAATAGTAAGCAGTTTGCAACAGCTAATTCTCCATTTATTTTTTTAATTATGAGAGCACTTTGGACAAAAATATTTTAGAGGATGATTGGTGAAGTATCCATCTTCACAAGCTGTCGGATAACAATTTGGGAATTTAAAAAAAAAGACAATTGACCAATGTTTGACTTTCCTTTTAAAGTTTAAAGGGAAGGTACAGCATATAAAGAAACTAATAGCAAAATAACAAAATAATTCTGTTTGAAGTGCTCTAATCTTCGAGGAAATAAAATACTATGCACATTTCCAAAAAGTTGCTGACGGTACGTTTTGGCTCCGTTATTTTGTTTGCTGTAAAATTGTGAATGTTTTTTTTTCACACTTTTTTGATGGCTTAGATCCCATATTGAGTCGGACTTTCACAGGATACATGCAGTTTTTTAAATGCATGTCTTGAATCAAAGAAAGTACTAAGCATACCAATAATAATAATATGTCTGATTTTATATCGACGGCTTCTGATTTTAATTTTTATAATACCCGTAATGTTCAAGCTAATATGTTATATGTTCCAAAACCTAGAGTGGAACTTTTTAGACAGTCTTTTCAACATGTAGGACCTTTGTATTATAACGAATTACCTAATGTAATAAAAGGGGTTGGTGATATATTAAGCTTTAAACGTTCATTAAAAGATTATGTTTTAAATGTATCAAGACATCTGTATCTACATTAAGTATTTAGTTATCTGTAGTATCTATATTAAGTTCTTTTTTTCTCTTATTTTTTATATATAGTATTGTATTACTTTGTATCTCCTGGGCGCCTAGGAAGAATACTGGAAGGTAAATGGCCTACCCAGGTTAAATATTTTGAAATAAATAAATAAATAAATAAATAAATAAATAAATAGAAGCAGTTTTGCCAACATTACCAATGTTTGTACCTTCCCTTTCAAGGGACAATATCGTCACGATCAGAGTAGCCTTTCAACAGGGCACGGAATCGGTGTCCTAGTTTAAGATGAACACAGTTACTGAGAGTAAAAAGAGAGTAAGCATATACGGTACTCATAGAAGCAGTTTTGCCAACTTTACCAATGTTGTACCTTCCCTTTATGTAAATTTAGGCAAATATTGCCAAACACATTAAATGGAAAATATCATCACGATCAACAGGGCATGGAATCAGAGTGCTAGTTTTAGATTAACTTAGTGATTGAAAATTATACCACACATGATCAGATCATATTACCGTTGCTGCTGCATAAATGAGCCAGTAATTTTCAGTCACTGTGTGTTCATGTTGCAGTGATCTAGGACACCGATTCCATGCCCTGTTGAAAGTCTGCTCTGAGCGTCCCTTTAACCCTAACCATCCAATATCCTGCAAAATCTTCCAAGTGGCACTTTTGGGGGAAAATTCAGCACTGTTGGAAACTGGTAAATTTACCTCTTCAAATGGGGCAAAATTACTACCTGGCAGTGAATATGAAAGATCAACGAAAACGCATGGTGCATTTTGAAGATAAGGTCATGTTTCCAAAAGTGCACTGATGGAATTTGGAGGATTCAGGAAGGTTCCTAGCCAGAATACCTAGGGGGTTAGGGTTAATGTTGATTTTAAGTAGGACTGTGCGTTTTCGGATATTTTTGGAACCGGATACCCGGATACCCGTTTTCATTTTTGTTGAAAACATGCCTCCGGTGGTGTACAAATACATGTACTGTAAATGGTAACAAATTGACTTTTATAATACAGAGGATACCATACTATCGATCTTTTCTTTATTGGAGTGTAATCTCTTGAATTTAAAGATAATTGTCTGTACAAGTTCATTGTTCAAGAGTCACAGATTTCTGTTTGCACCGCTCAAATGGTAAGTCTGAATTTTAAAAAGTCGTTTACATGTAATTGGAACCGAAAAATGGAACCGGGTAATGACAGTTTCGGTCGGATATCCGGATACCCGGATACCCGGCACAGCCCTAATTTTAAGTGCAGCATAATTCCTTGATTTTTTTTTCTAATCAAATAATTGTCATTATCTTAACACACAGCCATGTTTGCTCGACCCGTGAGTGATATCAACTGGTCTAATGAATCCTTTAGCACCAGAGACCTCATGTCTAAATACCCTGCCCCTCTTCTTGTCCGGGTAACACAGGGGCACTGCAGTCTGGAAGACACCGACTCTCTCGGCCAGGGACAGGTAAGAAACTAATCACTAAAATTGTACACTGATCATTTCAACCGTTATTTTGGACTGCCGACCATGTTTATCTTTTTAAAACTTGACAAAATCCTTGATTTCTTGAAATCAAGAGGGCAAGATCGATGGTCGAGAGGTTAAGACATCTGCATTAGTAAGCAGGAGGTCGTGGGTTCAAATCCCGCTCGAGTATTTAAGTAATTATTTATTCTTGTTGCTCTTGTTTATACTTTTTCCGGAAGTTCAATTCATTTATTAGCCTCTTTTATATGGTGACTGAGTCCGTTGAACTTGAGACATCTCTTGTTATCCCTCACCAACTTGCCTTATAGTTTTTAAGTTTTTAAATTTGTTTTCATTATAGAAATAATTTTTATTAATATTTATATCTATTCTTGAAAAAAAATATATATATATATATTAATTGTTTTATATCCTATTTCAAGCTTGGATAGACAGGCTTTCGAGCCACAGTGTTTGAGTACACTTTTGTCTATCCTGGCCAGCTTAGAATGGGTTGCCTTTGTTTGTCCTTATTCCTTTCTCCCCTTCCACCCATCCCGACCTAATACCTACCCTATCCCTATTCCTCTCTCCCCTTCCATCCCCATCCAATCCATCCCCATCCCACCCTGCATCATAGTCATTCCAACTTGTTTCCATTACATTCATGTACTTGTACTTGTATTATTAATGTTTTACATTGCGTTTAATTTTTATTCATGGAAAGTGTTTGTATGTATGTTGTTTGTACTTTGATATATGGCCGAATAAATAATAATAATAATAATTAGTAAGCAGGAGGTCGTGGGTTCAAATCCCGCTCGAGTTGTCTGCGAAAACACTTAGTATGCAGTGCTATACACACCTCGGTGTAGGGCAAAATTCAATCAATTAAGAAATACATCAAAAAAAATTAAAAGGTGAAAGGTTCAATAAAATCGGTCCACACGTTTGGGAGAAAATTGGAAAAAAATCCAGTTTCAAATGTTAAGTTTTCAACACTATAAAACGTGGTATACATTTCCACAGAACTGGTGGCGAACTGTACTGGAATTCCATGCCAGGTGATAATGAATACGAAGTTCGTTTTCGCCGATCGAAATTTATAAAACCATTTTCTCGAAGTGATCTTAAGGTATAGTTGTCTCTAGGCCTGAAGTGTTACATGAAGTGCTACATGAAGTGCTACATGAAGTGCTACATGAAGTGCTACATGAAGTGTTACATGAAGTATTACATGAATTGGTATAGTTGGCAACTACTACTTTCCGTTCATTACTTAATTACGTGGAGTGTCGTGGCCGAGCGGTCTAGCTTACCGGACTCAAGTTTTGGTGTAAGCAGCAGAATGTGGGTTCGAATCCCGGCCGTGACACTTGTGTCCTTGAGCAAGACACTTCACCATAATTGCTTCTCTCCACCCAGGGGTTAAATGGGTACCTGTGAGGGCAGAGTTGGTTGATTACCCCTATATGCGCTGTAATGGCAGCAATTGAGCTGTATACTCCCCAGGGAGCTGAGATGGTTTCAGGAATGATTTTATGAGCCTTATGAGTAGGGGTAATAATATAATGCGCCTTGAGCACCACTCAGTTGGTGGATACGTGCGCTATATAAGTCCACACATTATTATTATTATTATTATTATTAATATCAAGGCCCCCTGCTCATCTGGCTCATAAATCATTCCTGAAACCATTTCAGCTCCCTGGGGAGTATACAGCTCAGTTGCTGCCATTTCGGCACATTATACTAGGGTTAATCAAACACAAAAATCAACTCTGCCCTCACAGGTACATATTTACTCCTGTGTGCAGAGAAGCAATTATGGTATTGTGTCTCGCTGAAGGACACAGGCACCATGGTCGTAGCCAGACTGTGAAAGTTTCGGCTCAATGCGAAGTCAAAGTCAAGAAAAGGGGTAACAACATGCATATTTCACAATTTTGACAGAAAACACTTGAAGCAAAATATTGCCGTTGGAAACCTTTTTGTAGTTATTGTTCGTGTTTTCTCTGGAACGAGAGTACTTCTGGCAGACTACTTTTTTGACATGATTGGTACCGTTGGCTATTTTTTTTTCTGCAGCATAGTTCGTCATACTTCGAAATTGGCATAGAAATCTAATTTAAAAAGGGTTCTTCAATAATTAATTCACCGTCAAACTCGAGTAGCATGGCAGTCTGGTGGTCAGAAAGCACACCTTGAAAATAGAAGATACCGTGTTCAAGACTAGTTTTTCAACACTTTCACATTTTTTTAAATACATTTTTTATACATTTATTTAAACTACACATTAATTAAAAAAGCAAAGCCTTTCTATATAATAGTAATTCACGGTTGTGGATGATTTTTTTAAAAGAGGGGCTCTAAGGTCAAATTCAGTTTTGTGATGCACTCATTTTCCAACAGATAGAGTCTCTTATCACAAGTCTCTTACCTCACGTTAAAACGGTGTAAAATGCCATTGTATTTGATACCCTTCCAGTGCGAAATTTGTTAACATCCAAAAACATCCAATGACGTCACATCTCAAATATATGGGTTGGTACATTTTTGTACGGGGAATTTTTAATTTATTCCTGAATCTCCATGATACTCAATCAAAACGGCACTGACTTTGAATTTCTGACGGACGAAAAATTCCTGTATGGAATGTACACACCCATTTATTGTTGACATCCAATGACGTCATGCTTCAAATTTCGCACTGAAAGAGTATCAAATAAAATGACATTTTACACCATTTTAACGTGAGGTTAGAGACTTGGTGATAAATGAGTGCAGCACAAAAACGAATTTGACCTTAGAGCCTCTCTTTAAAGGAAAATAAAGTAAAACATTATTTTTTAGTGTACAAATGCATATAGTGGACAAAGTGTACTGCAGAAAAAAAAGCATTTTCAAGATGTTTGATACGTTCCTAAGGCAGAAGGTGTCTTTGTCTCCCAAAGGTTTCCATATGGGGCCTATTGGGAGAATAGGGTTTCAATCAGGATTAAAGTATCTCTCAATTGGGATAGTATAGTTAATCATCAACCCCAAATAAGCCTTACTTATATGACACGGAAGGTGTCGTTGTCATCCAAGATTATCCCGATTGGGGCATATTGGTATCCTCATTGGGAGAATAGGGTTCCAATCAGGATAAAGATATCTCCCAATCGGGATAGTATAGTCGACATCAACCCCCGTCAGCTTTACAAATACAGAAGGTTTCATTGTCACCAAAGTGTCTCCCAATTGGGTCCTATTTTTTTTTTTTACCCATTGGGAGAATAGGGTTTCAATCTAGATAAAAGTATATCTCCAAATCGGGATAGTATGGTCGACATCGATTCCGTCAGCGTTACTAAACGTAAGCTAACCTTTCAGATAATAGAGTATAATTCAGGTAGACTACCTAATACCTAATACACAAGTATGTATTGTCGTGCCCCGCCACTTAGGGTCTATTATGCAAATTGCAGCGCAGACGGTATAATAATAATAAAATACTATTTGTCAAATGGATTATGGGAACATGCTGCAACCCAAATTCCACGCTATTCATACAGTTCCACATAGGTCAACTATTTTGAGAATAGGTCTATCCACCGTATGAGTATTTGATATTACAGAATACCACAGATTTACTGAACCGTAGACCGCTGATATTTTCCACATGACGTGGCACGGATAGGTCTGGTATAAAGTGGGTATTTATACTGTATGATTACACTGTGCATAGTAGCAATGTTGTCAGGGCCGTAGCGAGCGGGGGTGGGGGGATGTGATACCCCCCCCCCCCAAAAAAAAATCTTCTCAGTCGGCATTTAGAGCCTCAGTCGGCAAATGAAGCATCAAAGGTACTAGAACAAGGGTTGGTCTAGAATAAATTTTCCGTCGGCAAACCTTGAGTTATGGGTTTGCCGACTGCAAAGTGTATCGTGTTTCTAAGCACTGAAGATAGTGTGGAGTTGTTTGTTTGTTATAAGTTGTTTATAAGCTGCGGTTCGGGTGGCAGTTCGCCCTACAGTGTTGTGTCGATAAATTTACCAAGAAAAACTGTTTGCGGCCCCAACTCTGAAGTCAGTCGGCAAATTGGCTTCCACACCCCCCAAAGAAAATGCCTTCGCTACGCCCCTGAATGTTGTACCTCTCCTTTAGTAACAATCACGTCAGTCACTCAAAATAGGCCTGCTTCTTTAAAATAGGCCTGCTTCTTTATAAAAGGAAGGTGCGTTCAGTAGTTTTCAAGAAACTAACCCAGGAAAGTTTTATTACAAAATCAAATATATGCAGTGCTCACATATTTGATAAAAGGACGACAAACTTTATTTTTTCTTAATTTGTTACAACGTTGCAGTCCGGCAACATTTGTTTCATTCGATATCATCATTTCAGTTTTCTGAAAATAAAAGCACCTCAGATGGTATAATACTGTGGATGATTGATATGTAAGGTTTGGATAATAATTTATTAACCTGATAATCTGTTTATTACAAATTGTTGGGGTATCAACATGTATCTTGCCTTATTTTGACTGATTTTGTTGATCCACATGTTGCTGGTAAAATTCGTTATTAGTATCTCTTATATTATTTTGATTAAAGGTGATTCGAATTCATCGGTGGTTGAAGCAGCAACGAGTGATTGCCATTAATGCGAGAGGGCGCTATTTAAGCATTCCTCTTGACTTCGAAATCCTTTTCGAGATCGTTCCAGACAAGAAGAGAACATGTAAGGATTTGGTTCCCTTTTTTTTATCGAGAAATCCTTTAAAAAATTACATTTTGACACATCAGTCTTACTTCCCATTTTCAACCATTATTTCATTGTAGACGATGTGACCAATGACTTAATGTTTACAAAAGAGCCTCAAAGGTCAAACTGCGCCGGGCACAAAAATGTACACTGGTCTAAGACAAGACACCATAAAATCTTAATTTGATTTATTTTTAATAACGCACTAACATTACATCTCAAATTTTATTCATGTGAAAATTAAAACAAATCTTGATGTGAAATGGAGAAGTGCAAAATGTACAAACATACATGAAACATTACATACACTTTTGCCTGGCGGGAAATCTCCTGGGTACTCTAAAGGTCAACTCACATGGTCAATACCAGCCATGATGTAGAGTTCAAAAAAACGGTTTTAATGTTTTTTACGCTGCTCCTTAAAAGCTATGTATGATTGGTAATGTTGACAAAATTCCTTCTAAAAGTATCTGTGAATCAAGATATTAAACAACCAACCTGTGAAAGTTTCAGCTTAATTTTGGTCTTCGCAACTGGTCTTCGCGATTTCCTCTCTTGACTTCCCGCAACATGAAGGCTTTGTTTCGTTTATGACCTTCCTAGCAAGAAAACCTTGTTTAAGGAATTCAAGGATATGCTAAATTTGACTTGTTTTCCTCTTTTCTTTTAGTATCCAAATTGAAGACGATATCATTAGCTAGCATCATTCGTCAATATTCACTTCCCAAAAAGGTTCGCTTCTCATTAAGTCAACTGACATCATCACAGGCATTAGATGTTGGTCGTCATGGTGTCCGAATAACATCAGAACCCATTGATCTTATACGGTTACATCAAGAGGTATACCTAAACGGAAATGCTGTCAATTTTGGTAAGCAACTGGAAAGTGGTGGTGTTACTGTCATTGTGTTGCTGTTGTTGTTGTTGTTGTTGTTGTTGTTGTTGTTGTTCAAATACAGCCTTGTCACAGAGAAACCGCCATACCCTCCTTGGTGCGAACATTTAGTAGCTAGTTTGAATAGTTAGTTGCTATTAAACAATCAGACTATCTCATCTATTTGTCGGTGTTGTTTATTTCTGTTGTTGGCGGTGTTGGTGTTGGTGTTGGTGTTGGTGCTGTTGTTGTTGATGTTGCTGCTGCTGCTGTTGATGTTTTTGTTGTTATTGCCACTGTTGTTGTTATTGTGGATGGTGTGTTGTTGTTGTTGTTGCTGCTGTTGCTGCTGCTGCTCCTGTTGTTGTTGTTGTTCAAAATCAAAGAGCCTTATTTAACAAGCAGACTATCAAACAATCTCATCAATTAGTGCAAAAGTAGTTTCAGGAACCTTTTCTTTTATTGTTGTTGTTGTTGTTTTTGTTTAATGTTGACAGTGGTGTTGTTGTTGTTATTCAAAGAGCCTTATTTAACAGACAACTCATTAATTAGTGCAAAAGTAGTTTCAGGAACCTAGTGTTATTGTTGTTGTTGTTTTTGTTATTGTTGACAGTGGTGTTGTTGTTGTTTTTCAAAGAGCCTTATTTAACAGACAGACAACTCATTAATTAGTGCAAACGTAGCTTCAGGAACCTTTTTTATTATTGTATATCGATAAAATCGAAACAAAATGAGTTCGAACACCAACTGTAATATATAGCGCGTTATTGGTATTTACACTGCAATATTTCTCTTCTAAATAACAGGTGAATTGGACGCTACCATTTTGAGCATTCCCATCCATCATGATCTTGAGATGTCTGTTGCATTGGGTCTATCTAGCGGAGATAGGAACTGGCATCGGCTCATGCGAGGACTAGACAATGTGGTAGCAAAGAGAGTCCGATTCTCGACCGTACAAGGAAACAAGAGTGAGTTAAGCAATGATTGTATGCAATCAATTCCTTGTCATGTCCTCTCTCATCAATGGTCAATGTTACAGCAACAAATGTTAACCCTAACTCCCTAGGCCCACTTGCTTACACATAACCTGAATCCTCCAAAATCCTTCAGTAGTAAAACAAGCACATAACATATATTATGCACACATGTGTTTCTAATCTGTGATACATGTACATGGCCAGGGACCGTCCCTGCATTGCATGTAGCAATAAACAGTGTCAACTGACCCAAGCTCTGACCTTGCAATCACTACAACAAACACGGATGTGCATGTACCATGGAAAGGCAAGTATGCCTAATAACCTCAATCCTCCAAAATCCTTCACTTTAGCAAAGAGCATGTAGCATGTAACCTCAATCCTTCAAAATCCTTCACTTTAGCAAAGAGGATTTTGGAGGATTTGGGAAGGTTGGGGTTTTAATGCACAAAACATAATTATGTCAGTTCAAGTCTGAATACAATTCAGTTGGCCGATGTCACTTTGCATTCATATACTTCATTGAGGATCAAACCAAACCTGTAAAATGCCAGTCTCCATGAGACCTCAACTTTACCATTCGTCAATCACCACATAAAGTTTACGAGGGCTTTATAGTCGGCCAATCGTCATCTGTCAGAGAAGTGAAAATGTATTCAATAAAAGGCGGGATGTTGAGGGTGACGGAGATTCCATCATAAGTGTGACCCTATAGTTAGGTTAAGGCAAATTTAAGGGCCACAAATAATCTATTTTCAATTATGCAAGTATGGCATAAAGAACATTTCAATAATGAAAACCTTTTATTCTGAATTATCTCTTGCAGAGATCACAATATATAACTCCGAGACGGATGACAAAAACATTGTCAAGAAATCGACAAGAAACTCGGAGGCATCGCTGGTACAGAAGCGGCAACACTCCTTAGGTCGTGCGTTCTACTACGGTACACTACAGAGGACTAAAGTCAATAACAGAGACCCTAATAAACCACGTCCATCCAGTCAGTCTGTTGACCTAGGAGTCTTATCTAGGAGTTCCAATCAACTGACATATGATGATTCTGATGGACAGACTCCGTCGGCACCCAGGGTCAACATGAGGCAACGGTTTGCTAAGAGGAAAGACGCGAGACGGAATCGAGGAGCTGAGATGAATGCAGACATTACCTCGATATCAGGGACATCTACCTCTGCAACGAGCATGTCCGAGTCCACAACTGACACACTGGACAGTGAACTGTTTTGGTCGAATGGCGAACTAGATGATCTTGATGATGATGATAAGAGTGACATCACACGTGATGACGATGATGATGACGGTGGCCAGGAATATATGCCACGCTCATTGTTTGGGTCGGTGTCTAGACTGTCACTGTTCCGCCCAGCATACTGGAGCAACAGCACGAATAACATTGACGGTAATCTAGGCAGCCATCAACCCAAGGGGTGGAAAGCAATGAAGGAAAAGCATGATAGGCGCAGGAGAGGCAGTGTTAACAGCCTCATCATGGGAACCAATATTAGTATGGATGAACTACATACAGGTAGCCGTGGGATGATGAAACAGAACGGTTTATCATCACCCTCTGAGCGAGGTCCACCTGATGGGCGGTCAGTCGTCAGTGATCTTGATGACAATACAGAAGAATCAACCTACTTATAGCTGGTGGAGATATAGATTTCAAAGATGGATGACCAAAAATGAAATTGGAAGCACCATAGAAGGTGTGCGCTCTCTGGTACATAAGAGGCTTTTCTAGCTTCAAAATTGTTAAGAAGGACTTACCACAAATAGATTAGGCTTCATTTAGACTATAAAACAGGCTTACATGAACATGTTTATAATAGGACAGACTAGATAACGGACAATGGACTGTCCTGGACAGGTCGGCTTGGCAGGTTCCAACCTGTCCAAACCGATTTTTACCCGTATTGAGAACAGGTGGACGTTTGGCTCGATGAGACTCTGTTTATCATCGGTGACATGGGGATCCATGGTTCATTGGGTGTGTTTGTTTCACTCGAGATCGCAGATCACGACCGTGTGACCTCACACCCATCCACCGCGCGAGCACGATCGGCAAACTGTCTAAACCGTACGGAATGTCTGGTGATCGAGATCAGGATATTTGTGAAACAAACAGGCAATAAACTATTGTTGCCTGTTATATCGGCCGAGTTTGGCCTCAAGAAACCCCCCCAAAAATAGAATTTAAAAACTGAACGAATTTTGAAAGATAATATATCGTTATTTAAAGAATAAACAAACATGAAATTCGGATATAGGAAACTGTAAAAAAAAGAAGCGATATCTCAAATGCACTTGATTCTGATTGACAGCCGCCCTGGCCAATCGGAACACTGCACACGCCCTCGTGCAAGCTGAGGATTAAAACAGTGGGCCAGCATTTTATTCATTTGAGTTTTTATTCTACTGGTAATAATCCTTGACGAATTTTTTCATTCAATGTCTCAAATGAAAGCTTATAACTTCCTTAATTTAACCCCTGAAAAAATAGCAATTCAACATTTAAATCTATTTTTACCGTTAAATCGGCACAAACACCATTTTCTTCCTAATATTTACATAAAACGATTCCACATAGGCCTATATATTGCTATATCTTACTATAATCGATCTAGACCTAAAATAAAATAACTAATTAACAGATTATACATGCAAATCTGACTATCCATAATATTGTCATGGATGGATATTCAAAAGTGTGTACATTTCCATCCACACACCGCATTAGTGAACAGCAGAGTTGTAACAAGTCCAAGTCAAGTCACAAGTATTATTGAAGTTATTTTTTATTTCACTTATCTGCATTTGCAAGTCAACTCAAGTCAGAACTCACAATTATTTGTTATGCAAAAAATACTTTTTATTATTTATATTGTATAATTTATGTTTATAAAGTTTTAATCACGGCCCCTTGAAAAACAGCCCCTGGCTGAATGGGCTTACCGTGTATAAATAAGAGTAAATAAATAAATAGTAACGAGTCATATTCTTAACCGGCAAGAAATGGGTATAAAGTATAGTCACAAATCTGATATCATCATTATTTTATCTGTTTAATTACACTTATACAAATTGATTGTTATTAATCGATAATGAATATTCCTTGGTGTAGGCTCTATACAACATACTAAACATATAGATAGGATTACTTATAAAAAACTAAAATATATAAATAATATAGCTATTTTTATTTTTAAATACTATACTCAAAATATACTGAACTATTCAAATAACTGAAGATATTGCCAGCAGTAATCGTCGGAAATACTATAATTTGTAAATATGTGTAACTTATAATGTAATAATGTAGCAATACTATCTGAATTATTAGCATTATATAATAGCTTCATATGATTATATGGGGGTTTTCAGTTCAAGTACAAATATCTACAGGAAGCCAATAACTATTGTAATTTTTTTTTTTTTTTTTTTTAACGCAAATTCGCCCCACACAAGGCCAATGGCCACTCCAAGGTGGGGGCTACTAAGTCATTGAGTTGTTACAACGACTCCACACTGAAGAACCAGCCCCTCACACCGAAACAAGACAAGTTAATAACCAGCCTCTTCACGGTGCGAATAGGACTGGGAGGGGTAACTAGTCCAGTAAATGCTTTCACTCAAGTTTATAGCTTTTCTCATGACTTCTCCTGGTCAGTATGCTATGTGAATAAATTATATAAATGACGAAAGTAGGTTTGTGCTTTTTTCACAAAAAATACCTTTATTCCTATTTCAAATAGGCATATGGATTTTAGCTGTAGGATCATATACTTATGGTTAATCTTCTGTCTTTTGGTCAGTCTAATACAAAAAAGTGACCACCCATTTTGAGAGCTGACAAGTGGTATAGCCACCCACTTGTTGATAAAATAGTGTCTGTCGGTAAATTCACAAACTTGTTGGTATTTTTTGAACTTCTGAACGTCTGCTTACAATTTACATATTTTGTTGGTTCATTTGAATTTTGTGTCGGTAAAATTACCCCAAAAATGTTTGCCCCTGGCTATGCCCCTGGAGCTGATACGTCCACACATCGGATTTTATCAGTGGCGTAACTATGGGGGAAGGGGGGACGGGGGGGGCACAGGGGGAACGTGCCCTCTGCCGAGGGTTGTGCCCTCCGGGTGCCCCCCCCCCCCATTCATAATTTTGAAAAAATAGGTCCCCATTTGAGGCTGCATGCAGAATACAAAATATTGACATGCCCCCTAGAAAAAGTGCCCCCCTAGAAAAAGTGCCCCCTGAAAATTGGACCTATAGTTACGCCAATGGATTGTATACACACATCTCACACAGTATAAACACATATTATTTTAACTATTAGCCATCCGTTAAAGGCAATTGTATCAATTAAATCCGGTTTACATGACTACGCTGGTAAAATATCTGCAAATGCGTCCATACTTGATCAGAATCAAAAGATGTATAACAGTTGTATAAAAACCAACCTGTGAAAGTTTCAGCTTGTTCAGTGAATTCTTTTCGATATTTACATCTATAATGCAACATACAAAAAAGTATATCAATGCACAATAATGGACGAGATCAAAGAAATGTACATATCAAGGCAAGAATATATCGCAAATTGTGTATATACGTTTAGGGGGTGCGCCATGTTAGAAACTGTCCCAACACGATTGTGCTGACCGTTGGTAAATCATGTTAGAAACTGTCCCAACACGATTGTGCTGACCGTTGGTAAATCATGTTAGAAACTGTCCCAACACGATTGTGCTGACTGTTTGGTAAATCATGTTAGAAACTGTCCCAACACGATTGTGCTGACTGTTTGGTAAATCATGTTAGAAACTGTCCCAACACGATTGCGCTGACTGTTTGGTAAATCATGTTAGAAACTGTCCCAACACGATTGTGCTGACTGTTTGGTAAATCATGTTAGAAACTGTCCCAACACGATTGTGCTGACTGTTGGTAAATCATGTTAGAAACTGTCCCAACACGATTGCGCTGACCGTTGGTAAATCATGTTAGAAACTGTCCCAACACGATTGTGCTGACCGTTGGTAAATCATGTTAGAAACTGTCCCAACACGATTGTGCTGACCGTTGGTAAATCATGTTAGAAACTGTCCCAACACGATTGTGCTGACCGTTGGTAAATCAAGATACACGCTATACAATCAACGTGTAAAAGTTTCAGCTGAATTCGTCATTTAATAAGTTCAGAGAAAAGAGGATTTCTTCGAAATGTACATTACGCCCAAAAAAGTCTCCGGTTTCTGGTCATAGGTCGGCTTCAAAATTGGTGCGGTGACGCGCTTCATCTGGTTTTTCTTTTGTTTTTTTGGTAATCTTTTTTTTGACAACCAGTGACATATGTGTACGCGGTTATTGGAACCAGACTAAATTTCCCACACACAAAGTATGGTGGCTAAGAGAGGCCTCACATATCGGGCGAACGTTCATACCCCTATGAGAAAAAGTCGTTTTAAGCACAGCACGGCAGAATTCCAATCGATCCAGCAATTTTGGCTGCAATTGGACATCGTTTCACAGCAAAGAAAAGCAAAATAAATAAATAAATAAATAAATACAAGTAAGAGTAATTGCGGTGACACCATGTGAAATGCTCAATTGAGTAGTAATTAGTTCTGAAAAGAACTGGAGGTACAACTCGACGTTTCGATCAGTATGCTCTGATCGTCCTCAGGAGAAAGAGCATAGACGATCAGAGCATACTGATCGAAACGTCGAGTTGTACCTCCAGTTCTTTTCAGAACTAATTACTACTCAATTGAGCATTTCACACGGTGTCACTGCAATTACTCTTACTTATCCTCCTCACCATGTAAAGCTACAAGTTCTACCTAAATCAATACAAACAAATACAAACAAATAAACAAACAAATAAATTAATTTTAGCACTTTTTAGGAGCTTGTATAGTGACTGCACTTGAGGTGCTATATTCAGCACTTCGTTTTTAGAGTGAAAATTAAAATATAAATCACTTTGTTTAAAACGTACTATAGTCTCCCTAGGAAGCTTTACATTATTATTATTATGATTAGTTGTTTTAAAAAAAAGACACAATTAGATTAGGATCCATGCAAACCCTCTCTGGATCTGCCCTGTCTAGGTAAAACTTAAAAACCATTTTACTGTGTATTGTTGTTGCACAAGGGTACACCAAGAACAACATAGACCCTATAGACCTGTAACAAGGGTGCGGCTACAATGACAACATATAAACATAACATTTTTTTTTTAAAGGGAAGGTAAAATATTTGGAACTGCCTGATTACAAAATTATCTACCGAATGCTAACTTAATGTAGAGTTATTCCAGGTATACCAGGGAACCCCTATCTGGTGTTGCTCCTGTTATGGTAAAACTTTGATCATTTATTGCGTATTGTTCACTGTAAAAAAAAAATTCTGTAAATTTACATCAAAAGTGATGACAGCAGCATCGCCAGACACTTTGATGTAAAAATACAGATGTTTTTTTTTTTAAAGATAACGCCCCAATTTGCTTTTATAGTTTACAAAAATCTGTAAAATAATTTTACATCCATATGTTAAAAATACAGACAATTTGTTATTTGAAATCCAAGAAAAATGTAATTTTTACATTTAATTAAAGTGTTGTGAAAATAAAAAACAAATAAAAAAGTGTTGTAAAATTTTCTCTGTAAACAGTGTTGTTGTAAAGGGCAATGGCATGATTGACCTATAACAAGGGTGCGGCTACAATTAAAATGACAACATATAAACATAACACCATTTTTTTAAAAGGGAAGGTATAACATTTTAAACTACCTGATTTTAAAAGTATTACCTATACCGAATGCTTAGTTAATGTAAATGACTCAATCGTTCTGAATAATTACTCTGTCCAAATTTATCTAATTTCAGAGAGAAAATAAAACAAAAAATTAATATATTTTCAAAAAGTTCCAATTGAAAAAAACCTCAATTTTGCTCCTGGTATTTTTTTTGTGTAAAACGTGTGAATGTTTGTTCCCACTCTTCTCACGGTTTAATACCTAATATGTAATTTCCACAACGTTGAAGGGACGATATCGTCACGATCACAGAGCAGACTTTCAACGGTATTATGACCTTATCACGTGGGGGTATTATTTTCAGTCACTGAGTTAATCTAAAACTAGCACTCTGATTCCATGCCCTGTTGATCGTGACGATACTGCCCCTTTAAAGGTCCTATGAAAATGGTAATTTTTCACACTACATTTTTGGGGCTTAATATATGGTTTTGTATTAATAAAACATAATACTTACTATTTTTATTTTTTAGTTTGTCATGAGTTATAACAATTTAATTTGTCCCCCAAAATTTGTGTTGTCCCTTTTGATGTCGCCTTTCGTGACGTAGACCTAGGCACCGAATGACAAAGGACATTGACAATGCACATTCCTGACCATTATGCTCTGGTAAGCTTCACTGCAGCCGTCCAAACAATAATTCGTTGATATTTTGGATCTGATGGGAATCTGTGCAGACTGACACCATTCTTCAGAAGTGTTGCTGTAATCAGCAACAATACACCTTGGCGGCATAACAACAAAAACAGTTACATAAGTTTGCATGTTGTATCATTCTTGTGTATCGATCGATGCGCGCCAACAAACAGCGTGTTCCTAGGTCTACGTCACAAATTTGTCCCCTTTTAGGGGCGCGGGTTCATCCCCCAAAAAAAATTTGCGATGTAAATCTCCAATACATTTTTTTTAAATTCCATTAATAGGTTAATGTGTGCATATTTTATAGTTTACACTGGAAAATTTTTCTAATTCATAGGACCTTTAATCTAAAACTAGCACTCCGATTCCATGCCCTGTTGATCGTGACGATACTGCCCCTTTAACGACACAATGTTATGAACTGAAACTTTCACAGGTTGGTTGTTTAATGTTTATCTTAATTCAAATAGAGTATAAACATACGTATAGAAGCAGTTATGCCAATATTGCTTTGATTCTTTCGTTTGTTCATTTTTGTCCGTGTGTTTCTTTGTTCAGTTGTTCATACGTTTTGTTTGTTCGTTTGTCAGTTATTTTATTTGTACACTCACTGGCCAAAAGTATTGCAACATGCTCAAAATAGCACTTTACAGTAACAGGTGAGATGATCATTTAATCTGATTTCATCGATCGTGTATTACATAATTTCCGAGCAAGAACAGTAAAAAAGAACATTGACTTCAAAACACAGGCACTTTCAAGAAGTCTTAAGTAGTGTAAATAAAATAAAATAAATTATTGTAACACAGTTCTCCAAACTGAACTTTGATGTGTGTTGCAATACTTATGGCCAGTGAGTGTATAACGTTAGTTGAGTTGCTTGCTTATTTGTCATAGTTTTCATTTATTCTTTCTGTCTCTCATTGTGGGCTTATTTAATTAACATCCATGTTATATTTTTTTATCGTTCAAAAACATAGGCCTAAATGTGATTAGAAGCTTTGCATGGTAGATTGGATAATGAAAAATATTAGGCTTACGGATAGCACCATGTGTAGTGATCTATCCTTGGAAGAAGTGGTGGGGTTGTGAACCTGTAGTGAGGATAGTTATTGACGTTTCGAAATGTGTCTTAATTCATCGTCATGAAGACAGACAGAGCACACTGTTCGAAACGTCGAGAACTATCGTCCCGTCAACCTAATCTAAACAATAAAAACAATGTTCTGTGAAGATTCGTTGGCAGAAACAGACCCGCCCACATTCTGACAGCTCACTCGGCCAAACACCAAACCAGTGGTGTAAATTTGTTGTCAAAGGTGGAAAAGGGAACGATAAATTTCCCCCACTGTACGTCAGAGTGTTGATAATAAGCCGTTTCAAAGTTTACGTATATATTAGTAGGCCAGGGCCGTAGAGAGAGGGGGCGTGGGGCGACGTAACAGAGTGTCCAGTTTGGGGGGAAAAAACAAGTCAATTTGTCTGGTCATATTAGAATAGTGTCAGTACAAATTTTGCACCCCCCAACTGATGTCAGTCGGCAAATAGGCTCCACCCCCCCCCAAACGAAAATGCCTTCCCTATGCCTCTGTAGTAGGCCCAGGCCTATGTGTTTGTCGATCGATGTCTGAATGCATTTTAATAATTTCCACGCGACGGCCACGTAATGACATGAACCATATATATTTGTATATATACACTCTTAAAACTAAAGTGTTGAATCAACCTTTTAAGAGTTCGGTGAGTGACAACAATTTATAAAGTTAAATTCAACTCAAAAAAAGTGTTGAATTCACACGGAGTCAAGTCAAGTCAAGTCGAACTTTATCAATGTATTGTTAAATCAACGCTTAAAGTTCAATCCAAATTTTATAAAGAGTTGTCACTGACCAAATCGAGTGTATACATGAAGCGCGGCACAGCAAAATAACAGTTTAGCAGTTGCCATACTTTCCTTGTTCTCTAAAACGAGTTATTATATGAATACACAATGATGGTTGGAGCGTGGAGGAAGGAACCTTGATCATGTATTGTACTCTGTTAAATTAAGCCGCTGGGTGATTGTGAGTCATCCCATGTCATCCATGGGTTATTCCAGCAGTAGTCACCAAAGAGGGCGTACGCCTCTCACTAACTATTGCGCCACCCAAATTCATGTAGTTGATGGCTAGACTTGCAAAGTAGCTCCAACGAATTATTAAAGTCACGCTCAATGTTTTTTTCCGTTTCCTCTCCCCCCCCCAAAAAAAATATAAATCGTGAAAGTTTTAACGATAACTTCCACCATTTTATCCTGATAAGTTTAACTAGTTGTTGCTGTTAACTAACCTTCATTTGATTTTAATCATCACTTTCAAGGTTTCCTCGTTCAACTGGTGTTATTGATCATAAACTCAGCGTTTTAGTTAGCGGGAACCAGTGTGTCATGAAGAAGGAACTGTGCGTGCCGTGTGAAAGTATTTGCGGTTGAATGCACCCCTGACATTCCGTCTACCTGTACCTATGTCGATCCCGTGGACACCAATCTTCTATTGTCATAAGGAAGGTACCTCATTTCCATCTGAATAGGCTTTGGGTTTAGCAGGAGCCATGTTGTGAGGGACCAGCCCAAATCGGATCGTGTTGGAATATGAAAGGATGTGAGCCGAGGCAGAAAGTCTGATATGACGGCTTGTTTCTTCGTGTATTTTACGGGACTATCAAATGATGAGATGTGAGGAGATATGATGATACTGTAGTCAGGAATATTTCATGAATAGTTGGTAAGTTCCTAGCCGATGACAGTTACAAATAAAGTAACTAAAAAGCCTTATTTCTCCAAGAACGTTTACCCAAATGTCACGCAGACGCGTAGAGACTACGTGTCAAACCCACGTTCACATGTATACAGGTATAATTATTACTGAAATAAACTGAAGTCTTTCCTGACTAAGTCACGCCCTTATATATTGTAGGTGGACCAAGGAAAACTGAACAAAATATTTAGTTTCCCCCAAGATAATGTGATAAGGTTTGGCCAAAGGTTATATCCGAAGTAACGACGGTGTTTCATCCTCCATAATTGGTACAGCTTAGGCGTAATGCCTACAATTCCAGCTGATTATTGTTGCATATCTTTGCACGTAGTGTGTGACCATGCATAAACGTTAATCTATGGATTTCGAGGAAAGTTCGATTTCGGGTGACAAGTTCATCGAATGCATTGATCAATGACAACAATATTTCTTTGGTGTCGTTTATAAAAACAAAATTGTTCACCATTAGCTTCATTGCCATCTCGACAAACATCACTATCACCACCATATCATAACAACCATCATTATTACTATCACTGTTACCAACACCACCATCACTATCACTGTCAATATCACTTATCACCACCACCATCACCACTATCATCACCACTATCATCACCACTATCATCACCACTATCATCACCACTATCATCACCACTATCATCACCACTATCATCACCACTATCATCACCGTAATCACCACCGTAATCACCATCGTCATCACTATACTATCATCATCACCATCACCATATACTATAGGCTATGTACTTGCATCTAATATCATAGGAATTGAAATGATTTATCACTGTTTTATGCAATAATTCCAGTTTTTATTGCACAGTGAAGCAGTATTAATCTAAACGAATGACTTTAACAATCGGACCAAGCACAATTTCTAAAACAGTTCTAATTTTAATTATACCATAAAAACTTACATGTTTGTTAAGCCTAAATCTCTGACATGTCAGGTATGATCCAATAATAAGAATGGAAGTCTTTGATAATCTAGGAACCACATCATTATAAATATTATAAACATTATAAATATTAAACGAATAATTCCTGAAAAACATGCAAAAAAGTGGGAAATTTTGTTTGTTTAAATAATTGTTTCTTTGTCCGTTTGGGTGTCATCTTTAGACGTGGGATTATAATTGGTTGTGTACTTGACTGTACACTAGGCACACAAATTTCAATATCAACCCTTACTTTTAGACACGGATTTATGCCATTGGTTATTATAATTTCCTGTTTCATATGAGTGTGATTTTTTTATACAATGGCTGAACTCATGTGCATATACCACGTATAGGTTCTACTCAGCGCAGGTGTTTATACTTCAGTATTTACACACTTACAGTGCAGCATGTAAATGCGAGCCTTGGTCATAGTTGTTATCAATTAGGTTGTTGCCTTGGACATAATGGCAGGCAGCTGGTATGACATCACTCGCCATTTACACATAATTAGATTTCACTAAGCATATTATGACAGGTAATAATTTATTAAAATTAAATAGGCTTATTATTGGCAGTTTAACCCTAACTCCTTAGACAACAAAGGCAGTTGGAGGATTTTGAAGGATTTTTATTGTTCAGTCACAATGCTTAGGGAGTTAGGGTTAAATATACTACTCAAAACAATTTAGGGAACACCGGAATAATCTCGGTTAAAGCAAGATCATTTATTTCAGATAAACACAATGTTTCACAGAATTGATGAGAAACAACTGCACAATGAAACGGATGATAAAGGATGCAGGTAGTGATTACACATTTCATGACATGACTACTGAAAGAGAGAGGGGGTTGCAAATGAAAATCCCGATTCATGGAACATTTCAAACCTATTTGATGTTAAAAATCTGGTGTTCCCTAAATTGTTTTGAGTAGTATATATTATTGTAGCACTATTGGTATAATCCAGATATGTGCTATCGTTTTTTAGTAAAACTGGAGAAATATTTTCCAAAATTAATTTATGTCATCCGAAGACAGATATTCCACGTTGGAAAATTGATATGAACAGTCTGAATGCATTTGATTTGATTGTTTTGTTCTATACCAACGTATGTATAACGTACTGTATGTTCGGTGCAGCGGGTACCGCAATTTGCAACCCTAACTCACTGGGCCCATTTGCTTACACATAACCTGAATCCTTCCTAACTCCTTAGGCCCATTTGCTTACACATAACCGGAATCCTTCCTAACTCCCTAGGCCCATTTGCTTACACATAACCTGAATCCTTCCTAACTCCCTGGGCCCATTTGCTTACACATAACCGGAATCCATCCTAACTCCCTAGGCCCATTTGCTTACACATAACCTGAATCCTTCCTAACTCCCCCGGCCCAATTTGCTTACACATTATAACCTGAATCCTCCCTAACTCCCTCGACCCATTTGCTTACACATAACCTGAATCCTCCAAAATCCTTCAGTGGTAAAGCAAGCACATGACATGTATGCACACGTGTTTCTATTCTGTGATACATGTACATGGCTAGGGACCCTCCCTGCATGCATGGAGCAATAAACAGTGTCCACTGACCCAAGCACTGACCTTGCAATCACTACAACAAACATGGATGTACATGTACCATGGAAAGGCGCTAGGCAAGTGTGCCTAATAACCTCAATCCTCCAAAATCCTTCACTTTAGCAAAGAGGATTTTGGATTGCAAGGCTCAAAATCAGTCCAAATTTCAATATCCTTTCTGAGGTATATCCAGTGCACTTAAGGGTCCTATTTGTGCAGTGCACTCAAATACATGCAAACATATGTGGCTGTGATAGGAGGTCAAACCCAAAGACACTCAAAATTTGTATGTAACTCCCAACCCGTTGACTTTGTGCAGTGCACTCAAGGAGGTCAAACCAAAACCAAGTACATACGCAGCTCTGTGTGACTCTGTGGTTTGACCATTGGCAATGCAATCAAAAATACTCAAGTGAGTGTCTGTGGGTGCCGTGCTGACTGGGCCAAATTTCAGCCTGGGCATAGGAGGGTTAAAGGGGACAAATTTGTGACGTAGACCTAAGAACATGATGTTTGTTGTCGCGCATCGATCGATACATAAGAATGATACAACATGCAAACTTATGTAACTGTTTTTGTTGTTATGCCGCCAAGGTGTATTGTTGCTGATTACAGCAACACTTCTGAAGAATGGTGTCAGTCTGCACAGATTCCCATCAGATCCAAAATATCAACGAATTATTGTTTGGACGGCTGCAGTGAAGCTTACCAGAGCATAATGGTCAGGAATGTGCATTGTCAATGTCCTTTGTCATTCGGTGCCTAGGTCAACGTCACGAAATGCGATATCAAAAGGGACAACACAAATTTTGGGGACAAATTAAATTGTTATAACTCATGACAAACTTATAAAAATAGTAAGTATTATGTTTTATTAATACAAAACCATATATTAAGTCCCAAAAATGTAGTGTGAAAAATTACCATTTCATAAGACCTTTAAAAGTCGAACATTGTCAAACCTTACGTGTAGTAAACATATTTACAGATTAAAATGAGTTGACTGTTTTTAACTGCACGGTAAAAGTATCGTCTTGTATTGTTGAGGGTGGTCAAAATTACAGTCAAAACCAGTCAACAATGCCCAACCGTCAAAAACAGTCAGTGGACTGATTTTTGACTACTTATAGTAGCTACTTGCCACAAAAGTTCAGCTACAGTAGGAGGGTTTGGATGAAATTCTTGCGTCGAGTGACAAACAATTCATATGAATTTGTTTGTCCTTAACCAATGTCTTACAACAACAAACAAACAAATTCTATATAACAGCGGGTATATACCTGCATGCTCACTCTTTTTCTCTGTAACGACACAATGAAATAATCCGACACTTTTACAGGTTGGTTTTTACACGTTTTGATTCTTAACAGCATTTACAGACGTTTTACCAACAAAAATGGACATAAATCACATGGATGGTTATCTTCACCTATTTTTGTTCAATTGTGTTGGACATAATAAGATCAGCCCACTTTTTTGGACCAGCAATCGTTTTAGTTGTAAACAATAAATATCAATTGAGCTGTATACTCCAGGGTCTATAGACAGGCTGGGGGAGTTGGCAATCCTACCCAACTCCGTGCAGACTGCCGCACCCCCACTCACGCGACAAGGAGACGCTGCAGATGACAACCACGTACAAAGTCGAGATTAATTTTGAATTGGCCTGTATACTCCCCAGGGAGTTTAGATGGATTCAGGAATGATGTATAGACATGGTTAGCATGGGTAATAATAATAAGTGCATTGAGCACAAGTTTACACATCATTAGTCCATAATTTATTATTGTGGACCCGCGCGCCGGCATTTTTAATTTAATTTAAAAAAAAAAATTGGATATGAAATTGCAGCCAAAATTGCTGGATCGACTGGAATTCTGCCGCGCTGTGTTTTAAAGCACTTCACAAAGGGTTATGAAAAATTTTGCCCGATTTGTGAGGCATCTCTTATCTTAGCTGCCATACTTTGTTTATGGGAAATTTGGTCCCGCGTATACATGTATCACGTATTTCCCTGTTGGCAAAAACAAAAATTGTACACAAAACTTACAACAAACAACAAACAACAAACAACGTCATCGCACCGAATTTGAAGTCGACCTCTGACCAGAAACCACTAGAGACTTTTGGCCTAACCCGAATCCAAATTTTAAAGCCATGCAGCTAGGGTAGAGTTTTGGTAAAATATATGTGAATGCAATTGCAATCATATTTTTTTTATAAGAATCAAGATGTGCATAAAATCCAGTACAGTATGTGAAATTTCAGCAGATGAAATTTGTTTGAGAAAATAGTGAAAATGCATTCAGCGTTCTTCAAGGTGTAAAGCCAGGATTTAGAACCAAGGTGCCCAAATTTACTGGAAATTTCAAAACAGGGTGCCCAAATTTGCTGGAAATTTCAAAATGGGGTGTCCAAATTTGCTGGAAATTTCAAAACGGGGTGCCCAAATTTGCTGGAAATTTCAAAACAGTGTGTCCAAATTTGATGGAAATTTCAAAACGGGGTGTCCAAATTTGATGGAAATTTCAAAACAGTGTGTCCAAATTTGATGGAAATTTCAAAACGGGGTATCCAAATTTGATGGAAATTTCAAAACAGGGTGCCCAAATTTGCTGGAAATTTCAAAATGGGGTGTCCAAATTTGCTGGAAATTTCAAAATGGGGTGTCCAAATTTGCTGGAAATTTCAAAACGGGGTGCCCAAATTTGCTGGAAATTTCAAAACAGTGTGTCCAAATTTGATGGAAATTTCAAAACGGGGTGTCCAAATTTGATGGAAATTTCAAAACAGTGTGTCCAAATTTGATGGAAATTTCAAAACGGGGTGTCCAAATTTGATGGAAATTTCAAAACGGGGTGTCCAAATTTGATGGAAATTTCAAAACAGGGTGCCCAAATTTGATGGAAATTTCAAAACAGGGTGTCCAAATTTGTTCACTTGCAATACTTTTACATGTAAATGACAGATAAAATAGTGTCCAAAGTTCAAAGAGGGTGTCCAAAAGACACCCAGACACCCCTCTGACTAACACTATGGCGTTCTTATCCAATCCAATGTGGAATTTATGTCTCTGTAAGACAACAAGTCTTTTACTAAATACTTGTACTTGAAAAATTCTACTTAAATTATATGACCTTCGACATAAATATATAAATAAGGGCTGTTTGACACCATCATCAACATAACACAGCCAAATCTGTGATCAATGTTTTTCCTAGTGTAACTGAAAATATCATTTATGATCATTATGCGTTTGTTTAATTAATTAACATAATTCAAACGCAGTTGAACTTTGTAATCTATATTGACGTTTCCCTTAGACGTCAAATTTTTCAAAAGTCCTAAACGTAAACGGTGGAGGTTAAATGAAATGGAAAGTTCAAGGATTCTGTGAATGTCGATCCATTCAGGACAAAGTCGGGCTTTCTGTATACACTCCCATCACATTGAAACAAGCCACGGATGAAAAACGAGATACAAAGCATATCTCATGCAAAGCTTATACTAGACTAATTCAATGACTATTTCACTGGGCGCTGCCATATTGTGGTGGTTACAACAATTGTGTGTCAAGCATTCTTTACCTACGCATTTAGACCGATAATGTGGATTCTCTTTGATGAAATGCTTTAAGTCTATAGTCACGTTTTGAAATGCATGCTGATCATAATAATTATAATAATTTATTAACTTATATTGCGCAAATTCCATAATGAGATGTTCAAATGCGCATTACAAATTTACAATTACAAATGTACAATACAAATAAAAATATTAAAAAATTACAATAAAAGCACATCACAACAATATCAATAGAATGCCATACAGAAAAAATGTGTTTTAAGTAATTGTTTAAAAACAGTCAAACTAGTCGATTTCCGAATATTTAATGGTAAAGCAGAGATGTACGTCCATATAGACATGCAATATAGTGAATATCTATTATCAGTAATATGCAGAACAATAATAGGCCTAGGACATTGACCCAATTATATCAAGGTAAACGATCTGAAAGGGTGTTGTATCGGTTTCGGATCAATACAATTAGGAATAAACTTATTGATCATAATATTTCGTTCATGTAGAAGAAGAGGATTTTAATTTGAATTGCTAAATTATTAGGCCACCAAAGTTTCGAACTTACAATTAAATGAGAAATTGAACGAAACAAAATCAATCGCCGCATAATGCCACACTGTCTTACTGGCAAAAATTTACAAAGAATCCTCAAAGAAGCAGACATGAATGTTTCAGAACGACTGAACATGGAAAATAATCAAAGTGTGTCAGAGCCACAGATATGTCAAAATGATACTATGCGAACAAACCTGTATTCAAACCTACAAACTTGTAACTACATTACTCTGTCTTTACTCTGAACCATCTTATTTTGGATCCCCCAAAAAATAGTTAAACTCTAAGAGCTTCAAGGAGGCTTCGTTCGGGACCCCGCACAGGGCTTTCTCGTGGTCACTACATTCCAAACACGTGCTCACCTAATTCTAGAAATTCATGAAAAACTCAAAGCGCATTATTTAGAACGTTTTTGATACTGATTGTTTGTTTGTTCAAAAACAGCATGCTTTATAAAAAAATAAATAAATAAAATTTGCGCATTTTCAGGAAAAACACAAAAATTAAAAGGGCTTGTCCTACTGATTTTAGAGATAGGGCCTAGGCCTATATAATTATACACTGAGGCGCGTAGTAGCCAAGTGGTTGCATGTATTTTATTATTTTGTTTGAATAATAAACAAAATAATAAAAAATTGACCCCACGGCGAAATATTTAGTTTTACACTTAAAATGGGGGTGCATGGGGCCAGTTTTTCTGTGCCCTCAATCAAAATATTTTGTAAAATTGTTCTCAAAATCGTTCGCCGCCATGGCTGTACGCACCTGCATATACATGTACATATATACGCACACACACACCCATCACAACTTCTAAGTTCCCCCTAATATTTTTTAGAATATCCCAACAAGCATTGCATGAATTTTAAAGATTCAAAAAGCAAATGACAGAATGACATGTTCTACACAGCCATAGGCGTACGGGGGTCAATATTTCTGGGGGGGCAAGATCAATTTTTGCCCGAATATTGTAATTGTAACTGATTTGCCCGAATTTTCATACTGCCTTAGCAGTCGTTTAATAAGTCGTTTTGATCAAACCATAGTGAGGTTAGTGACTTACCTATCTGTACAGGCTCAGAAAAAATAGGATTCCCGTCCCTTCCTTCGTCCGAATTCAGGTATTAAAGTAGTAAATAATGATGGTGCAAACCCATTCAGTGACACCACATCTTTGTTGACTTTTTGTTTTTGTTTTCCAAGATGTATTTGTCATACAAATTGAAATACAGTGAATCCGTATTTGACTATTTCCAGAATTTGTCCATTTGACAATGAGTTTTGTGGGAATAGTAGGCTTTTTTGTATGAACGTACCACTGGTAATGACCGATTGGTCAAATTGGGGAAATGTGTAGAAGAGACAGGATATTTTTTCAGATCCTTTAGTAGCAATAGCTAAGCTTTCATGCCTTACTCGGCAATCATCAGTTGCATGTAATGGTTCAAATTAATGAGCCTGGTGGTCTCCTGTCTTATTTTTAGATAAGACATATTGAATTGATGTTCTTTCCAAACAATTGTAATGTGTCCGTTTTGTTTGAGTGAGAGAGTTCGTTGTTTTTATGTGATTTGTTCCTCTAATAAGGAAAGCAGAACATTAAGTGTTTCATCTGGATCTTCGAAAAAACCAGAGTCGTATGGGGTGGGAGCGAGTTTCTCAGTTGATCCTTTTGGATCTGTGTTTGTGAGATTAGTTTCTCCCGAATGTTTTGGGCTCTTCTGAATGCAACAAAAGGTCGTTTCGGAAATATTTCCGAGAGCTGTGGGTTTTGTTGTATCAACGGCCAGTGTTTGTTTACTGCTTGTTTCACATCTTTAGGTTGTTGAGAAAACCAGTGGTGCTTCCTTGTTTTGTTTACCTTTCGGTGGTTTGTGAATCAGTTTGGCTCGGTTTGCCAGTGACACTTTGTGTGTTGCATTGTTTATCTCAGTTTGGGTATAGCCTCTCGCTAAAAGTTTTTGTGAGAAATCTTTGACTTTTTCTATGAAATCTTCCTCATTGTTAGTATTTCTCGCATATCTGAGTTTCTCCGTAGATAAATGCTTTGAATACATGGGGTGGGTGTGATGAGGTTTTGTGTAGAAACTGATATGTTTCCGTTGGTTTGGTGTACACTTTTGTGTCAAGTATGCCAGTTTCACGGAAACGTTTTCCTTTGACAATGGTTAAGTCAAGATAATTGATCGAGGTTTTTGAGGCCTCGTATGTGAATTTGAGAGTCGGATGCATCTGATTCATAGTGTGAATGAGATTTGTGAAATCTTCCATTTCGCCACTGTAGATGACTAGTATGTCATATCTGTAGCGCCACCATGTTTCGATATGATCAGCCTGTTGTAGGATTTTGTTTTCGAGATCGTGTAGTGTTATGTCACAGATTTCCGGACTGGCTGTTGAGCCCATTGCACAACCGATTTTCTGGAGATAGAATTTATTTCCAAATTGGAAACAATTTCTGTTAAGTATGAGTTCCAGAAGTTTACGGATGTATTCGGATGGTGGTTTGTTGATGACATATGGGTGGTTGGTTCGGTCGAGGGTATTGCATACACAGTTTATTGCCTCGGTTTGGCGGATATTTGTGTACATTGAAACATTCGAGGTTACTCAACTTACTCTACATCCATAAAAATAATCTCCTGACAAGCGTACAGATAACACGGTACGAGCGTAGTCTATAAAAGTAAAACTGGTATCCTGGGATGAGGATAAATGAGGGCACTGGGAAAATTGGCAAGGCCAGTTCTAAACAAGCTAGCTATACCTGTTGTGTGATACATTTTCTATTGTCTATTTCTCAGAAGAGAGATATACTCAGAGAGTAGTAGTCAGACCAATTGACCGAATATTAATGGCAACATTTATTCATTTTGGCTGTCTCATTTTGCCCGAATGGATCAACTGTTTTTGCCCGAATTGGGAGGGCGAGTGCCCCCCCCTGCCCCCCCGCCTCGTACGCCTATGTACACAGCTCGTAATGAAATGGTTGAAATTCAATCATGCATGCACAATTGACAGTGATTTGAAAAAAAAATTGCAGTACAAAGCATTGCTTCAAGGGCATGTTACACATGTAGTTTTCTGTAAGAACTCAGTTATGGAGAATAATGGAGGACCAATTCCATATTAAACTCTTGCTCTACCCTTCTAAAACAATGGACATGCATGTTGCTCTTTGAATATTCTTTTCTTATTATGAAACAGCCATCAATACCATTGTTATTGATGCATGAGTTCTTACAGAAAACTACATGTGTAACATGCCCTTGAAGCAATGCTTTGTACTGCAACTTTTTTTTCAGCTGAATTTTCATTCAAATCACTGTCAATTGTGCATGCATGATTTTATTTCAACCATTTCATTACGAGCTGTGTAGAACATGTCATTCTGTCATTTGCTTTTTGAATTTTTAAAATTCATGCAATACTTGTTGAGATATTCTAAAAAATATTAGGGGGAACTTAGAAGTTGTGATGGGTGTATATATTAATCGTTATCATCACTATCATTTTTATAAGCATTTCAAAAGACCCAACTCGTCCAGTGTTTGCAGTCTTTAAGTGAGTTTATTTTCAGACCATTGACCTGACCTCAATCTGCATGCACCCAATATCATGCACGATGCAACATGCTTTGAAAAAAAAACACGGCCTTGAACAACTGTATGGAGAAAGTGACTATGTAAATAAACTGAATTCAGAAAGTCTTTAAAAGCCGAAACGTTTCAGCCGGGCGATCACATTGGGCGTGTTTACAGGAAAGGTGTAGCATTGGTAATGTTGGCCAAACTGCTTCTGCGAGTACCGTATGTTTACTCTCTTTGAATCAAGGTCATCTGAACTGTGCTCGGCTTATTACGTTCGCGAGAATAGTTAACGTAAAATAGTTAGTATAGTGAACATGCATTCAGGCTTTGTGTATTTCTTCAAGTCGCTCCACACAAGGCCAATGGCCACTCCAAGGTGGGGGCTACTAAGTCATTGAGTTGTTACAACGACTCCACACTGAAGAACCAGCCCCTTGCACCGAAACAGGACAAGTTAATAACCAGCCTCTTCACGGTGCGAAAAGTATAAGCAATTGTGGTTAAGTGTCTTGATAAAGGACACAAGTGTCATGACCGGGATTCGAACCCACATTCTGCTGCTAACACCAGAACTTGAGTCCGGTAAACTCGACCGCTCGGCCACGACACTCCATATCTCCATATCTTATGTGGAATTTATAGGAAAGAGTACTCTTTCTGATAACATTATCGCCAGTAATTGATCTTTTTCCTTAAAATGGTATAGGCAGTTTAGACAAAACGATTTCAAGACAAGGTTGATACACCGCTAGCATGTACACTGTATGAGTAAGTTTTAATTCAACAATTCAGTTGAATACATTATCCTAAACAGGGACAATATCGTCACGATCAAAGCAGACTTTCAACATGGAATTGGTGTCATAGTTTAAGATGTTAAGTTCAAGCGATAACACGATCATATCGAATATCGCGATACTTTTTTTTTATTCGATTACAATATCGAACACTTTTCAAGTTATCGAGATATCGGCAAATCGCGATTTAAAAAAATATATCGCGATTAAAAAAATCACCATTGTGAGTCAAGTCAGGACAAAATTAGGACAGTTTTTAGCTTTCAGAAGGAAGTAAACGAATGTGGGATTTATTATGACGCTTGTAGAGGGGTACATACCTGTGGTTATCGGCTCTAAAGCAATGGTACAATGGACATTATTTTTGTATATTCTTATTTCCGGCTCAATGCACATGTACGCTAAGGGACCCATGTTTACAAACTCTGCTTCTCATTGGGTCCCTCTGCAGTATCACCCATATCTTGTGCTCAATTTTACTTCCTATTGTGTCTATACTTGTAATACTCAATACACATGTATGCTAAGGAGCCCATGTTTACAAGCTCTACTTCTCAATGGGTCCCTCTGCAGTATCACCCATATCTTGTGCTCACTTTTACTTCCTATTGTAATATTTCTATTTCAATACTTTATTATTATTGATGAATTTTGATACTGTGGAAAAATAAATGAACCTTGAACCTTGAATCATGCATGAATGAAATAAAAATCACGATACTGTCAAAAAATCGCGATGTATGTTTGCCGATATATCGTGGATGAAAAAAATCGACATCGGCCAAGCTTTATAAGATGAATACAGTGACTGAAAATCACTGGTTCATTTATTGGCTCGGTTATGACCTTATCAAGTGGGGTACCGGTATTATTTTCAGTCACTGAGTTAATCAAAAATTACCTCTCCGATTCCATGCCCTGTCGTTCGTGACGATATTGTCCCCTTAAATTGTTGAAATAAACTTTGCACTATTATTTGCTCAAGATGCAGCATATAAAGCAATTATAATGTAAATCGAGGGGTTATGGGGGAGTGAAAGATCAACAGGTAAATGACAACATCATCTTGGATTGCATTATTCCAGCAGTCCTTTCGTCAAACACACGGATCAATAGCACTGATCGATTATTTGATTTGATTTGGTTTTAGCAATATTAACAGTATCAATAATACAAGAACATTACTCATTCCTTAAAATTAATCCATATTTATCCATCCTAAGTTATGTTTGTAGCTTTGCATGGTGAAAAGGATAAGTAAAGACTGTTTGCGGTGACACCATCTGAAATTCTCAATTGAGTATTTCACATGGTGTCACCGCAAACGGTCTTTACTCATATAATCCTTGGCACCAACTCTTTTCAGTTTAGAATTAATAGGACTCTTTTCAGTTTAGAATTAATAGGAAAAATAAAAATGTATTTTTATTTTGTAAAAACGATAAAGAGACTTTTTTGGCTGGATTAACGGTAGGAATAATTGTATACATGTAGTATTTACTTACGGATTTAAGGTGGAACGTAATTAACTGTTTTAAAATGTCATTCAGTGATACTAAATTTTACTTTGTTTAAATCAGTGAACAAGAAATGATTATCCCCCGGGAAAAAATACAAATTAAACCAAAATAAATAAATAAATGAGGCTTTTAGCGATAAATGATGATATTGATACAATGTTGCAAAATCTATATCACGAACGGCCCAGATCGTTCTTCCGACTAGAACGGAATGTTGGCAGAGTTTAGATATAATGTGTGCCCGAACTAATGGGCCCGATGAGCTTTCATATGTGTCGGACTAATGGGCCCGATGAGCTTTCATATGTGTCGGACTAATGGGCCCGATGAACGTTCACAAGTGTCGGACTAATGTGCCCGATGAGCTTTCATGTGTTGGACTAATGGGCCTGATGAGCTTTCATATGTGTCGGACTAATGGGCCTGATGAGCGTTCATGTGTGTCGGACTAATGGGCCCAATGAGCTTTCATATGTGTCGGACTAATGGCACGATGAGCTTTCATATATGTCGGATTAATGGGCCTAATGAGCTTTCGAACTAACGTGCTGTCAGGCTGGAGGTTGTGTGTCCCACAGTTAATAAAAGCATTATTAAATAGTACCTTTTTTTAATTTTATTATGATCATTTTTCTTGTCTACAACGAACATTGGAGTTGTTCTTTCCAACGTATTAGGCCTATGGTTCCACCCTAGCATTATTTTAAAGGAAGTGGTTTTGTTTTCCAGATAATTTGGTTTTCAATGCGTCGCCTCCATCAATGATTGAAGACCTTACTAAGTCGCACCAGTTGAGTCATGGGGTCCAAAGTGGAAGACATACGGTGGTCTAGACGCTCCTACACGCTGAGAGAAGCTTTGAAGCGTTGTACCTTCCCTCAGATATTTAAAGTATCCGTTGGCTTTGTGTCTTCAGATGAAAATGAAACACTTAGCAAAGACCAGGTAAGAATTGAAAAATATAGGATCATGCACTAAAAACAACGCAGTCTGATCAATGATAATCACGGTACTCCCTCGGCGTCCATCTTTGAATTTGAAAAAAGACATTGATGAGGACATTGATGTTTTAGAAGTGGGAGCGAAAAACACAATAATTTTTATGAGGAAACATTAAGTAGGGTCTGAAAACTACACCCACTTGTAGGATTCAAACTGGGCTCCACTGAATTATTAAAACGTGAGGAAAATTCCACTGCATCAACCCAACCTAATTTCCTTCGGTCATTAACGGGATGATACCATTATCGTTCATGTCCAATGGCTCACCTCATGTGAATATAGATAATACGGAAGAATGTTCATAATTATGTTTGGAATCTTAATGGATTCACCATTAGTTGTTGTTGGAATATCAGTTAACAGACGTTTTTGAATAGTTCGTAAAAATATATACAAACTGATTGACATCAAAATTGCTGTTGGTTGTATGACAATCGCCTTATTAAATAATGAACAAGTTTATAATGTACATGTTGTATATGCAATATAATGAAAATCAATCCTTAATTTGCAGTTTTTTTTAAACATCTCTTTAAACTGTTTTTATTTTTTATAAATTTATTTCAATAATGTTTTTATTCCAGATTCTTCGTATTCATCAAATCCACACCCAGACGCGTGTTCTTGCTAGTACCAAGAAAAACAAATTTCTGAGTATACCACTTCGATATGCAGACGCGCGGTTCGAGGTTATCTCCAGCAAAAAACGTGAGTCTATTTTCTCTTCCTGGCTGTTTATGTTGATGAATATTATAGCTGAGATACACCTTTGGTAAACTGTATGTAAATGGGTCATTCCACGAGGTTGGGCATTGGCGGATCCAGAACATATTTTAGGGGGGCGGGGGTGCTGAGAATCAAAAACAAATATTTTTCAGTACTACAAAAATTACAATGAAATAATCAAAGGGAGAGAAAAACAAAGCACACTGTGGGAATGGGAGTGCTCTCTCTCTCTCTCTCTCTCTCTCTCTCTCTCTCTCTCTCTCTCTCTCTCTCTCTCTCTCTCTCTCTCTCTCTCTCTCTCTCTCTCTCTCTCTCTCTCTCTCTCTCTCTCTCTCTCTCTCTCTCTCTCTCTCTCTCTCTCTCTCTCTCTCTCTCTCTCTCTCTCTCTCTCTCTCTCTCTCTCTCTCTCTCTCTCTCTCTTTTTTAAACGATTTTAGGCGGGGGCTACAGCCCCCTTAGTCCCCCCCACCCTGGATCCACCAATGGTTGGGGGCAAGCTTTGTGGGAACCATATGGTTCCCTTGTTACGTAGGTAGATGTACCATTCATTATCCTTATTATGAGTACACATTCTCTGTTCTAGAATGAAATCAATCACTGCGTTTTGAATAGGAAGTTACAATAATGCTAGGAGTCATAATAAATGGTACATTTACCTCCGTAACAAGGGACACCAATCACAAAGCTATTTTGGACTGGTTTTTACTGTTATTTTGACCACTCTCAACAATACAATACTTTTACCAGTCAAAAACGGTTGACTCATTTTGGCCTGTAGGCCCTAAAGATTTAACAGTGTTCGACTTTTAAGTGCACTAAATATACTTTGGCAAGTATATCAACATTTTGACTGATTTTGACCCTCACATTAACAAAAGGGCAAGGGGTTTAAGGGCTTAAGGGGTTTGGGTGAACAAACATTCAAATGGGAAATGAGTTTACTAATTTTACTAAAACAATAGCACCTAAAGGTTTCCTGGGATGTTTGATACCATCGACAATTTTAACCCTAGGTGAGTCAAGAAACTCATTGGCGGATCCAGGGGGCTAAGGGGCTGTAGCCCTTAAAAATCGTTAAAAAAAAAAATTATTATTATTATTTTTTTTTTTAACATTTAAAAAAAAAAAATAATAATAAAAAAATATATATATATAAAACAATAAAAAAAGGGAGAACGTACTCCCATTCCCAAAGTGTGCTTTGTAGTACTGAAAAATAATTGTTTTTGATTCTCAGACCCCCCTCTAAAAATGTTCTGGATCCGCCCATGAAACTGTATAATTTTATGTTTTATTTATGACTTTAAACAATGTCCTCTTTCGGCTGCTCCCGTTAGGGGTCGCCACAGCGGATCATGATCCGCATATTTGATTTGGCATAGGTTTTACGCCGGATGCCCTTCCTGACGCAACCCTCCCATTTATCCGGGCTTGGGACCGGCACTAAGCATGCACTGGCTTGTACATCCCCAGTGGCTGGGTTCAATTTGGCCCTCGCAGCAATTATGGTAAAGTGTCTTGCTCAAGGACACAAGCACCATGGTCGCGGCAAGGCTTCGAACCCACACACTCTGATGACTCAGCCATCAGAACACAAATCCGATGCACTAAACCGCTCGACCATGGCACCCCACTTATGACTTTAAGCAATAAAAATACAATTTATTTGAAATGGCCTGTTCTCTTGCACGGCTTATTTTGTTTTGTCGTTGTTGGCGAATGGATTACCAGCGGACGGGGTCTCTGTGTGATGAGGATTTGGATACCATAAAAGTAACAGTTTGTTTATCAAATTAATTTACAAATGTTCTTTCTGGTATAATTTGAAAACTTTATTCAATATAAGATTCATCATGGTTTATGCAGTTCTTTTTATTTTTTTATGAAGGTTCAAAACCAATGTATATGCGTGACGTCATAGATCGCTCTCTTCTGCCGCAAGAAGTTGCCTTTCACTTTGGTGATGATTTGACCTTTGACCTTCAAACTGCAAAGGGAAGTATATCTGAAAAACTGAGTCCTCTTCATTTGAGAAATATGTACGAAGTATGCTATCTGCAAGGCAATGCTATCTATCACAGTAAGTTATCAAACATTTATAGATTGCAACACTGTTAAGTCTAAGATTAAAGTCAACATTCCAGGGTCATGCTCTATTTTGTGAAAAGCATTTCAGCCCCTCCTCACATTTCACTTCTTTATCTGCGTATAGGCTATTTCAGTATTGTACTGTTTTTTTAATTATATTGTACTGTGTTAGAAAATTTAATTATATAACGAAACAGAAGTTAATTAAAGGGACAATATCGTCACGATCAGAGCACACTTTCAAGAGGGCATGGAATCGGTGTCCCAGTTTAAGATGAACACAGTGACTGAAAATTACTGGCTCATTTATGCAGCAGCAATGGTAATATGATCTTATCATGTGGGGTATTATTTTCAGTCACTGAGTTAATCTAAAACTAGCTCTTCGATTCCATGCCCTGTTGATCGTAATGATACTGTCCCTTTAAACTATCATGATTTTATATTGCAGATCACCTGGATACCCAAGTAGTGAATGTCCCACTTCATCTGCCCATTGAAGTTAACCTAGCTGAAGGCTTCACTAAACACTCTGTTGAACAGTGGGCGCGCTATCAAGCATTACTGGACAAGTTAGTGTCCAGACACGTGACATTTGAACTTTTCCCAGGAAATCAGAGTAAGTAAAATATACAAGGCAGATTGACGAATCTGGGGGCCTTATCCCACTCACGATACATGTAAAAACCATTCTTGAAGGTCCCCCTCACCCTAGAGCAGGTTATTTTGGGAGAGATTTAATTTCTTGGGAATTCGGCCTGCGAAAAAAGAGAACAATTGAGGGCAAAGAAAAACGGTTTTATCATCGAGAATATAATCATATTCCACCCTGTCCTATAACCCAATGATACCCTGTCCTATAACCCAATGATACCCTGTCCTATAACCCAATGATACCCTGTCCTATAACCCAATGAAACCCTGTCCTATAACCCAATGATACCCTGTCCTATAACCCAATGATACCCTGTCCTATAACCCAATGATACCCTGTCCTATAACCCAATGATACCCTGTCCTATAACCCAATGATACCCTGTCCTATAACCCAATGATACCCTGTCCTATAACCCAATGATACCCTGTCCTATAACCCAATGATACCCTGTCCTATAACCCAATGATACCCTGTCCTATAACCCAATGATACCCTGTCCTATAACCCAATGATACCCTGTCCTATAACCCAATGATACCCTGTCCTATAACCCAATGATACCCTGTCCTATAACCCAATGATACCAAATCATGTTTGTTTAAATAGTTCAGTTAAAAACAACATCAATGCGTCAGTGAAAAAAACAAAAACATTTTCGCTACAAACTTAAATCAAACTCTTAAACGTTGACAGGAAGTAAAGCAAAACAATTTAAATAATAATCGTTAGAACAGTCTGACTTGTTCGTCCAACACTTAATTGTGGTTTTTCTTGTATGAATTTTCTGTAGAAATCACCTTCTTCTCCGACAAGAGACTAGAAAAGGCAGAAACCCAAGAAGATTACGAAAAGATCTGGCCAGTCGGCACCCTTTTTATCACATCAGCTAACGAGAGACTGCGCAATAAAACAACCTCTGGGCCTATACCTGGGGTCTCTCGCACCGTTGGTCATACTCCTGCGTCTGCCTCTGCGGCCCGGTCAGCAGCCGGGCAGCATGGCCCCAGCAGGAATGGGGATGCTGCAAGGGGCAGACAGATGCAAAAATCCGCTTCGTCGTCCATCATGATGTCAACAGATACGGTACCTAGAAATTCACGGCCGGCTGCTAAGGTGGTTACCCCTCCGGTAAATCGAAATGATAGAGCACTTGCTGCTGTCAATGCTACTATGCCTAGATCTATCCTACAAAAAGGTAGTCCCAGCCAGGAAGCCTTCGGGAACAATGTCCAACCACCCCCTTTACCTACATCGGCCAGACCAACAAAAGGAAGCCCTTCTCAGGATCCGCGGTCTACACAACAACCTCAAAATCACACATCAGGCAACTCAAGACCAGATGGGTCAGCTACCAGGGGGCGTGATCACAGGCCACCACCAATAACAACAACAACAACAACAACTTCACAAGCATATCGTAAAAGGTCCCCTTCTGTGGGTTCACCGTCTTTTGAAAGCACTCGACGGAATAGATCACCATCAGTAGGATCACGGCCGGAGCAAGTGCTCGTTTCCCCAACAGGACGCGTCAGAAAAGGCCCTATTGTCAACCATTCACCAACAATCGCAGACACATTCAAATACAGGACCGACAGCTCCACAAGCTCACCTGAGGCGGATTATTCTCATCTTAAGACGTTACCTGTAGACATACCAGCCCCAGACTATCCGAATGATACCGTGTTTCAATACCCATCAGGAGAAAGCAGTAAAGCAATGGAAGATAGGTATGGGCCTCCTCCTACTCCACCACCAATCTCTTCTATCCCAGCAAGACCAAATAAGATACCAGCACCCATTTTACCACAAACAACAGCAGTGGACTCATCGTCTACATTGTCTTCCCCAGCGTCATCTCTTTCATCAATTCCAGGAGCTATTCCTCCAGGTCCCCCGCCACCTGCACCGCCGCCGGCAGTACCAAACGTTCCAGGCCCAGCCCTGCCACCCCCTCCTCCCCCTCCCCCTCCCCCTCCAGTCGACTGGACACCTCCATCTCAACAAGTATCTCATACTCCTGTCGTTAAACGTCAGCCTCAACCAATAAAGAACAATGAATCATCCATGGACACGATGATGGAGGAGCTTAAGAAGGCTCAGCAGCGCAGGATGTCCCGTGGAACTGATCTTGAGGACGCCGTGGATGGCGCCAAAACGGCATTTAATGGAAAACAAAGCCCCAGAACCACTGGTGCTTTGAAATCACAAGTTTCATCTGGTGAGAATGAGCTTCAGTCTATCCTTAATGGAAGGTTAAGGAAGGCTTCGGTCGATGGATCGCCTGGCTCTGGTGCAAATATTCTGCCTGTTGCTCCAAGACCATCTCCAGGTCGTTTCCGCGTAGTCAACAAAACTTCAACCAACGAAACATTCAGCAAACTTGAAGACATTCCAAGTAAATTGCAGGGTTTGACTGTGGCTCAGGTCGGCCAATGCTTGCATCTTCTTAATCTGGATAAGTACATTGTACCATTCAAGAAAAAAATCGTAGATGGTGAGATGATGATGACACTAAACAAGGACATTCTTCGCAGTGAATTTGGAGTATCTGAGTTTGACATTCAAAAGATCTTGAAATTTATCCAGGGATGGAGACCAAAGTAGGGCCATCTGATTGAGTCACAGAAGGTGGCCATCTTATTTCACATGTTAATAGTTGAGATAGGCCTTCAAGGTTAGATTTGTATTGTTATTTTTGTATAATCTTAACGTATTTCCATATCCAGGCAACGAGTCTCTATAATTATAAACTGTACATTAAGATTGTAAATTGTCTTAGGTATAGATCATTTTCATAAATATTTCAAACATAAATAAGTATGGTTCTATACATGTAGGCATACATAACAAATCTCAGCAAAATATTGATAAAGTATACACGATGTATTATAAAAAGATAAAATTTCACATATGTTTCAAGCGATTATTGCATTACCAGCATAGAGTTCATTGTGGTTCATTGTGGCGGTTCCAACAATTAAGTACCCTCTCTACGGTCTTATTTAATGTGCATAATCATATAGTTAGGTTGTGCTTTTTTTGCATGAATTTATGTGCAAAAATATTATTTGAGTGAATGATGGATCAGATTGTAATGTTCAGAGTGCGTCTAGGCCTACTGTCGGACCTGAGCCTAAAATTTGCGTCGACATGGTTTAGTTAATTGTGTTTTGATCCTGTTGTTGTCCTCTTTCGGCTGCTCCCGTTAGGGGTCGCCGCAGCGGATCATGATCCACATATACTGAACAGCAAAAGAAACGCAAGTCCGATGTCTTGTCAAGTTTTCAAACAGAAGACAAACCATTTTTATTCTAATCACTCATTTAATGAAAAATGCTGAAAGTGACTGTTGAAATTGCAACAAATTGCAAATTGCAAAAATTTCAACAGTCACTTTCAGCTCACAAATTGAAAGCATTTTTCATTAAATGAGTGATTAGAATCAAAATGGTTTGTCTTCTGTTTGAAAACTTGACAAGACCTCGGACTTGCGTTTCTTTTGCTGTCGTCGGACTTGCGTTTCTTTTGCTGTTCAGTATATTTGATTTGGCATAGGTTTTACGCTGGATGCCCTTCCTGACGCAACCCTCCCATTTATCCGGGCTTGGGACCGGCACTAAGCATGCACTGGCTTGTACATCCACAGTGGCTGGGTTCAATTCGGCTCTCGCAGCAATTATGGTAAAGTGTCTTGCTCAAGGACACAAGCACCATGGTCGCGGCAATGCTTCGAACCCACACATTCTGACGACTCGGCCATCAGAACACAAATCCGATGCACTAAACCGCTCGACCATGGCACCCCACTGTGTTTTGATCCTGTAATTTTATTCAATTAATATTTTTCAGGAACTGATTTCGTAATAGCATGCAGGAACCTAATAATAGTGTCTAATTTCAGTTTGTACATCAAAGAGAGCTTGAAACTCTTTGTAATGGTTCCCACAGACTTAGGAATACGACAGTCACCGTCACTCTAGGCCAATCCGATATATACAAACTTTCGTACAGCATTAAACTTAATCGTGATGCATTTCTTAGCCAGTAGGCCTAACTTGCATATAGATGACGTGAACATCTACATCCATAACGTTTCTCAAAAGTGGCAGAGAGCATATAGCGGCAAGATGTTCGTCTTTTGCAGCTGTATTTTAACATGGTAAATGCTAGATTTCGAGCTCACTTGATTTAATCCGACCTTTACTGTTGCCATAAACTGAGTTTTTCCCATAGCAAGCGACAATCACTGATGATATATACACAGGTTTGTTGGCTTTTGTAGGCCAGAATTATACAATCAGTTAGTGTTTCTGCGAGTTTAGTTTTACATATATAATATACTGACCAGCAAAAGAAACGCAAGTCCGAGGTCTTGTCAAGTTTTCAAACAGAAGACAAACCATTTTGTTTCTAATCACTCATTTAATGAAAAATGCTTTCAATTTGTGAGCTGAAAGTGACTGTTGAAATTGCATTGCAAGATTTTCACATTCAACAGTCACTTTCAGCTCACAAATTGAAAGCATTTTTCATTAAATGAGTGATTAGAATCAAAATGGTTTGTCTTCTGTTTGAAAACTTGACAAGACCTCGGACTTGCGTTTCTTTTGCTGTTCAGTATACTATGGATATTGCACGTGTAGCATTGTGTCCATTGAATTGCACTGTACTTCCATCGACTTGAACTGTATGTTACAAAAGATGATGTATTGTGCTTCGGATGTTTCCGTGGTAGCTCGGTACAGATCGGATTAAAATGTATGTATGGGGATATGATGAGGGTCTCGAGGTTGTGCCACAGACACTCCTTTGACCAGGTGGTATTCAACTGTCCGGATGTCTCTGTTATACCACAAAGGAGATTACACAGATGCGATTTACGCACTGTCTATAAGCTTATTATTATAATGGCGGTTTAAAATTTGTAATCCTACTTGTTTTAATACTACGAAAACATCTGCATAATTAATTAATGTATCCAAAGCAAGATTAGTCTCCGTATTTATGTTTTTTACGACAGCTTTTATGGTAAAATTGTGTACATAATTATGAAGAAGTACATGTATGTTGACACCAACATGTTTACAGGCCATTGTATATAAAGTAATTGTCTCTTTGTCGCCATTTTATAAAATTTTAAACCCTTTTAAGCGTACTCTAAATAATAGTAACAAAGTGGAAAGGAATAAAATGGTGATCGTCCCGTCAAAAACTAAATCTGGTCGAGGGAATATTTTCCCCTGTTCTTGTATAAAGACACTTTCTCTCGCTACAATCTCATATTGGCGGACGGCAGGTTACCGGCAGGGGATAAATGTCAGTATCAATCTGTGTATAAATGTGATGTGATCTGGGAAAACCCTCCACATGGTGAAATTTGTAATGTTTGTGTTTTATACATCAAATTAATCGGGACTGCATGTGCTCTTATGTGAAAGAACTCTACAATAGCGTAACTCAAGTTATAGACATTCTAGAATCATGAATAAAACAGTTTTGAAAAGAGCACATGCAGTGTCCCGATTAATTTGATGTATAAAACACAAAAATTACAAATTTCACCATGTGGAGGGTTTTCCCAGATCACATCACAAATATGGGAAGCGGTGCACTTAGTCATAGCGTTATTACTGAATCTATTTTAATTGGCTCAGGTTTTTGAGAAATTATGGAAGATTTAAGGTAAAATATAGTTGGTCTGGCGAGGGCGACCACCAATCAACTTGCTTACATAAACATGTCATAATTGTTCCTCTCTTAACTTGTTTTCACTTAAATAATTTTTATTAAAATGGAAAACACCTTAAGGCACAATATCGTCATCATCAGAGCAGACTTTTAACAGGGCATGGAATCGGTGTCCTGGTTTAAGATGTACACATGTATGACTGGAAATTACTGACTCATTTTGCAGCAGCAATGGTAATGTGGGGTCATTTTCAGTCATTAATCTAAAAACTAGCACTCCGATTCCATGCCCTGTTTATATCTGTCTGACCTATTTATAAAACAGCATGAATTGACCAATAGCGTTTGACCTTTACATGACGACTGTTCATTGTACGTCAGTCTACGCTTTGCAATGTTCATGGCTGCGAGAGAATGATGTATATATATAGGCTATGACGTCATATTATACAATAAAGAGTGTCATATATTCATGTAATTATGAAAGCAACAGTTTGGTAATCACAGAAAGTAACAATTATTTTAAAGATGTTTAATTTCCCTAATATCAATCATCTTGTATACATGTATATTAAGACAGATGAAACAGATTTACTTTTTTTTTTAAATTGTATACAGTGCATTGTCTGTAGTCATCTTTAAAGCTATATTTAATAGACAATGCTATTAGCGTAATACGTACGGTACATTATACTATGCTGGCCAAATGATATTTCACATTGGTGTGTTCTAATTGATATATTTTTTGTAAAAGTCCAAGATTGTTGTAGGTTTATAGTTGCTTTCTAACGAAAAACATGCGCACGGGAATGGAAACCGTCAATAGTTTTCTTGTAACCAACCGGTTCTTTTCGGAACTAATTACTACTTAAAGAGAATTTCTACATGGTCTCACCGCAAACAGTCGTTACTAATAGTTTTCATCAAGGGAAATCTGTACAACATTGGTAATTACACCTGATTAAATTTTTTTTATCCGATTGAGAGTCAGCTTGATGTGAAGTTGGTAAAGATACCAATTTTGTATATCTCACAATACATATATCTCATTTGCTCTCGAAAAAACAGAAAGAGCTGCCAGAAAATAACATTTTGTTCCTATTGTTTTCTGTAAAAAATGTAAATGCTTTCTCACACTATCATGATGACGAGTTGTAGTACTTACACACGTACTCGAGAACAATTTTCTGTACCCTTACTCATGAAAAAGTGGTCGACTATAACTATAGATTACAACTATTGGAGTACTCGTCGCAGTCGTACTCGACTACAAGTATGTTACGCATTGAGGTAAACATTTTACAGGTTGCATATTTAAACATCCACATTTCATCGCTCTTTTAACGGCAATTTCCGGAGATGTTCTTTTTCATTGGGACATTGCTATCTTTCTTGAGAAAGTTGAAACAAATGGATTAAAATGACACACTTCTCAAAGTTGGAACTTATTTGTACGGATAAACTTATTTGTACTGATAAACTTATTTGTACTGATAAACTTATTTGTACTGATAAACTTATTTGTACTGACAACTGTTTGATTTTCAAAGTAGGCCTATTTGTTTTTCTTTATGAAACAAACTTATCGATATGCCAAAGAAAACAACACTTCGGAAATTGCCGGTAAAACATAGGCGATACATTTAAAATGTATAAATTAATTTACATAAAGTAAGCATACAGTTTGAATTATTCGTTTGTTATTAACTTCAATAATAACTTATTCACGCAGTGGGAACTTTGCCAGGTTTTCTGTAAGTAAGACCTGTAGCTTTGCATGGTGAAAAGGATAAGTAAAAGACTGTTTGCTGTGACAACACGTAAAAATTCACTTTTGAGTAGAAATTAATTCTGAAAAAAATGGTTGGTGCAACTCAACGTTTCGATCAGTATGCTCTCATCGTTTCTGGAAACCCAATTACTACTCAAAAGAAATTTTTTACATGGTGTCACCAAGGAAGGATGCTCACGTTTTTATTGTTTTTTCAAAACAATTACAGCACGGTAACGCCGTATTATTTTTGAAGCAGAACTTTTATGTTAATTCAATAGGCGTAGCAGGTCTAGTACCCCAGCCTAGTTTTTGCTTATTTTTTATCAATGGATTTTTATTGTAATCCCAGATGTAGTAACAATGCAACAATGCAGAACTGAACCAGTAGTATGTCGGTTACTAAAATTAACTGCTTTTAGATGTATCTAATGTTTTATCATAATAAGTAATTATAATAAATCAGAAAAGTACTATTTTATTTGAGCAAACGATACTCCGTCAGAATGTTACCTTTGCTTGGTAAACGTAGGCTTATTCACTGTCATTCGGTTACAATAATGTCACAATTACCCGAACACTTTCTTGAATATTTTTTACTCTAAACACGATGACGTAAGAATGTCATTGATTTTTTAAATTTAAGTATTAGTAATTAATTTTAATACATAAATTGCGCCCTCAACGCCTCAGTCACAACGAACATAACGCATAAAAAAAATTATGTGTGCATTTTTAGCATCGCGGGATTTCAACTTTGTGTACAAACCAATGGGGCCTATCTGGGCAGTGCTGGGCATGGGAGGGGTGAAATCTCGCGCGCACATCCCTGATCTCGCGATATTTGACGTGTTGAAAATGGTTATTTATGGATTACTAAAATTTAAAATTCTATATTTTTAGGTGAAGTCAAACCTTCCTAAAACTACCCTTTTCTGAACGTATAAAAAAATAAGGATTAACAAATTAGTTACTTTGATATCGCATTTTTAGCCTCGCGGGATTTCAACTTTGTGTACAAACCAATGGGGACCTATCTGGGCAGTGCTGGGCATTGGGTGGGGGGTAAATGATATGTTAACATAGATAAAGGCCTATACGTAGTTATTGTATCCAGACCAAATTTCCCAGACATAAAGTATGGTGGCCAGTAGCCTTGATCAAGGCGCGTCGGAACGGTTTGGTATAACATAATTTTGCCCAGCTTTATAGCTATCTAAACTCCAGCGAACATGGACAAAGTGTACGGCTCATACTAAATACATGTACATCTTCATATGTATATACATGTAGTAAAGTATACATTAATGTACATGTATATTACTTGTACATACAGTGACCATTCGTCGTCGCTTGAGTTCGAACACATACGAGGCCGAAATGCACAACCGTATCCATGGCTTAGTTATTGATCTCGCTGTGGCCGGGGACGGCGCACCGTGTGTGTGTTCTGAATTTCTCGGGCTAGCAATCGGTACGGGCCAGGGCATGGAATACCGTGGTAATTACGTAAGTGCGCATTACGATAACAGCCTTGAGTCAAGGCTAAGGCGACACGCGCGGAGACCAGAAACCGGGGCAAGAATGTCGAACCCAACCGCCACACACCGTGTCTAAGCACGACAAAATGGCCAACGTTCATTACTCAAAATCTCATAAAAATATCGTTTCCAATTCTCACTTCTCTTCCCCTTATTTTAAGTGTGTCCCCTGTCATCTAGTAAAGGAAAATATTAGTTTTTTTCCATATTTGGACAGAAAAGTGGCAGTTGTAATTCTACATTTTTTCCGAATGAACGGGATACCCTTTTTTGTTTGCCTTTAAGAATGAACATGTTTGGTACATATAACCCGCATAAAATTATGTGACCCGCTCTGCGAAAAAGGGTATTAAGGGACGCTATGCTATTACCCGTAAAGGGCTGTTCTGTGTGGAGAGGGTGAAAACAAATTTCACAACGTGATTTTGTTGTTGTTTGTTTATTGGCTTCTATTACATCAATACTTTCATAATTTATTTACAGAAATATTATTATTGATGAGTAAAGATGGAAAAACAAAAGTTTAAATTTTACACATTATGCAAATTAGCAAAAATATTTGAAAAAATACTTCAAGATGCTTGATAATTCAAATTTATATTGCACAAGCATTCCTAAAGGAGCTCAAAAGGAACATAACATTTCTTTTTTCACTTGCTGTGTTTAAAGGGCTGTATCTCTGAAGGCACTTCCGTTAATTTGTACAATATGAATATGCAAAAATCTCCAGAATGCAAAATGCCACAGGGTTCAAACCTACACCAAATGAAATCTTATAATGTAACCAATTCAGCTATGTATGTAACTCAATTTTTAAATTTTGTCCCATAATACCCATTTTTGTGGAGCTGGTCACATATTGTGGTTGTGGGAATTACAGCCTCGATTTCGTATTAACCGTGAATAAGGCAAACGGCAATTTGTTATAAATCAATTGGACATCATTTCATATAGAAAAACAAAACAAAGGAAACTAAAAATGCCGCTGCGTAGACACCAGAAACCGAAGACCCTTTTTTTTTGTCCTTTTGTCAGGAACGAACGTTTCTTTGGAATTATCAGATTATTGGGAATTAGTTTACAGCTTCAATTTCGTATTGATCGTGAATAAGGCGAACGGCAATTTGTTATAAATCTAACACAGTTTTATATTCAGTCGTTGCGTGATTTCAAATAGCTCTTATCTCATGTTTTAAATAATCAAAAATGCAATATGAAAATGTGCATTATAGGCCAACCTAGAGTTTCAAATAAACCTTTTATTAATTAACACTTTCTGTTGGATAATCTTTAGATGACGGGCCGAGTATTGCAATGGTCAAATTATTGACCGAGACTGCTTTTTGGAGCGAAGTTCCTGAGTTTTCGACACTAATAATGTTGTGGCTGATATCCACACAAATTGGCTGCTATTCATGCTAACTGCTGTACTCGGGCAGTCCTTGAGCAGTTGATGCTTTTTGGTTGGGAGTTTCTATTTTACGTGACATACTCCATACAGAACATGACAAGACTGCTATGTTGTACAATACAGACAATTACTATACAAAAAGGAAAATACATATGATTACTAGGACAATGCAGACAATTACTAAAGGACAATATAAATGTTACCCAACATCCCTCTACTCACCAAGTGCCAAATCCTAATATCTTACTGGTCCACCTGGGCTCGCGCGAACTAGGCTAACGCTGAATGGTTGAACACTTTATGATTGCACCATTCACACGCGTAGGGGTAGTTTCCTTTACCGAGTGGAGAGGTGCGCGGCGGGAAATAAAATAAAAGAATATCTTTTGTGGCATTTAGTTAAGTTTCACCATCCATTGGCGTCAATAGGTTTTACATTGAGGGACATGCATTCCCCACTTTTTAGAGAGGGGACTTTCGTCAATAATTACCCCCAATAACTATGTAGGCCTACCCTGAATCCTGACGAGTATGCTTTACAGTTTTTCTCAATCCTAAAAATATCCAGTGCTCGAAAGGCGTTTCGTAACACTGATGCACACACATGCAGAGTGATGGACAAGGGCAAATACAGTGGGCCAAGACGGTGATGACCACAAAACATTTTTTCCAAAGTGCCCCCCACCCCTTCAATATCGTCGTCCGTTGGATGGGGAACTTAAAACGATGCGGGGCCTATTATACTCACATCCTGAAAAACGTTCATATTGCTTCAGAGAGCGGCTAAAATAACAAATAAAATCCAGGGCCCATAAGCCGAACCCCATCCAGCATTTGGACCCAGCATTTGGCCCTCTGTGTAGATCCGCCCTTGATGGCGGATGAATGGATAATGAGAGGACGCAGCGCATCGCCCCCCCCCCCCCCAGATATGAACTCGCAATTTCTCCCAAATATGACATCTAAAAGCGGGTGAGGCATTTTTCCCCAATTTGAAATGGTTATTCAGGGTCTGTACCTTCCCTTTAATTGGAAATGGAAATTTCCCCCGCCAAAACTTGGTCTTTGTCCTATGCAGAAAAGAAACGGGCATGTTCCACTCTGACATGTTTATGGGGGTAAGTCAGCTTTATTGATGTACTCCGGTATAATTATGATCTTCTCACGTTTCTCCTTTCTTAGCTTTCCTGAATAAAACCTGTATTTTTATTTGTTTGTAAACTGACTGAATACTTTATTCTGAATTCAGCAAAATGTACTTGATTACGTACAAATAAGTTTTTAGCTTACTGATAACCCCCTCCGACAATAGCTGACTTTGGGAAGAAACGAAATAGCCTATGCAAATATCTTTGAACTGCGCGCGCGCAGTTTTCAACGGCTGTTTTGCTTTCTCGTGCAATGCGTGCGCACGTGTACTGTGTACGAGTTCGAGTCACGTCAGCTAGATCTAGATAGCAGCGAGGCTCGTTGTTGAGTGCATTTCATTTCAAGATGGACGCCATATTGATGTTGGTATACCTGTTTTGATAGGATTTCTTTTCAAATAAGCATGAACAAATAACGAACAGAATTACATCTAAAGGGTTAAGGTGAGTCCATAAATCATTTTGTTATATATATATATATATAAACGGTTCGCGAGCAAAGAAAAATTGGCTGATGCCGGACTCGAGCCCGCGACCTCTCGAATACTAGACGAGCGCTCTACCAACTGAGCTAACCAGCCCCTATGTTGGTGGGCGGTCCACTTATCTATTGCTCTATGGGGCCAGGTCAGAGGCCAAACCATATCTGCCGAGTAGCCAGGGATCAAGCCCCGGTCAGATGCAAACAACCTGGGTAACGGCAGTAGCGGGGATCACACAATTAACGGGACACAAGCCTTTTATGTGGTTGTACACAAAGTAGATTTATATGGAGAAACTGACCTGAAATATTATAAACGGTTCGCGAGCAAAGAAAAATTGGCTGATGCCGGACTCGAACCCGCGACCTCTCGATTACCGTACGAGCGCTCTACCAACTGAGCTAACCAGCCCCTATGTTGGTGGGCGGTCCACTTATGCCAATTATCTATTGCTCTATGGGGCCAGGTCAGAGGCCAAACCATATCTGCCGAGTAGCCAGGGATCAAGCCAGATGCAAACAACCTGGGTAACGGCAGTAGCGGGGATCACACAATTAACGGGACACAAGCCTTTTATGTGGTTGTACACAAAGTAGATTTATATGGAGAAACTGACCTGAAATATTATAAATGGTTCGCGAGCAAAGAAAAATTGGCTGATGCCGGACTCGAACCCGCGACCTCTCGATTACCGTACGAGCGCTCTACCAACTGAGCTAACCAGCCCCTATATTGGTGGGCGGTCCACTTATGCCAATTATCTCTTTCTTTATGGGGCCAGGTCAGAGGCCAAACCATATCTGCCGAGTAGCCAGAGATTAAACTGAACAGCCACAACAAAACATTTTCAGGCGTAATTTGAAATGCCACGTGGTGGATATTTTCCCCTGCAGTTATTGGTTAACGTTAAAGACGAAAGAGTAATTTACAAACAGGTAGAACTTAAAACTTGACTATCTAGAAACATGTGGACGGTGGCCCAATTGGCCAATATTTACAGTCAATGGCGGACTAGCAATGTATTGGTTCCCAGGAACTGAACTTTATTAATAGAAAAATGAACAATGAACATGATCATTGTTGATTGATGAAATCTTGCTGTTGACATGTGTAGAATTTGGGGTGAAAAGTTTTGGCGAGATTTTTTTCGTCAATCCAAAAATCAATTGGTAAATCGAAAAGATCCTAAGTCTAATACTGCCATATTTGTGACCCGCTCTGGCAAAACCCAAAACTTCTCGGCATTTACCGTAATGTGTAACAGCCATGAAAAGGTCAAAAACTTACCCCGTACCCAGGAACCAGTTTGAGATGTCACCATATAGAGTATTTTCTCTTGATTTGTATGGCAAAAGAAAAATCCTGAAACGTTGGGAACATTGTTAATTTTCACGATAAATTTGGGAGGTCACTCTGAAAAGTTGGGTCCAAGTTTAGGGTTTTGCCACAGCCAGTCACATTTACTAAATGGACAAGAAAACAAAATTAATGTTTTGTAAATGATGACATGCGCATATTTCTTTATTTTATCAAAATTTATGCAAATAATTTATTATTGTTTTTCACATTGCTGGAGGCAGTCATCAGACCTTTATAATTAAACATAATTGTGAGTTTTCATCAATACTTTGGCTGATTAGTTATAGTTCATATAATTAAATATATACTACTCAAAACAATTTAGGGAACTCCGGATTTTTAACATCAAATAGGTTTGAAATGTTCCATGAACCGGGATTTTCATTTGCAACCCCCTCTCATGGGCGGATCCAGAATTTTTTTTAGGGGGGGCTGAGAATCAAAAACAATTATTTTTCAGTACTACAAAAATTACAATGAAATAATCAAAGGGAGAGAAAAACAAAGCACAATGAGGGAATGGGAGTGCGTTCTCCCCTCCCCTCCCCTCTCCCTCTCTCTTTTTTATTATTATTTTTTTAACGATTTTAGGGGGGGGGCTACAGCCCCCTTAGCCCCCCCCCCGGATCCGCCAATGCCTCTCTCTTTCAGTAGTCATGTCATGAAATGTGTAATCACTACATGCATCCTTTATCATCTGTTTCATTGTGCAGTTGTTTCTCATCAATTCTGTGAAACATTGTGTTTATCTGAAATAAATGATCTTGCTTTAACTGAGATTATTCCGGTGTTCCCTAAATTGTTTTGAGTAGTATAGATTAATATGCAAATTTACATGTAGACCACAAAATGTGTCAAAAAGAGACAATGTAACGATCAACAGGGCATGGAATCGGAGTTCTATTTTTAGATTAACGCAATAACTGAAAATAATACCCCACATAATAAGGTCATTTTACTGTTGCTTCTGCATAAATGTTCATCTTAAATTGTTGAAAGTCTGCTCTGATCATGACAATATTTTCTCTTTAAAGGTTGATTGGTGTTGTCAACATGTGCAAATATTTTCAAGAGAGAACAATTGCTAATGTGAACAATTATTTTTTTTACAGGTTGTCATCACATGTGGAAACAATGTATAAAATTGGGATTTGATAGCAGTTGTTAGCGGTGCACTTCAAGAATTTATTGCTGCAACTGTAAAGTGCATCAACCAGATATGAAGGTAAGTTTTCTCTCGAAAAGGAACAAAACTGTCACAATTGGAGCAGGGCATCGAATTTGTGTGCTAGTATAACCCACCATTTGTAGAGAGAAAACTCAAGCTTTGGAGAGAAAACATAAGCAAGGAAAAGAAATATGTATATTAAGGATTGGTGATTATTCTGAATTTTCAATTTTTAAATGCACCAGATATAGCCAAATTCATTGGCCTAGGCATACTTGTAAAACTGCCCATTAATATTGCTCCAAACCAGTAGCATAGCTACTTTTGGAGGAGGGATTTTGACATAAATTTCCGAAATATTTTTTTAGGTTTACGGAAAATACTACATTGTTGTTAGAAATTTTTCTGACAATAACCGGGAAACCAACTTTTCTGACTCTCACAGCTTCAGTGTATTATTTCCGACTTAATAGCACTGCTCAAACAGAATATCCAGAACCTCATTGAAGTCATTCATATCTGTATGTTCGGTATGGAATTGACAAATAGATGGATGCTTCTGTTAGATAATTTGACCCAACTGATATCGCATATTAAAAAAGGAAAAATGTCCAAAAATTTAATAAAAAAGTAAAAATGTCCAAAAATTAATTAATGGTGGGTCCCATCATAAATTCCTGATAAACTAAACTTCTGACTATTATGCAAAATCTTATTTCAAAGAATTTGTTTTTTATGCATCATTACTTTCTATTTAATTCTATTTGTTCAAATGAACAAACCAACAACAGGAATTGCCAATAAAATAGTGCAAACAAAATAGTGCAAACAAAATAGTGCAAACAAAACGTGGAATAAACCTTTAAAGGGACATTGTCGTCAAAATAAACGGAATGGAATCGGAGTGGCACTTAAAGGGACACTTTCGTCACAATCGATAGTGCATGGAATCGTGAGTGGCACTTAAAGGAAATCTGTCGTCACAATCGACAGGGTATGCAATCGGAGTGGCACTTAATGGCCACTCTGATTCCATGTCCTGTCGATTGTGACGACATACAGTATCCCTTTAAGTGCCACTGCGATTCCATGCACTGTCGATTGTAACGACAGTGTCCCTTTAAGTGCCACCCCGATTCCATGCCCTGTCGATTGTGATGATAGTGTCCCTTTAAGTGCCAATCCGATTCCATGCCCTGTTGATTGTGACGACAGTGTCCCTTTAAGTGCCACTCCGATTCCATGCCCTGTCGATTGTAATGACAGTATCCCTTTAAGTGTCACTCCGATTCCCTGCCCTGTCGATTGTGATGACAGTGTCCCTTTATGTGCAACTCTAATTCTATGCCCTGTCTATTTTGACGATAATGTCCCTTTAAGTGTCACTCCGATTCCATGCCCTGTGGATTGTGACGACAGTGTCTCTTTAAGTGCTACTCCAATTCCATGTCCTGTCGATTGTGACGACAGTGTCCCATTAAGTGCCACTCCGATTCCATACCATGTCGATTGTGAAGACAGTGTCCCTTTATATTCCACTCCGATTCCATGCCCTGTCGATTGTGATGACAGATTCCCTTTAAAGAGACACTGTCATCACAATCAACAGGGCATCGAATCGGAGTGACACTTAAAGGGACACTGTCGTAACAATCGACAGGGCATGGAATCGGAGTGGCCCATGAAGGAACACTGTCGTCACAATCAACAGGGCATGGAATAGGAGTGGCCATAAAGGGACACTGTCGTCACAATCAACAGGGCATGGAATCAGAGTGACACTTAAAGGGACACTGTCGTCACAATCGACAAAGCATGAAATCGGAGTGGCACTTAAAGAGACACTGTCGTCACAATCTACAGGGCATGGAATCGGAGTGGCACTTAAAGGGACACTCGTCACAATCGACAGGGCATACATGGAATTGGAGTGGCACTTAAAGGGACACAGTCGTCAAAATAGACATGGCATGGAATCGCAGTGGCACTTAAAGGAACACTGTCGTCACAATGGATAGGGCGTGGAATCGGAGTGGCACTTAAAGAGACACTGTCATCACAATCAACCGGGCATGCAATTGGGAGTGGCACATTAAGGGACATTATCATCAAAATTGACAGGGCATGGAATCGGAGTGGCACTTAAAGGGACATTATCATCAAGTGGACAGGGCATGGAATCGGAGTGGCACTTAAAGGGACACTGTTGTCACAATGGACATTGCATGGAATCGGAGTGGCACTTAAAGAGACACAGTCATCAAAATAGACAGGGCATGGAATCGTAGTGGCACTTAAAGGGACACTGTCGTCACAATGAGCAGGGCATGGAATCGGAGTGGCACTTAAAGGGACACTGTCGTCACAATGAGCCGGGCATGGAATTGGAGTGGCACTTAAAGAAACACTGTCATCACAATCAACCGGGCATGGAATTGGGAGTGGCAAATGAAGGGACATTATCATCAAAATTGACAGGGCATGGAATCGGAGTGGCACTTAAAGGGACATTATCATCAAGTGGACAGGGCATGGAATCGGAGTGGCACTTAAAGGGACACTGTTGTCACAATGGACAGGGCATGGAATCGGAGTGGCACTTAAAGAGACACTGTCGTCACAATCAACAGGGCATGGAATCGGAGTGGCACTTAAAGGGATACTGTCGTCACAATCGACAGGGCATGGAATCGGAGTGGGCCATAAAGGGTCACTGTAATCACAATCGACAGGGCATGGAATAGGAGTGGCCCACAAAGGGACACTGTTTACGCCCTGAATAATAATAATAATAAAGTCGGGCATTTTAAACGCTTTTAAACAAGGTATCAAAGCGCTGTACATTTTTACCCCTGCTCATCAGGTGCATAAATTATTCCAGAAACCATCTCAGCTCCCTGGGGAGTATACAGCTCAATTGCTGCCATTTTGGCGCATATGGGCTAATTAAACACAACAACCAACTCTACCCTCACAGGTACCCATTTACTCCTGGGTGGAGAGAAGCATTTATGGTAAAGTGTCTTGCTCAAGGACACAAGTACCACGATCGCGGTTGGGATTCGAACCCACATTCCAACAACTCAGCCATCAGAACACAAATCCGATGCACGAAACCGCTCGGCCATGGCACTCCATGACCTTGTATTATTATTTTCAGTCACTGATTTAATCTAAAACTGGCACTCTGATTCCATGTCCTCTTGATCGTGATGATATTGTTCCTTTAATTTCTCTATTACGGTGTGGTGATGCGTTTTTGTTTGTTTTTGTTTTTGTTTGTTTGTTTGTTTGTTTTTGGTGTGTTTGTTGTTTGTTGTTGTTGTTGTTTTAAAAAATTATTTTTTAGTTTGTTTGTTTTTTGCCAGCCAGTGAAATAAGTGATACATGTATATACGCGGTTATTGGAAATAGACCAAATTCTCCATACATAAAGTATGGTGGCTAAGAGAAGCCTTACAAATCAGGCAAACGTTTATCTTAAAACACAGCGCGGCAGATTCATAGCAAAAATCAAAAATCAAAAAATCAAAATGCCGACACGCGGGTCTGATGAGGCGACGCACGCCGAGACCAGAAGCAAGAGACTTGTGTGGGTCTGATACACTATGCAAATGCATGACAAATATTTAACAAGATCTTACTAAGTGTTAAATGTTGAAGTATCGTATGAGGGGAATTATATACAAAATATTATAATCAAAATCGTGTTCATAATAGTTTTGAATTGAGGGGAGCTTCAAGTCAGACTGTATCTCAAGACATTGTAGTCCAGGTTATTCAGACGTCATGCCTGCCCTTCGTAAAACTGTGACAATGTGAAAATTGTCATAAGTAATCATCAAAAATGAGGCACATTCTCCATCAATCTGGGAACTGAATTCCGGATCTTCTTGGCAAAAGTAAAAATATTGTTTTCGATTTTTTAAATAAAATGGTATAATTTGGAGAAGCTCTCAAAACTTTTATTCAATATTCTTGAAAGACCAATAAAATGGAAGGTGGTTAAATTTTTTGTAAAAAGTACTTTAAAACTTTGAAATGTGTAAAAATGCTGTTAACATTTTGTCAAATAAAAGATTTCTTTTCATAAACGTGATGTTAATGTTTCATTTTCTCAATAATTTTCCACTACCGTCAAAATAAACACCAACGAATTAAGTAGTCTTCGTTCACTTCTTCTATTTTTTGTGTCCAATTTGAGGATAAGTATTTCTTTAAAAAAATCATTGCAAATGCAAAGCATTCATATATTTTGGTTTCCACAGACAACAGCTTGTTGACGGCATAGAACAATAAAATCACAGATGTTCGTGAAAAAAGATTGAGGTCATGTAAATCTATTGTATCTAGTAAAATCAGTGGTTAAACAACTTTTTCCACTTCCACAAGCACTAACTTTCCAGTAGGCTAAATCATACAGTATCACTATAATTTTTATTTCTGTAACGAGCACGACTTAGATAAGTTTATGCAACCAGTAATACGCCATAATTTTGTAAGTGCGGCGAATTACGTGTACATGGACGATACATGTATAATACTTTTACGTTAAAAAAGGAAATAATGAAGAATACAACCACTGCTTTTCTGTCCAATACATGTTAGCCCCACTAATGTTAGTTAGCTATATAATATAACACCGTATTTTTTATTTTTTCCCCAAATTTGTCAAGTTATACATGTACATCATATTGAAGCTCTAGTTGAGAGAAGATCAATGGTGCAATTTGTTTTTGAATACCTCTTTCGGTTCTTGATATGACATGTTAAAATTTGTAAAATCATTACTTCGTGTGCCTCTGATTTGACCATCAAAGCATTTATGGTAACTCATTTACACGTAAATGTTAAGTTATTCATTATTAACCTTCCTGCACATGGAGGTCACTCCGATCCACAAAATTCTGCTCTTGAGCAACCTTCAGTACATACATGTACAATAGGGCTGTCAAACATTGATGGAGGGGACAAATTGGCCGAATACTAATTAATAGACAAAACTGGAAAGAATGTCGTATACGACCGCCACTTTTTAAGGTTTTTGGGGCAATTTTTTTGCAACCACTAATAAAATGATTCTATCGATTTTTGGGGGTACAAAAAGTGATTTATATATCTTTAAAATCCACTTTTATGATGGTTTTCAGATTTTATTTCCCTTCTAAAAAAAAACCTTCCCTTCAGAAAATAGGAGGATCCTATTATAGTTGCCATTGCGCATGTACAGTGACCGTGTTGGTCACTAACAAGATCATCAGACTGACATTACTGAGAGGAAATCATTGTACCAAAAATATCCTGGAATAATTTGAAGAACATGTCTATCATCATCCATATGTTCTCCACCTTACTGGGTAGGTAAGATTACATTATTGGTTATATTGAATGAGAAAAAGTGGCGGTCAGGTACGACATTCTACCTGATACGGTTTGTTAAGTTATTTGTTGATGAGTGCGCATCCTAAATTTTAGACTCATTTCTTGACTGACCGATCAACACGATGCCACGTTCAACAGGGAATAGTCAAGTTTGGTCCCATTTTGAGAAAAAGGGGCCCAAATTGGTAAAATTCATTCTTGATAGAAACAAATTAATATTCAAGTTCTGATTTTATATTCGTAATATTTTGCAGTTTGTTAGTTTCATAATATTAAATATTATTTTAGTACGCAAAATCATATCCTTATCCAAAGCCAACATGACGTATGGGATATCCTTATTTAGAAGGCAGGGGCGCGGCAAGGTGCAAGCACATGAATTGTTTTCCCACAACGGGTTAGTTCCGCCCACATCACCTTTGATCGACCAATGACATTATTCAACACGTGTTTTGTGACATGAACATCCATGTCAACTATATACGCATGCACTCTGATCACGCCCACACCAGTGATCATTGTCTTCTGATATGATATTCACGCCTGACACAGTCACGTGTGAGGCCACTGTAGCTGCGTGATGCCGGCCGGGGTGTGCGCGGGTGTGATCAATTGGGCTTTCTTTTGTACAGTGTATATATTGTAACTTACCACACAGTCTGTGCACACGTCAAATAGCTGTCATAAAATTGTTGTGTGCGCAAGATGATCTAAATTAAAATGGCCGCCTTCATTGAAATCTGGGAAAGAATGTCAAAGCCAACCATCACTCGTGCACAATGTCTATTGCATGTGTTTTAGCAGACGACAAAATGGCCAACAGCTCATTTGATGTGCATACATTCATTGCTCAAAATCTCCCAAAAAATCATTTTCCATTCCTCACTTGACTATATTTTTATTTCACAGATTTAGTTGGGAAGAAGAGATAACAGAATATTCTAGTTTCTGCCACCACTTGACCATGATGACATCACAGAGATGCTGTGTCTATACTACTGATGGAAGGATCATTGTTTTCAGATCAACCAACAATCGACAGCTACCACAGCTCATCAGCCTTCAACAGTCTTGCCATGTAAAACATGAGGGTCAACCAGTTTCATGTCTTTTTATCATGTATTAGGTAGGTTCACAGTTGTACCATGTCTAAGTCTCTGGTTTCTGGTCTCTATGCATCGTCTTAGACCTGCGTGGTAGTATTTATAGTTTTCTTTGTTTTTGCTCTGAAACGATGTCCAATTGCAGCCAAAATTGCTGGATTGTACTGTATTTTAACCCTCCTACTTCTGGTACCTTTTTCATACAAGTTGATCCACCATTTGAAACCATTCACTTTTGTGGTTTTGAATGGTGAAATAACTGTGTACAGTATTGATTCCCCCAAATGGTTTTGAATGAATGATAGGTCAGCTAATACAAAACCTTGTTTGGATCTTTCCAAATGGTAGTACAGCTAATACAAAACCTTGTTTGGATACTTCTAAGTGGTGAATCAATGGACCCTCTATGCATTTGAATGGATTTGAATGGTAGTAAAGCTTGCTACCAACAGTGTTCAAATGGTATCACCATGTGTACAAAACCAATGGGCATTTTGGTAAGTGGAAATTTTGAATGGTTTCAAATGGTCAAACAGTAGGAGGGTTAAACATCCTTTTCACATAGGGTTGTGAAGCCTTGTCCAATTTGTGTGGCCTCTCTTAGCCACCACACTTTGTGCATGGGAAATTTGGTCTGGTTCCAATATTAACCACGTACATTGATCACTTATTTCACTGGTTGACAAAAAGAAAGTGTCACCACACCAATTTTGAAGCCAAACGATGACCAGAAACCAGCGACTTTTGTTTTGCCTAAAAGGGACAGTATTGTCGCGATCAACAGGGCATTCAATCAGAGTGCTAGTTTTACATTTACTGAAAATAATACCCCACATAAGGTGATGTTAGCATTGCTGCTGCATAAATGAGCCAGTAATTTTTAATCAGTGTTCATCTTAACCAGTTGACGTCGGGAATATTTATTTTTTCCGGTCCCCCGTGCGGGTTTATTTTCAGTGAAAAATCTGAAAAAATTTCTAGCCATTAATAATTTTTTTGTCAATGAAACTAAGTTCGGACACCCAAATAAACACCTTTACTCATTGACATTTCGAGAATTAAATGGCTAGTTTTTTAATTACGGTTGTGTTTGTTCAGCACAATTAGACTGTTGGCAAGCCCTGATGCAACGGCCTATTAGCGACCAGCACCCGGTCGAAAAGACGGCATACCTGGAGAGAGATCGAATGCCTCGTAAACAATGGATATAAATCTGTCTTTACAAATGCTTGGCTGGTACGTCAAAGGAACAGGTCTTGGATAAAGGGATTAGGCAAAAATCAACAAAAAGAGTGAACTCGTTCAGTATTTGCAGTGCATTTTGTCCGGGGCCACCGAACCGTGACCCCATGGACTCCGAGAAACGATTGCGTGTATACACGTCAGCCGCCACGAAGGCACGCCACGTGTGGCGTGTTGACAAGTCTCCCGGTGACACACACAAAAATCGGAATGCGTGTTTAGACGCTCTCTGATCCGCTGTACAAAAAAAAATTGCGTGTATACACGGCATCCGAAGCGAACTGGTTAAGAGAGTGATTATTTGAGATGGAATGAAATTTTACTAACAGCCTGTACGTTTGTTTGACACAATACAAATTTCTACACTGATTGGTTCAGTCCCCTGCTCACAGCTAATAACAGCTGATCATGACAGTGGTCAATGCGCATACTTGATGGTTAGGTATTTTACTGGCTGTTAATACACATACACCCCTACATGATCATGTTTAATTCAATCAATCTTTTATGCCATTTTTTAAAATACACATATGTTTTTCAACTGTGTAAATTTTACCTGTTTCATTGAAGCATTCATTCCTGAAAAAAACTTTTGGAAATGAGTGACTGTTTTATACAATGTATTTTATGAAGATGTGCTTGCTAAGAAGTGAGGACTCAACCGAAATAAAATTTTAGTCTGCCCATCTCTTTGGGTGTTTGTTTGAAAATAATGAATAATACAATTTTCAAAGTGCGGTCAAAATTCTGACAAGAAACTAATCAACTTTCATTGGCCTATATACATTGTAATTAATGCATACAATTCTCACCATTTTGTGAAGAATGAATATCAAATGTTCAATGTGCTGACTTACATCATGTATATGTAGTTAGAACATTGTTCAATGGGAAAGAACACCAACCTCTGATCTTGTATTGGGGATCTAAATTTGAACACGAGTATTCCCAATTTCCTCTACAACATATGGTTTACATGTAATTGAGCTTTAAAAAAAATAACAGATTGGTTTCTGTGTATAATATTTCATGCAGACCAACATTTTATCCAAGTGCCCAATTATTTACCTTCAAATCTTCTTTGATGTTATGCACAATGGGATTCCCCCTCCCCCCACATTTTTAACATTTGTGGTTGTGATGGCGACGCCTGTGTGTGGAAAATATTATGTTGTGTATATTTACTTTGTTTATTTCTTATTGACCGCAGTGTGGATTTGCTATTGATCATCAATCCTGCATTACAAGATAAGCGTGAGACGGATGATGCCCTACAACCTGGAGGAGACTAAACCACCTCTATTCTTGGAATCTTAAGGAGAATACAACTTGTGAATGCAACAGACAACAGACTTAAATCCATCTCGTGTGCTTCTTCAGGAAATGCATACATGTAACATGTGTTGGCGTATGATAAAGTGCAGATCAACAGAGTTTCTGATCCCAAGATAATTTGGAGACGTATGGTGCCCTACAATAGACTAAACTACAATAGACTAAACTACCTCTTCTCTAGTCTTGGAAAATACAAGCATATTGCTGTGCAGTCTTCTTGGAATCTTAAGGAGAATGCAGCGTGTGAATGAACAATGAACAATAGACTTGAACCCATCTCATGTGCATCTCGAGTCTTTGATGCGGGTAAGTTTCATAAATGATGTAACGAAAGGTAGATTAGAGTTTTTGTAAGTGCACAATTTCCAAGCACAATCATACAATGTCCATGAGACTAGTGCAGTGAAGATGATGGTAATTCCTTCTTTTTTTTGTAAAAGGGGCTCGCAATGGTACCCCTGCTTTAGATTAACCTTACCAGGATGGTAGCAAAATTCTTATTCAATATGAAATGTTTGCAATGGTGCAGTAATACTGTATAATTCATTTACTTCAAATGGTGTGTAACTCAACAAAAAATGTATGGTACATGTTGTAGGAATTTTCTATTTGAAATGTAAGCAACAAGTAGTTTCATGTTGATTTCTGGTTTTGATATGACATGGTTGTATTCTCACATTTTGAAGGAAAAAAAACTATTACAAAAATGTCTCATCTTACAGTAGTTTCCAAAAGTCAAATTTTAATGACACGTTTTTGATAAAAATCCTGCTAGTTCATGTAGGCCACTAATTGAAATTTGTCTTGAAAATGCAATAATTTAAATGTGTATAATTCATGTTCAAAACTGAATTCATGATCATCCTGCAGTAGTTTAAGCAATCTTAGTAGTTTGTAGTTTCACCAGTGATGACATTTCTATTTGTTCCTAGATTTGTTCAGCAATTCATGTTCAAAACAATGTTCCTACAGTGATGGCAATATTCTATCTCTATTACCCATGTATTTTAACCATTTTGTCTCCAGTAGTCTCAGCAATCTCACTATTTTATTCTGTTTGTAAGCAATGTATTTTAACCATTTTGTCTCCAGTAGTCTCAGCAATCTTACTATTTTATTCTGTTTGTAAACAATGTATTTTAACCATTTTGTCTCCAGTAGTCTCGGCAATCTTACTATTTTATTCTGTTTGTAAACAATGTATTTTAACCATTTTGTCTCCAGTAGTCTCGGCAATCTTACTATTTTATTCTGTTTGTAAACAATGTATTTTAACCATTTTGTCTCCAGTAGTCTCGGCAATCTTACTATTTTATTCTGTTTGTAAACAATGTATTTTAACCATTTTGTCTCCAGTAGTCTCAGCAATCATACTATTTTATTCTGTTTGTAAACAATACTCCAGCAATTGTTTGGTAGTTTTATCTCTAATCTACAATGTTCTTTAATTATCTCTTAACTGTAATGTACTTTATTATATATGAGACAATGCTTAAATAAATGACAGTAACAAAGCAACTCTACTGTATAAAGAAATGTTTTATTCTGTCTTGAAGACTCAGTACAGCAAATGAACGCAATGGGGATTTTGTACACGTTTTGGAGATAGCCCAGATCAGGGTCTTCTGCACCCAATTAATTCTACCCTCCCTTGAAAAAACATGCGTGAGCATGTTTTTTCAAGAGGGTTACGTACCTGGAATAGAAATACAACATATAAGGAGGGTTAACATACATACCAAGTAAATAATTTTTAAAAGTGTACAATTTTAATAACAAATCGGCAATAACATAATCTTGTATAACATCGAAACGTACCAATCACTGTAAAATAATACTTTTAACAAGATAGAGAAAGCATAGCATTGGTAATTCTCTACAATTAACATTTTAAGTGAAATAATTTAGGAGATTGTTCTCTTTCTTAAATTTCACCAAGTAAATGTTTAAAATGGTACAACATTATCGGAAACACCAGTCATACTGTAAAATAAAATAGAGGACGCATTGGTAATTCTCTATAATTAACATTTCCAAAGTCAAATAATTTGAATTTAGGAAAGAGTTCTCTTTCTTAAATTCCACACAAAGCGGAAAATTTCACCAAGTAAATGTTTAAAATAACAAAGTGGTACAACATCATCGGGAAACATACCATGAAATAATACTTTTAACAAGATAGATAGGGTTGGTAGCATTTCCTAAGTGAAATAATTTGAATTTAGGAAAGAGTTCTCTTTCTTAAATAGTGCAAAACGTGTACTTCTTAAAATAATCTAAAACGTTACCAACCATACTGTAAAAACTTTTAAGAAAAGTTAAATAATATGAATTTATGAACAAGTTCTTTCTTAAATCATGCAGAGCAAGGAAACATCCTATTAGTACCAACTTTTGTCAAGAGAAATGTTTTTGAATTTATGAAAGAGTTCTATAAGTCAACCAGTTTTAAAAATCTAAAACTTTCACAATCAGCAATATTACAAATATAAGTGTAACAAACATTGTACAGCACTGGTTACTTTTCTGTTCAGAAACACAAGAGAAAGGCATAGCATTGGTAATTCTAAATTACTGACATTTTAAGTGAAATAATTTTCTGTTTAAATTTAAGAAAGAGTTCTTTCTTTAAAAAAATGTTTTTTTTTAAATGTGAAATAATTTGAATTTATAAACAAGTTCTTTCTTAAATCATGCAGAGCAAGGAAACTTTTGTACTAACTTTTGCCAAGAGAAATGTTATATGATTTGAATTTAGGAAAAAGTTCTCTTTCTTAAATTCATGCAGGGTGACCAGCCGCGTCTTGAGTTAATACAAACTATAAGACACCCAATTTTAAAAATCTGAAACTTTCCTGTTCACCAATATTACAAATATAAGTGTAACGTACATTGTACAGCACTGGTTACTTTTCGGTTCAGAAAACACAAAAGCATACATGTAGCATTGGTAATTCTACATTACTGACAATTTAAGTGAAATAATTTGAATTTCGGAAAGAGTTCTCTTTCTTAAATTCCATATTGCAAAACATGTAAAAGATTACTAATTACAGTGTAAAAGGGTTCTTTCTTAAATTCATGCAGGGTGACCAGCAACAAATATAAGAGTTACATACATAGTATAGCACTGGTTACTTTCTATTCAGAAAACACAAGAGAAAGGCATAGCATTGGTAATTCTATATTACTGACATTAATTTTCTGTTTGAATTTAGGAAAGAGTTCTCTTTCCATACAAAGCTGAATATTTCACAGGATTTTTTGTTTTTGTTATTCTATATGAAATTAAAAAGGAAACCTATAGCATTGATAAGTTTGAATTTGCAATAGAATGTGTTGAGGCAGATCGTGGATCCCTTCATCGCTGCTTGTTGGTCATGTGTTGTTAAGCAGTAGGTATCCCAAGATGAAGCAAACATATTTAAGACTGGGCCATCAGTAGGTTACAGCAGGAAATGACTCGTCTTGGAGGTGGCAAGCATCCCTACAGGGGAAAAAAACAAAATGAAAACTCATTTAAAAAGAACTTTTGAATAACTTTGGTGTTCAAAGGAATTGTGTAGTAATTTGAGCCTGCTTCACGGAACTTACGTTTATCTGTGATGAAATTTGAGACAGTTTAACAAGACGGAGGCATAGAATTGGCTATTCTCAAAAATTAATGCTAAGGTTCTGTAATGATTAAGTTGAAGATTTTTGAATTAATGAAATAGTTATTTGCTGAATTCTAGATCTCATCAGTTAATGCCTGTTAGATTATAATAACAAGGTGTACTCTGCAGTTTGGTCATATAAGACTTTAAAAGTATTTGAGGACCAACCATCATGCATGTTAGTGTTTGGTCTTCATCGACACCCTGTACTTAAATTGCTACATCATTATGTCAAACCAGAATTTTGGGAATGCCAACAGGAAATAAATGTATTTCTTAAGAAATTATTCTGCTTTGTCTAATCTGTGTGCCAAATAGCAAAGTCTCTGCGAGTGATGACTACACCTTCCATTTAAAAGATCTTCTAAAAACCAAATGCCTTTTAAAACAGCAATATGTACAGATTGATTTCTAAACCATTCATTCAGGATTTTAACAAAGTTATTAAAATAGGTTTTACTGGTTTGCAGGGTTTATGCTCAAAATGTGGGCCAAGTTTTTAACCCTCCTATTATCAGTGTTGTTCTTAACAAAGCTGACCCATACATGTACTTCAAAATGTCACAACCATGACATTTGGAGGCACACACTGTACATATAGCAGGAGTTATCCACAAAATACCATGTGGCACACTCCCTTTGTGTGAAGGTCAGAACATTTTGTTTTTGTCCCAGGGGCATTTCGGGGTATCCATGTACTGTACCACTCTTGTGTACAGTATACAATATTTTAAGGCATGCATAGAAAAAGCATTGCGTATTTATCAGACACAAGTTTTTGTGGCATTTTGGAGACTGCATGTATACAAGGGTTGAGAAAACTTACTTTTTTCCCTCATTGATCTCCAATCCGTTTATACAGTACTGATGTCATCTAGGCCTTGATTGCAGGCGTAAACAGGGCAGCAAATTGCATTGTAGTCATTTCTCTCAACAATCTGTACAAAGATAAAGTTGCCCATTTATTTCAACACTCGAACTCATTCTCATGGTTGGTGACCACAGATTTCAGTACCCTCCTGTGCCATTGCTACATACTCAAAACAATTTAGGGAACACCTGATTTTTAACATCAAATAGGTTTGGGCCATGTGCAATGATGTCATGTACCAGCAATATTGACACAATGGCCGTGTTCAATCTGCCACACATGTCTAAATTCTTTGTTACATGTAACTCATCAATTCTGTGAAACATTGTGTTTATCTGAAATATATGATCTTGTTTTAACTGAGATTATTCCGGTGTTCCCGAAATTGTTTTGAGTAGTATATAATCCATAAAAACTAAGTATTTTCTTATTCCCTGATAGTGTACTCTTAAAAGCAATGAGACATGCAGATTTCTACAAATGTTTTGAGATTTTTCCCTTGAAAAAAATAGCAACATAATTATTAACATAGATCTACCTAATGGTAAATGTTAATGCCTGGGCATTTGACAGTGGTTATCAAGAAAAGTCTTTCTAAAGGGTTAATAAAAATATATACTAAAAGTAGATTCCAACAACTAAACAATAGTGTCAACATTAGTGTCATTTAAAGCTGTTTCAATTATACAAAAAAAACTAACTTTTGCCGAGGAATATGTGATTTTTGGAATCCTTCAAACTAACTTCCATCTTTGTGATTATCAATAAGACATTTCCTGGAATCCGAGATTTCAAATAACTGTTCAACTCATTTCAATGTGTTCATTAACAAGAACATTAAAAATGCTTTCAGATTTGTTTGCTTTCATATTAATCATGGCCATGAAGCGCCTAGTTTTTTTTTTACACATACATGTAGTTCAGAACAGTGGCCAACACTGCATTGCTTAATCACATTAAGGTTTTGGGTCGATTGCAGACATTTCAAAATGTTGCCAAACGTCAACTATTTGCAAAAGTCTTGACTCCAGACTGGTTGGTTCAAAGAGAGAAAGTACATGTATACAACCGCCACTTGTCTATCCAAATGACAAATATCACAGATTGGAAAGAATGTCGTATCTGACCGCCACTTTTTAAGGGTTTTTTGAAAAAAATTTGCAGCCACTAACCAGTTAAAAAATGATTCCATCGATGTTTGGGGGTACAGAAGTCTTTTAAAATCCACTTTTATGATGGTTTTTGGACTTGATTTCCCTTCTAATAATATCTTCCCCTTCAGAAAATAGAAGGATCCTATTATACATGTAGTTGCCACTGCGCATGTACAATGACCGTGTTGGTCACTAACGGGAGTTGACAAGATCAAACTGACATGACCGAGGAAGTCATCGTATACCAAAAATGCCTGATTTTTTATGAAATAAATATCCTGGAATAATTTGAAGTAAATGTCCATCATCCATAATGTTCTCCACCTTACCAGGTAGGTCAGATTACATTATTGGTTATATTTAATGAGAAAAAGTGGCGGTCAGATACGACATTCTACCCCACAGATTTTCCTTTGAAAGATGATAGGACACACTTAAGGAGAGGAAAGTGCAGTCCTGTGAGGATTGGAAATGATATTTTGGGAGATTTTGCTTCCCTCCTATTTTTGTTGGTAAATTATCAAAATTTATTTCACTTGGGCGAAAAAGCAAAACGGAAACATCTTAATATGCTGACTAGCGTTTAAAAGGGAAGGTGTAGTATTGGTCATGACCACATTATTATCTGAAAGCTAACTTGATGTGATGTTGGTAAATGTACTGAAAAACAATGGAGTAAAATATAACAGATATGTAACAGTTTTGTTCTTTTCTCAACATGGGAACCTATTTTGATGAAACTTTCTCAGGTTAGTTTTATGATTTTTGATATTTCTTGAAAACTGGAGGATTGGAATGGATGTGCATTACCAATGTTGTACCTTCCCTTTAACTTGATAATATATCTCAAACTTGCCACTAAGTTTCACAGAAATCCATCAAGTTGACACATCCTGTAGCATGCTACACCGTTGAAGCTATCAGTATCATGTTATTCTCACAACCCAGCCAGACTAATCTGTTGAAAGATTACAAAACCAATTTAACTACATCGTTTAGATTCAACTTCAGGCCAAAAATGGGATGTTTACAAATGTACAACGAGTGCATTCAGTGGGCCAGCAGTTACTAAACTCCTCAAAAAAAGTTCGGAAACTCAAGTTTGACCGACGATTTCTCTCGTTACCAACTCATTTTCCTTGCATTTGGTATCATTGGAAAGCCCTGTTATTCCTCTTTACAATGATGTGCCATTTGTTATGATAACGCAATTGGGGGATGTGCAGCACAGATGAATATAGGGGTGGGTGTAAAGTGAAATGTTGCAAAATGCATTGCTATTGTTAAAAGTGTATTGACTCTTGCTGTTAGGAGTTGTTTGGAAGATGGATGTGTCTTGAATGATCGTCTGCTTACTAACCAATATTTAAAGGTTTTAGGCCATAAATGTGTGGGGAAAGTTCAGAAATCCGCATGGCCTGTCACAATAAATTGCCTCCGGGATAGCAACTCTGTTGTTAATGTGGTTGAGTTTCAAACAGAGTAAAAGAATTTGTCATTTTCTGCACTCAAACACCCAGTAATTCTCCATCAGTAACAACAAATCTCTCACAGTACAATGAAACTCTATCACTAACAAAAAACAAAACAAGACGTAAGGAAAGTCTTTTTTTCCTTCATTGAACAAACAATGTTAAGTCAAGAGCCTCCTCCAAGCAAAAGGGGAATGCACTGTATGACAATAGCAATGCATTTTGCAACATTTCACTTTACACCCACCCCCATATTCAGCTGTGCTGCACATCCCCCAGTTGGCACATCATTGTAAAGAGGAATAACAGGGCTTTCCAATGATACCAAATGCAAGGACAATGAGTTGGTAACAAGAGAGAAATCTACGGAAGCCGGATAGTGCCAAGGGAAATATTTTTCATGAGTGCGTGAATATTTTTTTTGTACCATTTATCTGGCGGCCGCCACATAATTATCTGGCGGCCGCCACTTATTATCTGGCGGCCGCCACATAATTATCTGGCGGCCGCTATAAAATTATCTGGCGGCCGCCACATAATTATCTGGCGGTCGCCACTTATTATCTGGCGGCCGCCACATACTTATCTGGCGGCCGCCACTTAATTATCTGGCGGTCGCCACTTATTATCTGGCGGTCGCCACTTATTATCTGGCGGCCGCCACATACTTATCTGGCGGCCGCCACTTAATTATCTGGCGGTCGCCACTTATTATCTGGCGGCCACCACTTAATTATCTGGCGGCCGCCACTTAATTATCTGGCGGTCGCCACTTAATTATCTGGCGGCCGCCACTTATCTGGCGGCCGCCACTTAATTATCTGGCGGCCGCCACTTATTATCTGGCGGCCAAAGATAAAAGCCGACAGTTGAGGCTTACCTGTTGATTTTAACTGGTTATGAGCGTTGACACCGATGACATGCTACATTTCAAAACAATGCATAAAATAAGTGGCGGCCGCCAGATAATTGAGTGGCGGCCGCCAGATAAGTATGTGGCGGCCGCCAGATAATAAGTGGCGACCGCCAGATAATTAAGTGGCGGCCGCCAGATAATTATGTGGCGGCCGCCAGATAATTATGTGGCGGCCGCCAGATAAATGGTACAAAAAAAATATTCACGCACTCATGAAAAATATTTCCCTTGGCACTATCCGGCTTCCGTATATAATCAACTGGACGTTAACTTACAAATGAAATTAGCAGTTTGGTGTGTCAGTTTGTTTCAGTGAAGGATTCTCTTGTAAAATGCGGAATTTCAATGCATGATCATACGCGTGGACGTCTTGAGCGCCGTTTTTTGAGATGCACAGAATTGTAGTCATCAGAAAATTGATGTTGGTATAATGACTCACCCCCAAACTGTTAAAGTTCATGGGGGCACAGAAAATGTACCCAAGAAGAAAAACAGTTTAATCATGTTTCATCTTATTCCAGGTGGTTGTAAAATTGTTTTTAATCTTTAAAATAAAATGGTATAATTTGGAGAAGCTCTCAAAACTTTTAATCAATATTCTTGAAAAACCAACAAAATGGAAGGTGGTTAAAAATTTTGCAAAAAGTACTTTAAAACTTTGAAATGTGTAAAAATGCTGTTAACATTTTGTCAAATAAAATATTTCTTTTCATAACCATGATATTAATGTTTTTCTCAATAATTTTCCACTACCGTCGAAATAAACACCAACGAATTAATAAGTAGTCTTCATTCGCTTCTTCTATAAGGAATGTGTCCATTTTGAGAATCAGTATTTCTTTAAAAAATCATTGCAAATGCAAAGCATTCATATATTTTGGTTTCCACAGACAACAGCTTGTTGACGGCATAGAACAATAAAATCACAGATGTTCGTGAAAAAAAATTGAGGTCATGTAAATCTCTTACTATTTGTATCTAGTAAAATCAGTGGTTAAACAACTTTTTCCACTTTCACAAGCACTAACTTTCCAGTAAATCATACAATTTCACTATAATTTTTATTTCTGTAACAAGCACGACTTAGATAAGTTTATGCAACCAGTAATACGCCATATATTTGTAAATTTTCCGAGAAATGCTAAGCCAAAGGTACAGTATAGGTGCGTCATTTCACGAGTGCGGCGAATTACGTACATGGACGATATAACATATTGATCGTCGCCGCATGCGGCATAGCAGTATTCACTTTACGCATAATTATTCATATGAATGCGCACACACGATCGACACGTGAATTCGCGCACACACGTTTCTGGGACCCAAAATGGCTTCTAATCACAAGTTGTCGCAACTCTCCCAAATATACGGCTCTGACTCTGAGGGGATTCAGATTGAAGCGTGAAATATTAAGGTCAGTGTGCTGCGTTGTTCGAAAGCTTACATTTTTGTTGTGAATTTTCTTTTAACTAAAGCCATTTGGACAGCTCTAAAAGGACAGAAAGGGCCTTTACAGTTTGCTGTGTGCGTTTTAGGTGGAATTACCTGTGTAAGAACAGCCATTTTTGTTTTGTACTGCGAACTATGGTTGTCATTGAACTGTTTAACTTGTATATTTAACGTACATTTCATGTCGTATTTGCTGCTGTGATACTTTATTGTGTAGTTCAATATTTGTTGTGACACGAACTACACGTTCAGAACTATTAAGCAGTATACAGGGATTGTGTATGGATGCCAGTCAACTCGCGCGCCCCCTGAAAAACTCACCCCCTGTTGATACAAACTCATCCCTCACAAAGTCAAAGTCACCCCCCTACAAACTCACCCACCCCCTGTAATTTGTTGGCTGAGTCGTCAGAATGTGGGTTCGAATCCCGACCGTGGTGCTTGTGCCCTTGAGCAAGACACTTTACCATAATTGCTTCTCTCCACCCAGGGGTAAATGGGTACCTGTGAGGGCAGAGTTGGTTGTTGTGTTTGATTAGCCCTATATGCGCTGTAATGGCAGCAATTAAGCTCTATATTCCCCAGGGAGCTGAGATGGTTTCAGGAATGATTTATGAGCCTGATGAGCAGTGGTAATAATATAATACGCCTTGAGCACCAGTTTGGTGGATACGTGCGCCATATAAGTCTACATTATTATTATTATTATTATTATTATTATTATTATTATTATTATTATTATTATTATTGAGACTGGTCTCAATATAAGAGAGTAATTAAAACATTATAAATTAACTCAGTTGTAAATAATTTGGCGCTATTGAGACTGATTTAATATAAGAGAGTAAATCAAACATAAAAATCAAATTTGAATTAACGTTACATTTAACGAAAATAAAAAAAATACTCGAGCTCAAGTGTTTGTTACAACAAACACGGTGTTCGTGTCAACTTCCGGTTCAATCAAATTATCATCGATGATGTCAATCATATTTTGCAAAGGTGTATCATCTTTTATAATAACAATATCAATTTCATATTCAAAAGACCTATCAATTTTGCTTTAGAATTTTGGAACTATGTTTTTTATGTTCGATCAGTCTCATTGAGAAGAAGGAGAAGAAAAAAAAGGGAAAAAAACAAACAATTTCAAGAGGTGTTCGCGCTGTCGCACAAGCACCTAATTACAAGCACGGTTGCGTAAATCCTGGAGGATCATGGGGGATATATATACCCACTCACTTTTTGGCCCGGGGATGGTCCATAGGATCATCCATCCCCCCACCCCATTGTCTGTTTCTTTGTCTGTTTGGGTGTCATCTTTATGATAGCCTTGGGATTCTGATAGGTTCAGGGACCCTTCAGGGGGTTCAACCCCCTTCCCCCTCCCCCCGCTGATTATATTTATTTAAAAAAAAAAAGTTGAGAAATGGTACATAAAGTGATGTTTCAAGCGGTGCTGGGGGGAGGGGTTATCCCCCTTGAGCGACATTTGAGATCCAGTACTTTGTTTATTGTGCAAACATCCTGCCTTTATAATAATATTTTGTTTACTCTCTTATTCTAAACCAGTCTCAATAGCATGAGACTTTGTACCAATAGGGGGAAACTTTGTCCAGGGCAAGATTGCCAGGGAGTGAGTTGACTGGCATGTGGTTGAATGTACTGTCCTCCAAGTGGACATGCGGCATTCATTTTACAGTTTGTAACTGACAATCAAGTAGGGTTTATAGCCATGTGGTATTTCAAAATAAAGAATTTTGTGACAAATTGAGGCATAAATAAGTTCTTTTATGATTATATTTACATTATATACTATTACATTATAGATATAAGTGTGCTGTGATAACATGGCAGGTGGTGCATCCTTAGAAGATGAACCCGGGACGGGAACCCTTCCTGGAGTCGTCACTCCATCCAATCAACTTCCTGGCAAAAGCCCCACCCTGACGTCCAAATCGCCAAGGAACAGCTCCTCGAAAAGCAGAAGCAGTTCTGAGAGTTATAGAAGATCAAGTGGGACTTCATCCAGAAGGATGGTGCCACAGAGGCAGTGGATTCCATGACGGAGTCGGGAGATGCAGCTGCCGATCGGACCGCAGTCCCTCCTGCTGAGGTAGCTCCTGGTGAGGTCGCCTCTTGTCTGAGTGGGGAAGCCAACAATAACAATTCTCCCAAGGGGGACGGTACGGGATGAAACCCTGGTTCACTCAGTGTCGAGGTCCTGGCGACGGACATGGACGATTCGTCTTTCAACCTGCGGGAGATCAAACTCAACCAGTGTAATGAAGAGACGCCTGCCTGAAGTCCCGACCTCCCTAGCCCATGAGGGCATAGAAGCGGAATCTCAAACCTCAACTCCAGACTTTCCCTCAGCAAGTCGCATATTGGGTTCCCCTCCTCTCGGTCAGCAGGCCCAGAGCTCTCCAAGAGATCTCCAGGAAGGACATTTCCCAAAACTAGAAGTTTCCCCCTTTGACACCAAAAATCACCAGCCCTCGGCACCCTTCACTAAAGATGCAAGCAGCCAGATGGCCCCCTTATCTACATCCTCCTTACCCGACATCCAGAGTCTTCTACCCACGGGGGAGGATTCCTCCACCATGTCTGCCACTGCAGTTGTCACAGGGTCTACCACATCAGCTGTCGACAGACTAACTAGCACTGATGTTTCTTCTCAGGAGAGGGAGAGTGGTGTGGCGAAGAAGCCCAGAGTGGGTTGTACGTGGCGTCCGCAGTGAAGCCCAAGCACGTAAGTTCCATCATTCCCAGTCCTTAAACCTCATCCTTGAAAGAGCAAGGCAATATTTCCTTTCCTTGGTTAGAAAAATGTATGTCCAAGGATTTTTCATGGGCCACCAAGGCCACGACCTGGGGTATGCACGCAATTGCCTTTGTTGCCTCCATGAAGTTAAGGACCAGTATCCCCTTGGTCCATTCTAGAAATTTAGTGTTCAACATTTATTTAAAACACAGAAACTCTGAACATTAAGGAATGTTCTCAAAACATTTTAATTGTTTGCATATTAATCCAAGTACACCAAAATTGTCTATGGGTTTTAAGCATGTTGAGTCACAAAGTTCCCCACTCCAAAAAAAATACCCAACAACATATGTCTAGGTTTAACATTCTGACACCTGTATTTAGGAGTGTTTAATCATGGGATCAAAATTTTCCATTGACCTTGTTTCTTTCAGGACCCACTGGAAGGCTCCACTGCACACCCAAGTGTGTCACCTCCCAACTCACTCACACCACTACCACCGCTGTCCCCAACCCGGATGCAGTCCACCACCCCTCACCGTCCTCTCCCCGGATCTACTACATGCCCCTGTTCACCACGCACCCCCTAGTGGAGGTGGACACCCAGACAGAGAGCAGTCACGACACGGCGTTGATGATTGCATGTGCTGGAGGTCACGACGAGCTCGTCCAGATGCTCTTGGAGAAGTGCACTAACATGGAGCACAGGGACAAAGAAGGTGAGCTTAGGACTTCGCCCATTCCTGGGTATGTAGCATAAGCCTTTTAAAGACTTGTAAACCATCTAGCCCAGGTTGGACTTTCATCTTTGTATGTGTATTGAACAAACACAAAACAACTTCGAAACTCATGAATTTCATAATTAAAAACCGTTTTTTTTCACAAAAAAAGTTTTGAAAATTACATTTTCAGAATAACAGCTGGAAACCTTTATGATTGTATTACCCGTTTTGTTCTTTCAGGTTTCACTCCGCTCATACTAGCCGCCACCGCTGACCACTGCAAGACAGTGGAGATCCTGATCAACTAAGGGTGTGACCTTGAAGCTCAGTCGGAGAGGACCAAAGATACGCCACTCTCCCTTGCTTGCTCCGGTGGCAGATACAAGGTAACAAAGAAGCGTCTCTGTCATGTGTGCAACATCAATTTCATTTTGTATGCCTAGTTTCATAATCTTGCAAGGTGCCTCATACACTGAGCAGCATTCTCTGAACAGATAATCTGTGAGAGTTTCCATTCAATACACGCATTCCATTCAATAAAAATGCATTCAGAAGTCTTGACCATCAAACCGAACTTCATATTCATTATAAGATAGAATGTTCACACAGTTCGTTATGAGAAAATAGTGAAAAATGCATTCAGAAATATTAAAACCAAGCTTCATATACATAGAATTTTTAAACAGTTTGTTACCAAAATTCTGATGTAAATTATTTGGGGTATCAAGTTTAATGGATAACTGTGATCATTAATTTTTGTTTAGAAAGTGTACACCTCTCTTAAGCCAACTATTTTGAACGTTTTTGTTCTTCTTGAGGTTGTTGACCTGTTGCTGGCCCGTGGGGCAAACAAGGAACACTGTAATGTCTCTGACTACACCCTGCTCAGCAGCATCAGGAGGCTTCATCAGCATCATTAAGCTTTTACTAAGATACGGCGCTGAAATCAACTCTAGGTAGGGCTCCTTGTAAACTCAATTCTCCTAACCACAGTGTTGCAAAATGTCACCATGATATATATATATATATATATATATATATATATATATATATATATATATATATATATATATATATATATACTACGAATAAAGTAACTGTGCATCATTTGAAGTTATGCTATTTTTAATGAAAAAGATAATACAATGATTTGTGGTGTTCTGTTAAATCACTGTTTAACTGTTAACAGGATAATCTCGAAATCTGTATGCTTGGACACTAGGCTTCGTGACACGTCCTTGAAGAGATGTGGTGTCAAAAGTCAGTTCACAAACTCAGTATCGTGTGTGTCCACCATTGGCGTTGATGCAGGCCTGAGATACAGGGACGAGATCATTGGGCCTCATGTGCAAGTGTTCATTCAAAGACAAGGACGTAACATCACGCTTCAGCAAGATAATGCCCGTCCACATGTCGCTTGTGTTGTGACAGATTTCCTGAGACAGCAGAACATTCCGGTACTCCCTGGCCAGCTGTTTCTCCGGACCTGCCCCTATCGAGCACGCTTGGGATGAAATGGAGCGGCGTTTACGTCAAGCCCAGAATCAGCCATTGGCGTTAGCTGAATTGGGACAAGCGTTGGTTCAGACTGGGAACAACATTCCCCAAGCTTTCTTCAATCGCTTAGTGTCGTCTATGCGTCGTCGTTGTCAAGCCTGCATCAACGCCAATGGTGGACACACACGATACTGAGTTTGTGAACTGACTTTTGACACCACATCTCTTCAAGGATGTGTCACGAAGCCTAGTGTCCAAGCATACAAATTTCGAGATTATCCTGTTAACAGTTAAACAGTGATTTAACAGAACACCACAAATCATTGTATTATCTTTTTTCATTAAAAAATAGCATAACTTCAAATGATGCACAGTTACTTTATTCCGGTAGTATATATATATATATATATATATATATATATATATATATATATATATATATATATATATTGAAAACAATTCAGATCACATTATATACCAACTTCGTATTAATGAAACTTTTAAAAGATAATTCCGTACTTTGACAAGGTGCTCAAAGAAGGGTCCTCACTAAAGCACCCCAAACCTTTCAACAAACAAGCCTGTGATTCATGTCTAATGAGTAAAAGGTCAGGTAAAGGTCATAGTTGAGATGTCAGGGTCATAGTTCAGAATATGAATAGTATATGTATGTATTAATGAATGAACTGCTTATACAAAAATATGGATGTTGGATTAATGTGACCTGTGTTGCAATCTTACTTCAGGTAATTATTTTCATGCCAGTAATCCTACAATTTAGAAAAATCTCTCAAAAATTTAACATATAACAATAGAGAAGAATTATTATAGCTAGAATGAGATAATAAACGGCAATTTTTCAAACGTTATGTTCATATTGCATTCTATTACTATTTATCCTAATAATTGTTCATAGTTTTGACCAAAAAATTTACATTTTCTTAATGAGTGTTTGGAATACACTGTTGGTAAATTATCATAGCGTATCATGAAGAATCAAGAAATACAAAATTTGTCAACATTTCATCTTATCTGTGAACAGTTTTGAGTAAAAATTCAGCGACCCGTTTCTTTAATTGTCATGACTCAATAATTTGAATATCATCAACAATAGGCCTATAGATTTTAATCCAATACAAATATCTTGATTCCCTAAAATCAAAAGCAAGTAAAATTAAAGTATAAATGAAGTTTTTGAAGCTTTTAGGATTTTTTTGTGAAGTATTCTTTTCTTGTTTATTGTTTTTCAATAAGCTCTGCATAAATAAACTTGGTACATGGATGGGAGCTGTATCACTATATACACTATTCTAAGTATTAGCTTTCTTTTGATTAATGTAAATAAATTTAAAGAATTATTTTTGTTTTACATATATTAGGTCCTTTGTCAACAAGATTAGAAATTCTGCAGTCTTGGAATATTTAAGCAGAAATAGTGAACAATGGGACGGATGAAACTATAATTCTAAATGCATAATACTTAAGTAATACTAGGGGAATTTTTTCACCCTACCTTATACTTTCATATTTTGTCCTGCTGCTAATATGATTATTGGTTGAAACTGAAATTGTTTTAATAATGAAAATGAGACAGTTTTAAGGAACTCAAAATCAAATTTGTTTGGCTTATTGCGTTCATGCTTAATCGTTTTTGTTTTTTAATTGTTGCTTTTTAGCTTGCCATTTATGTAAATGAGTTAGCCCATTGTTGAATATGCATTATTGCTTGATTGGAGAAAACCTATGACTGGAGCTCCTTATGATTGTAATTATGCATAATTCATCAGGTAGATACAATATTAATTTACATGTAGTCATGCCTATGAATGTTAATGAGTATGATTAAATAATGTTAAAGTAGATTTTGATTTGGCTCTTTTAATGTGTAATATCAACTGACACAATTGTATTTCTTGTTAAAATTATGTGTCTCATATACATGTGCAACAACCAAGCCAGACACGAAATGAAATTGAGTACATGGCATTGTATTATTAAATAAATGAATGATAAGTTGATTCTTTCTTGACTTTTTGTACTTGAAAATGGATGTTATCAGTCTGAGTATATGACAATAGGTGCAGCACAAATCATTTAGTTTTATATCAATAGTACAAACAAAAATCTTTAATGTTGGAAATATTACTGCCATTTTTTGTGGAAAACAATTTCACTGGGTATTCCTTTTGGAACACACCTTGTTCCAGACTGTAATGATCCAAATGCAAGTTTCATTTCATTTAACGTCAAAATTATAAATAAAAAATAGGTGAAATTCAAGTCATCACAACCAGCACATATTGACATGAAGTTTTCAGATTGGTTAAATTCATCTATGTCCATTTAATATCTGTATCACTATTTAATGCATTATTCATTGTAATATTAATCTGATGCATTATTCGTTATGTCACTAGTACAAAGGACAAATTAAATTGTAATGTTGTACAAAATTGTATTTTATGATAGTTTACCAATAAAAGTATACACTGCAAAGTTTTGCCCCAAAACTATAAAAAATGCATGTGTCAAATTTGTCAAAGATTATATTTTGTCTTGAAGAAAAAAAAAAATATATATAAAACATCTGAATAAATTATTAAAGCTACAACAAACAGAAACAGAAAGGGAAAAAACACCTACTGGAAAATGTTTCTATTTGGCGCCCTCAAAATTAAATTATAAACATACTGAAGAATACTGCGAGTATATATAGCCCAGCACGTAGTACTAGGATGTGATGAATGATCCAGAGGGCGCCCTATATTTTTGTATAGCGGTCAACAGAGGGCGCCCTTTAATTTTTATAGTGTCAACAGAGGGCGCCCTTCAAAGTCAACAGAGGGCGCTATTTATATATATATTGTACGTGTTTAAATCATGTATATAGCACGTGTCTAATATTCATCAAGTCAAAAATTCCTTAACCAATCCAGGAGCGTCGGTGGCCTAATGGATTGCGACACGCAGTTGGAAACGCAGGACAAGACCCAATTCCCCCACAAGAGTTCGAACCCCGCCGAGATCACAGAGGACAAGAAATGGATAGGCAAGAAATGGAGACACAAGACCACACGAGGATTACAAGTCAAGAACAAACAAGGATACAAGATCTCAGGATTGGACACACACGGTAGATGGAAGGAAAGAAGATCACGCCCACAGATAGAGGAAGACAGAGTGGTGACGACGATAAGAGAGGGAGGAGAGAGCGAGAGGAGAGAGCGAGAGGAGAGAGAGAGAGATCGGGGAGAAAAGAGAGGAGGATTACGGATTTATTTTTTTATTTAATTTTTTTTAATTTTTTTTATTTATTTATTTATTTATTTATTTATTATTATTTTTTTTTTGGCAGTGCAAAACCGCAATTTAATGCAATTTAGCGGTAATGCACTGCAAAATTATCATCCCAAACGCTGAATGAGCTACAAAATTTGTGGTAATACGGTAATTTTTTTATTCAAATTCCATATTCTCTACATTTACTGCATTACAATGCATTTTAATCTGAAATTCTGAAATTTACATTGATTTTTATTATTATTTTTTTTTTGCAGTGCAAAATCGCAATTTACTGCAATTTAGCGGCAATGCACTGCAAAATTATCATCCTAAATGCTAAATGACCTACAAATCTATTCGTAATATGGTACAATTTTTATTAAAATTCTATATTCTCTACATTTACTGCATTACAATGCATTTTAATCTGAAATTCTGAAATTTACATTAAAAATTAAAAAAATTCTTTCGAAGTGCAGAAACGGCAATTTAGCAGAAAGCACTGCAAAATTATCATCCCTAACGCTAAATTAGCTAAAAAAATTGTGGTAATATGGTTAAATTTTACTTAAAATTACATATGTTCTACATTTACAGCATTACAATGCATTTTAATGTGCAATTCTGAAAATTTACATAATCTTTTTTTTAAAGGGTCAGTATCGTCATATTCAGACTTTCAACAGGGCATGGAATCGGTGTCCTAGTTTAAGATGAACATAGTGACTGAAAATTACTAGCTCATTTATGCAGCAGCAACAGTAATATAATAAAAAAAATAGCACTCCGATTCCATGCCCTGTTGATCGTGACGATACTGCCCCTTTAAGTGTAAAAAAACACAATATTTAGCTGAATTACATTGCAGATATCGGCCTTATGGCTGAATATTTCATTCATTTAAAAAAGAAAAAAAATCAATCCGTCACATTAATTAATTACGCACATTTTCTGAATTTACCACATTAAAATGGGATTTATGCAAATTTTACTCATAAACATGCTTAAAGTAGAACCATCAGGTGTTAAATGCCTACAATGGAAACAAATTGTCTTGCAGAATAAAAATTAAGAGGCGTAAAAACATTGATTTTCAAGGGAATGTAACCTCCGACTGATTTTGCAAATAATTTTAGGAAAACATTATGAACAAGTTTTTATTTTGGTTCAATCTTAGCATTGAAGTAATTAATTACATTGTGATAAAACAAACCATTTATAATTACTAGAATTACTTACAAGAATCTTTTTTTTATGATGAGATTTACATGTATAAATCCTGATCTCGATCACATGAGATCTAAGATGGTGACGGATGAAAGATGTATCATCAATGTATCATCTCAATCAAATACTATGTCTAAAAAATGTTTAGTACATCACATCAAATGTTTCCAATCTAATATTTTTAATGAATGGATTTTGCCATGGAAATGGTTCAGGTGTATTCTGGTACAGACTGCCTGATGTATCATCACATACAACAGACAGGATGTCTTCTATTTGTTTGCTTTGTTTATGTTCACATGATCGTGATCAGGATTTGTCTTGTCAGTGAAACAAAATACACTCTTACAATTAAAGTAGAATAAATATAAATATGCACTCCTGCAATAACAGCTTAAAGACAAGGTACATCATTAGTAATGTTGACAAAACTGTTGACCAGTATATGCTTATACTCTCTTTGAATCAAGATATGCATTAAACAACCAATCTGTGAAAGTTTCAGCTTATTTTGCTGTTGTTAGCCCTCCTACTTTAGGTGAACTTTAGTAGCAAGTAGCTATAGTGGTCAAAACTAGTCAACTGCCTGTTTTGACTGTTGACCTAAATGTGCACACAGGGGCATTTTTCATTGGTTTTTACTGTCATTTTGACCACCCTCAACAATACAAGACAATGCTTGTACCAGTCAAAAACGTTGGACACATTTTGTCCTGTAAATGTACTTACTACACCTAAGGTTTGACAGTGTTTGACTTTTCAGTGCACTAGATATACCTTGGCAAGTATATCAACATTTTGACTGATTGACCCTTGCAGTCATACAAGGGTTAATGATTGAGAAAATAATAAAAATGATGAATTAGACTTTTTGAATTCATTCTATTGTGGGTCATGAATGTGTAATCTATCCTTTTCAAATTGGAAATTATTTCACTTCTCAAACGTTATACTAGCACCTCAGACAAAACAACTTTTAGAGATTACTGATACCATCACTGGCTCCACACACACTTAGAAAGTTTCAGAATTATAATTCAACAGTTTTGTTACCAATCCATACCTTTCCTTTAAATATAATGCAGAGTATACATACTACTAGGAGTGATCAAATTCAGACAATTCTCAAAATGACTCTTTGCATAAATGACTCTTTGGTACAACATACCAAACCTAATCCAGGAAGGTTTTTTGGTAGCACCATGTCAATTATTTTATGAATTGTAAATAGTCTTGAGACTAAAAGAATCATTGGTTTGACAACTCAACTTTTCAATTACTAGTATGCAGGCCTGGAATTTAATTCTAGTAGGCACAAGACCACTTTGTCCTGAGTAAAGGGCATTTCCTTTACAAATACAGTAATGTCTAAGGGAACAGTTTTAAGGGGCGGGCGGCATAGCCATGTGAAATTCCAGGCCTGGTACGCTCTGATCATCTTCTGATTCTCCTGAAGACTATCTGAACATACTTAATTTATGGAAACGTCAAGCTGTAAAACCACTGGTTCTGTTCGGAACCAACCACAAACCTTCCTAGATTGTACTTCCACCATGCAAAAAATATATAAACATACCTGCACAACTGGGTAAATACTGAATATTCCTATACACAGCTAGGGCAGCTTGATGCAGATATTGGTCGAAATAAATAGACGAATTCAAGAGGAGGTCATACACAAAATGCTCCAAACATAATCATTCTGATTATATGCTGAAAGAGTTGGTCCATCTTTCATTAGGAAACTGAAGCTTGTTGAGAACATCCTGTGAATTAAAAAACAGATTTTAAATTGGGGATTATTATACAACTTAGAGAAATTTTCGATTAAGGAGCATTTTTCATTCCACATCAAAATGATAAGGAATGAAGATGTATCACTTCAACCTAACAACAGGGGGCATGCACATCTTTAAACAAATTCAGCATGGTTGCCCATATAAATGCAAATTGAATTGGATTTGTTCCTAGAACTGAAGAACTGATTGTCAATTTGTTTTGACAACTTTTGTAACAAACTCCACTCCAAGCGATGATTGACTTGAAAAGGCTGCATCTATACTTATCGTAGTAGTTTTAACAATCTCCAGGGCCAATACAAAATACTACCCAGTACTTCCTTAAGGTGAAAACAAATTTCTCCACCCTTTTTTTGCCTTTAAATATCAATACAACATTCCCTGCAAACCCTGAAAACTCAACAGTCAAACGTGAATCTAGGCTGACAGGTGGTGGGGGGGGGGGTGGCCCACAGCAAAACTCAAAAATTCAGGGGCTGATCCAAGACAACATAAATAGGGGTGGGGCATAACAAAAATCTTGGTCAGTCCAGGGCAGATGCAGATTGGTGGGGAGGTGGGGGGGGGGGCAAACAGTAAATCTCTTTCTGTCAGGGGATGATCCAAGATGACAAAAAGGGAAGGGGCATACAGAAAAGACCCAAGCAGTCGGGGGAAGTCCAGGGTGGGGGGGAGGGGGGACAAACGGCAAATCTCTTTCTGTCAGGGGATCATCCAAGATGACAAAAAAGGGGAGGGGCATTAAGGAAAACTATAGATCAATCAGGGGCAGATTTAGGTGGGCAGAAAGAGGAGGGACACATGTATGCCAAAAAAGGGAGAATGTTCTGTATCAAGGTGAATTGATTGTGTTTTCAATGAAAAATATAGGTGGGTAGGTAAAGAATTCTTTAAAAGTTAAGTGCCAAAAATACTAGGATGGTTACATATATTATCAAGTATTTAAGGTTGTTTATCTGTTTTATTACCTAATTTATGTCCATAGCATTGTGAACACAATGTAATAAGCAGAAACTGGCTACAAAGGTTGATTCAATGAGAGTAAACATACCCATAGAACTAAATAAGCAATTTTGCCATCATGTTGTACCTGATGCTCATTAATGCTCATGATTTATGGGCATCAAATATCAATCTTCCTTACAATTTTGTCTGATGTGCCGTGAGTGTAAAAGCAACACAGTTAGATTAGATTTTAGGAAAGAGTACTCTTCCTTAATTCCATGTTAGAATTAATACAACAAATTTTAATGTGTTTTCACCATTTTCCTAAATTTATCAGGCTGGTTTTCATTTATTCATAAGCCTAAAATTACTCAGTAAAACAACTTCCTTTTAAAATGTGACAGTACATATCAGATACACTCATTTATCATCTCATGAGTCATGGTGCTGTACACAACTACGAGTCTTTGACTGTTAGTGTTAAGAGTACTAACGTTAATAAGACACGAGTTTGAAGATTGGAACAGTGTATGTATTATTTGTTTATGTCAGAACTGATCATGAAGGAAGGAAGTCATAAAGTCAATGGAGCGATGCAATGAGCATGACGAGGGACATTCATTCATTTATTTCTGGATATTTTTTGTGCTAATGTTCAATTCCAAATAATATTGCGCCTTTGCCTTGCCATCCATGGCATTGTCATGGCATTGAATTAACGTACTTTGTTGTTCTGTTGTTGAATCGTAGGAAGCCATTTAAAAACCTTGAAAAATACAGTCAGAAAACCTTTTCCATTGACCTATAAATCATTATTGTGTCGACTAAATACACGCTGAACTGAAACAAGGTTACTTACTTGAAATTAGCAGTGAAGAAAGTTGAATTTTTCAACATGTTTGAAGAACCTCGTAACGAGACGCAAGCAGACGACAGCCGCTGTGTGATTATGAAATGTGTGTGTACACAATCACATTCCCTGACTACACGTGTATAATCTTATACTCAACGGAGAAGGAAACCAGTCTGAACTATTTTAACTCCCAATTAGTCTTGACTCAAGACGTTATTGATTGTTATTGATTAATTATGTAATTATTCTAAAAATAGAAGACAATGAATGGAAGGGGCATTCGGACTAGGATTCTAAAAATAGGAGACTGTGAACGGAAGAGGCATTTGGACTAGGCATAAGGATATGGCAGGAGCAAACGCTCCGATCCACGAACCAGGATCGATCAATAACGTCTTGACTCAAGACTAATTCGTAGTTAAAACATTTAAAGACTGGTTTTCTTTTTCCCCGGGTTGCTTTTTATGTAAAATTGTTGGAAAAGTTTAAACTATAAGCTTTCCCAATGAGCTATTACATGTAAGTTTTTGAAAATTAGGAAAAACTAAGTAGAAAAAAACTTTTGATTTAAAAATTTTGATTTTTTTTGTTGCGGGCGTCGTTTAATGCAGGGCTTCGGTCAAGCATGTACAAACTGAAAACCCTCCCGGGGTGAAAAAAAGCAACACAGGATTAGATTTTGGAAAAATTTTTCCCCCAAATTCCCTTTAGTTAATACAAAAAAGTTTTTTCACCTTTTTTTCCAAAAATTTACCAGGTTGGTTTCATTTTTTTAACCAAATTAAAAAAAACCCGTGAAAAATTCAGATCCCATTTATCATTCAAAAAATGGGCACACAACGTAAAGTCTTTTTTAAAGGACCAACGTTAAGACCCCAGGAAGTTTGGGAACAGTGTATGTATTTTTTTTTTTTGGTCAAAACGATTATTATTATTAAATCATTTCTGGTAATAAAACCCAGGGATGCCCCAAAAAAGCGCACTTAAGCCCCGTGCCGGCCGGGAAAACCCCAAAAAAAAGGGCCGCAAGTGAACCAGAAACCCCGGGAAAACCCCCACCCCTTCCCATGGTTCTTTTTTTTGCATTACTTAATCTGGTAAACCGACAAAAAAGGGAAGGAACACATAAAATAGTCATAAAAAAAGGAGCGATGAAAGAGCGACAAAATTTTCATTTTTTTCCGGATAGGATAAGTTAATTCCCAAAAATATTGCCCCTTTTCCCCTTGCCACCCACCCCCGCGGCAAAATTTGCGTTTTTGTTTTTCCCGTTGTTGAATGGGTAAAAAATTTTTTAAACCCTTTGTCGTAAGGCCTTTTTCCATTGCCCCAAAAATCAGAAGGTCCCGGAAAAACAAGGTTATTTACTTAAAATTGGGAGTGAAAAAAAAGTTAATTTTTCAAATGTTTGAAAACCCGTGGAAAGAGAGAAAAGGCTGTGATTATAAAATTTAAATTTACCCACATATTCCCGACCACGTGTTTAAAATTTAAACTCCGGAGAAAAAAACCAGTCTTAAATATTTTAACTACCAATTAGTCTGACGCAAGACGTTATTGATCGTCCTGGTTCGGGGATCGAGCGTTTGCCCCTGCCATATCCATGCCAGTCCAAATGCCTCTTCCGTTAAATTCCCCTTTGTTTTAGAATTTTTCCAATGCCCTTCCATTCATTGTCTTCTATTTTAGAAAAATTTAAATAATTAAATTAATAAATTAACAATCAAAAAAGTTTTGAGCCAAGACTAATTGGGATTTAAAAATTTTTTTTAAACGGGTTTCCTTCTCCTTTTAAAAAGATTAACACGTTTTTGGTAATTGATTGTTGTCACAACTTTTTATAATCCCCAGCGGTTCGTTTTTTTTTGCTTCGTTAGGGTTTTTAAAAGTTGAAAACTTTCTTCAATGTTTACCCAAGAAAGAAACCCCCTTGTTTCGTTAGAAATGTATTTAGTCGACCCCTTGTTTTTATAGGTCGGAAAAGGGTTTTTTTGATTTGTTTTTTTAAAGGGTTTTTAAAAATGGCTTCCTCGAAAGATTCAAAGAAAAAAAAGTAGGTACATCAATTCAATGATGACATGACAATGCCATATGGATAAAAAAGGGGAAATATTTTTTGGGAATTGAAAAAGGGGCAAAAAATATCCGGGAATAAAAATGTTCCCCCTCTCCTTTGTCACTGCTCCATTAATTTTTCCCTTTTTCCCTTTCCCCTTCCTTCATGATCGGGTCTGACATAAAAAAAAAAATAAAATTACAGCAACCAATGGAATTATAAAATAAAAAAAGTTTTTTCCCCTAAAATTAAAATTTTCTAATTAAAAAGGGTTGTTTTAAAAATTTTTTTCCCCCCGGGGCACTTTTTTTTCAAGGTTAAAACCCCAAAAAAAGGGATTTGCCAAAAAAATTTGGGGAAGTTTTTACCCAAAATCATGAGCATTAATGAGCATCAGGCAAATAAAAGTTATTTAGTTTAGGGGTATGATCTCATTGAATCAACCTTTGTACCCTTTTTCCCCCATTGTTTTCTTAAAAAGTTAGAAAAAAAAAAAACCCAAAAAATTTTTGAAAAAACCCAAAAACTTTTTTTTCTTTATTATTATTTTTCCCCCCTTCAGGTCAAAATTTTTTTCCCCCAGCCCCCCCCCATTTGGTTTTTCTATATTTTTCCTTAATGCCCCCCCCTTTTTTTGTCATTTTGGGATGACCCCTGACAAAAAAAGAGATTTGCTTTGCCCCCTCCCCCCCCTGGTTTTCCCCCCGACTGCTTGGGTTTTTTCTGCCCCCTTTTTTTTTGGCCCCCAAAGAAAACCCCCCACCCCCATTTTTTTGGTTTCCGGTAGTAATTTTTTTTTTAAATTGGCCCTTTTGGGGGGGGAAATTTGTTTAAAAACTAAACCCTTAATTTTTTTTTAAATTTTAAATATAGTTTTGGCAGCCTTTTCAAGTCAATCATCCTTAAGGTGGATTTTTAAAAAAGTTGTCAAACAACGACAATCAGTTCTTCTTCGTTCTAGGAACAAACCCAATTTCCAATTTGCATTTATATGGAACCCTTTTTTTTGGTTTGTTTAAAGGACCCCCTGTTGTTGGGGGGTTGGGAAGGATACATCTTATCCCTTATCTTTTTTGATGTGGAATGAAATGCCTTAATCAAAATTTTCTCAATTTTGTATAAAAACCCCTTTTAAAAAATCTGTTTTTTAATTCCGGGATGTTCCCCAACAAGTTTATTTCCAAAAAAGATGGAAACCCTATTCAATATAACCCAGAATGATTATGTTTGGAGCATTTTGTGTTGACCTTTTTGTTCATCTATTTATTTGGGAAATATCGCACCGCTCCCCTTCTTTGTATGGGAATATTCAGAAATTTCCCCCAGTTGTGCAGGTATGTTTTTTTTTTTGCATGGTGGAAGTAAAATCTGGGAAGGTTTGTGGTTGGTTCCGAACAAAACCCCAGGGGTTTTTACAGCTTGACTTTTCCCAAATTAAATTTTTATGTTCAGATGTCTTGGGAGAATCAGAAGATGATCGGGCAAAAGGGGCCTTTTCACACTAATGCCCCCCGCCCCTTAAAAAGGGGTTCCCAAGACATACTGTATTTGAAAAAGGAAGTGCCCTTTACTCGGGACAAAGTGGTCTTGTGCCAAATAAATAAAATTTCCCAAGGCCTGCATACTAGTAATTAAAAAGGTTGAGTTGTAAAAACCAAATTCTTTTGTCTAAAATTTTTTAATTACTATTAAAAATAATTCATGGTGCTCCAAAAACCTTCCTGGATTGGGGTTTTGGTATTTTTAAAAAAGAATCATTTTTTAAAGGGTAATTTTTGAAATTGTCTAATTTGATCACTCCTAGTAGTATGTATATTTGCATTATTTTAAAGGAAAGGTATGGAAAAAAACAAAAAAATAAAGACATCCCCGGGGGGGATGTAAATCAGGCGGTCTGTACCAAATTAAAACTAAACCCCATTTCCAGGGGAAAATCCATTCTTTAAAAAATATTCATTGGAAACATTTGATGTGATGTACTAAACTTTTTTTAGACATTTATTTGATTAATGATACATTGAAACAGACTTAAATTTTTCACCCGTCACCTTTTAGACCCAAAACCCCCCTCGCGACTGCAAAACCCAACCCATCTATGATCTAGATGATTAACTGCATGTACAAATTATTTGTGATCGAGATAAAGGTTTAAAAATGTAAATCTCATCATAAAAAATTTTTTAAGGAATTTTATTTCTATAATTATAAATGGTTTTTTTTATCAAAATTTTAATTAATTATTTCAATGCTAACATTGAAAAAAAAAAAAACTTTTCAAAATGTTTTCCTAAATTTTGGGGAAAATCTTTGGGGGTTCTTTCCCCTTTTAAAAAATAAAATGTTTTTACCCTTTTAAATTTTTTTATTCCAAGACAATTTTTTTTCCATTGGGGCATTTAACCCCCTGATGGTTCAAAAGCATGTTTATGACAAAAATTTGATAAACCCCTTTTTTAAATGTAGTAAACTCAGAAAATGTGCGTAATTAATTAATTTTGAGGGATTGATTTTTTTTTTTTAAATGAATAAATATTCAGCCATGGGGCCGATATCGTGTAATTCAGCTAAATAGTGTTTTTTTTTAAAGGGCAGTATGGTACGATCAACAGGGCATGGAATCAGTTATTTTGGGAATTTTTACTGTTGCTGCGCAAAATGAGTTGAATTTTCAGTTATTTTATGTTCATTTTAAAACCGGGTTTCAATTCCACCCCTTTAAAAGTCTAAATTTGACGATACTGCCCCTTTTAAAAAAAAAAGTTTTGGAAATTTTGAATTTCACATTTGTTGTAATTGAAAGGGTATAATGTAATTTAAAGAAAAATTTAACCATATTCCCCAAAATTTTTTTAGCTAATTTAGCGTTGGGGATGAAAATTTTTAAAAAACCCTTTCTCCCTTAAAAGCGTTTTCCTAAAACTTTCGGAAAAAAAATTTTTTTTAAACCCGAAAATTTTAAATTTAAAATTTAAATAAAAATTTTAAAAAAAAAACCATATTACGAATAGATTTGTAGCTCATTTAGCATTTGGGATGAAAATTTTTTAAATTGCATTCCCGCTAAATTGCAGTAAATTGGGGTTTTTGCACTCCAAAAAAAAAAAAAAAATGTAAATTTAGTTTAAAAATGCATTGTAATGCAGTAAATGTAGAATATAATTTTTAAATTTTTAAAAAATTACCGTATTACCAAAAATTTTAAACCTCATTCAGCTTTGGGGGATGATAAATTTTGCGGTGTTCCCGCAAATTGCAGAAAATTGCTTTTGCACTGAAAAAAAAAATGAAAAAATTTTTTTCCGGCCTGCCCCTTTTTTGCTCTTTTCCCCTTTTTTCCTCCCTTTTTCCCTTCCTTTTTCCCCACCCCCCCACTGGGGAACCAAACCCCCTTTTTCCCTTTGTTTGCTCTTGACTTTAACTTTTTTGGGGTTTTTCCTTTTTTTTGGTCTTGTGTGGGTTCCATTTTTGGGGGGGTCTTTTCCTTTTTCCTTCCCCAATCCCCCTGTGAATTTTTTTTTTTCAGTGGGGTTTCAAAAAAAACCCCATTTGTTTAAGGGGAATTTTCGTCTTTTCTTTGTTTCCCCCAAACTCCGTATGGGGCCAATTTTTTCCAAAGAAAACGAAAAAAACACCGCTTTTTCCCCCGGCTTTTTTTGGGGTTTTTTTTCCAGTTTTTAAAAGGAATTTTTGACTTGTTTTTTTTGGAAATTTTAAAAAAAGAAAACAAAAAGCCACATAATAAAAATTTAAAAAACAAAAAACAAAATATAAAAATTTTAAAATGGGGCGGCCCTTTTTGGGGGAATTTTTTTTTTTTTTTGAAAAGGGCGGCCCCTGTTTGAACCATAAAGAAAAAAAGGGAAAACCCAAAAAATTTTTTTTCATAAAAAACCTTGGCATTTTGATAAATTTTCTATTTTAAAGGGTGTCAAGAAAAAATCAACTTATCATTCATTTTATTTAAAATACAATCCCATGTACTAAACCATTTTTTCCTTTTTTGTTTTTTTATTTGGTTTTTTGAAAAAAATTTTTCATTGAAAACACAAAAACCAAACAAAAATTTTTTAAATTTTTAAATAAAATTTAACTTTTTAAAAGAGTCAAAAAAAAAATTTTTTCATTTTAAAAATTTAAATCAAAACCCACCCAATAACAAAAAGGCTTTTAAAAATTGGGAAATTTTTAAATTCTACCTGAAAAAAAAAAATTAAAAAATGGGAAAAAAATTTAATTTTTTTAAACTGAAATTTTTAAAAAACTTTTCCCAAAAACCGGCAAAAAAATTAAAAAATATTTTGTTCCCCGATTTTTTTTTCAGAAAACCCATCCCATTTTCACTATTTCTGCTTAAATTTTCCAAGACTGCAGAATTTCTAATTTGTTGAAAAAGGGCCCCAATATAAAAACAAAAAAATTTTTTAAATTTATTTACATTAATCAAAAAAGCAAATTTTAAAATATTTATATAGTGATACAGCCCCCATCCATGTACCAAGTTTTTTTTGTGCAGAGCTTTTAAAAATAAACAAGAAAAGAATATTTTCAAAAAAAACCCCGTTTCAAAAAACTTATTTATATTTTAATTTTATTGTTTTTTGTTTTTGGGGAACGATATTTGTTTTGGGAAAAATCTATATTGTTGATATTCAAATTATTGAGTCATGAAAATTTAAAAGGGGTTTGTTTAAAACTTTTCCGATAAGAAATGGACAAAATCATAAACCCCTAAAAATTTACCAACAGTGTTTTCCCAAACATTTAAAAAATACATTTGGGATTACTGGCATGAAAATAATTACCTGAAGTAAGATTGCAAACAGGTCACATTAATCCAACATAAGACTAAAAATAACTTATTTTTGTATAAGCACCATTCATTAATGCAAATATACTATTCATAATAGAACTATGACCTCACTATCCAACTATGACCTTTTAACCTGACCTGCATTTACTCATTAGACTTGAATCACAGGCTTGTTTTGTTGAAAGGGTTTTGGGGGTTGCTTGAGTGAGGACCCTTCTTTGAGCACCTTTTGTCAAAGTACGGAATTAGTTCTTAAAAAAGCCATTGATAGTTGAAGGCACTTGGTGATAATGTCCATCGGGTTTGTAAGAAATCCTGAATCCAGAGAAATCACAGCCTGAATTTATTAGAGTTTTTGGAGAGATGCGTTCATGCGGTTCCCTACCTAGATTTGATTTCAGCCCGGTATCTTGCAGAGCTTAATGATGTTGACAAAGCCTCTTTTGGGCCCTATGCGAAGAAGAGCGGGGTGTAGTCAGAGAAGTTTATGGTGTTCTTTTGTTGAATTGACACAAAAGCAACAGGTCAACAACCTGAAGAAGAACAAAGGTCAAAGAAGTTGACTTAAAGAGGTGCACCCTTCTAAACAAAAATTAATGATCCAGTTATCTATTAAACTTGCTAACCCAAATAATTTACATCAGAATTTTTGTATAAACCACCAAAAACTTATGAAGCTTGGTTTGATGATCAATATTTTCTAAATGTATTTTCATAGTTTCCTAAGTAACGAACTGCGTAATACACCCTAGAATGAATATGAAGTTCGGTTTTGATGGTCAAGACTTGCCCATTTAATTATTGAATGGAATGCATGTATTGAATGGAAACTCCACAGATTATCTGGGTTCAGGAGAATGCTAATTCAGTGGCGAGGCACCCAAAGATTATGGAAACTAGTAACAAAATGAAATATGCTGCAATACATGACAGAGACGCTTCTTTTTGTTACCTTGTATCTGCCAACGGAGCAAGTGGGAGAGTGGCTTATCTTTGGTCCTCTCCGTCTGAGCTTCAAATGTCGCACCCTTGGTCTTGCAGTGGTCAGCGGTGGTGAAAGTAAAGGGATGGCGGGTGAAGTCCCTGAAAAAGAACAAAACAGAATAAAACAAATACAATCATCAGTGTTGGGAGGTCTCGACTGAGGTCTTGGTCTTGAGACTAGTCTTGAGGACCAGATTTTTCCAGGCCCCAACGATTTTATGCCCTCGAAATGTTGAGGTCTCGGTCTTGTCTCGGTCTTCAGACTCAGGGTTCTGATAGCCCCAAGGAGCTGACGACTCCTCGATTAATTCAGTACATCAGAATGTTTGAAGTCGATTATTCCCGATTTATCCGCTTTGGAGTCAATCCCGTATCACCAGGCAATCTATAACGCATAGTGAATGTCAAAAATAATTTCCGCAGGAGGGGAGAGCTCGCTAGCATATCGCCGCGCAGCAGCATGAACTGTGTTCAGGGTGCTTACAGTTGCTTTAGGGCGATAACACGATAATATTGAATATCGCGATATTTTTTTTTGTTTGATTACGATATCAAGAACCCTTTTTCAAGTTATCGAGATATCGGCAACCACGATTGAAAAAATATATCATGTCGATTCAGAAATTCCATGGTCTCGGTCTCAATTATGAGGTCTCGGTCCCGGTCTCGACGGGGGAGGTCTGAGATTCTTTTTTGGTCTTGGGAAATTATGGGGGTCTCAGTCTCTGCCTCTGTCTCGGTATCGACAGGGAGGTCTCAGTTTTGATCTCGGTCTTGGACTATGAGGTCTCGGTCTTGGTCTCAGTCTCAGACTTTGAGGGTCTTGACTCCAACACTGAACAATCATTACAGTTTGTATTTGTTATTAGATATGTCAAATATGTGGAGAGTTTTTAATTTTAAAATGTAATTTTTCAAAACTTTTTGTGAAACAAATTATTACGAAATTCTTTTATATTGAGTCAAAGTCGTGGAAAGTTTGTTCACTGTACACATACAAAGGTGAAAGTCTAACCCAGGGGCTAGTGATTGTAAAAAGCTATGCCACAAACCCAGGAATGGGGGAAGTCCTGAGCTCACCTTTTCATTCCCTGTGCTCCATGTTAGCATTATTCTCAAAGCATCAGGACGAGCTTGTCATGATTGCTCTTATCTGGGCCGTCCACCTCCACTTGGGGATGCAGGTGAACGGGGGCATGTAGTAGATCCGGGGGGAGGTGAGAAAACGGTGAGGGTTGTTGTGACCCCAGACTGCTTGGGGGATTGTGGCAGTAGTGGTGAGAGTGAGTGGAGAGGGATGCAGTAGGAGAGAGGAGGAACCACATCAGGGTGCCGACGGATTTGGGTTTGCAGTGGGGCCCTTCCAGGGCTTAGTTCAGGTCCTGAAAGAAACACAGATTTGGGTGGGAAATAAGACTCTGAGTTGGCCTCTTATATTAAATCGTCCCTATAGTGCCAAATTATTACCACTGAGTTATAAGACATAAAATAATTGGATTCATTAAAATAGTTTTGTCCCTGGTGTTATCCTGCCTTTATTATAGTAATGTTTTAAAAATTTCTCTCACATAAACCAGTCTTTCACCAGGTGAAATGCACAACAAATTACAGGGGTGAGTTTTCCAGAACCAGGCAAGGGCAGCTTTGTCCAGAACTTTGTCGGGAGGGGACGTTGTGAGGGCGAGTTTGTAGTATCAACAGGGGTGAGTTTGTAAGGGCGCGAGTTTGCTGAGGCAAGAGTTGACTGGCATACACAATCCAAATCCCTGTATGTTGCTTAATAGTTCTGAACGTGTAGTTCGTGTCACATAAATATTGAACTACACGATGAATTATTATTTGCGGCAACAATATACGAAATAAAATGTACGTTAAATTATATATTATACGAATAAACAGTTTCACACGACATCGATAGTTCAAAGATAAAAAATATGCAAAACAAACATGCTCTTACACAGTTAATTCCACCTAAAATGCACACAAGAAAACTGTAAAGACCCTTTCTGTAAACACCCTTTTAGAGCTGTCCAAATGACTTTTAGTTTAAAAGAAACTCTCTTAACTCACACAACAAATGCTAAGCTTTCGAACAACGTGCGGCACACACCCTAAATTTCACGCTTCAATCCTGAATCCCTTTATCTCACAGCGCTTCCTCAGCACTGGCACCCACAACCCGAATTATGCCCGTAACAAGATATACATTTCCCCTCCGAAAAACAAATCACCCCAAAAATAAATAAATCAAAAATAATTACGCAAAACCTCCATTGAGCAACATAGGATAAGCTGCAAAACGGATTGTTTGCTTCCCAAATGATAAAATGGGAATTATTAAATAATCTAGAGACATGATATTATACTGTATTATTGGTAAACTATTAATTGAATAGTCCTAAAAACCTTATTTTAACAAAGTTGGACATACACACATCATATGTGGCTTTCGCCTTTAGCAAAATGTGCTAATACACACCGGTAGCCCTCAATAGTTAATTTTTGTGATCCACGGTCAGAAATGATTGGTGGGTCGGGTTTAACATAGGGAAGAATAAACGTGTGTTCCGGACCATAATGTCCGGAAGTACCATTATGTCCGCGAACCGATTGGGCCCATTATGTCCGACCCATTACGTCCGCGGAACCATTACGTCCGACCCATTACGTCCGCTGAACAATTGAACAATTACGCATGACCCATTACGTCTGCGGGAACCATTACGTCCGACCCATTACGTCCGCGGAAACTATTATAATCCCGGACGACCATTGCTGCGGGAAAACCATAGGTCCGACCTATTACGTCCGTGGGCCCATTTTGTACAACCGCACCTATTACGTCCGCAGAACCATTGCTTATCGTCCAATGGACCCATTGTCTGCGGACCCATTGTTGTCATGACCACGACTTTATACCAGGCATAACTCAAATAATGTTTGAACGCAGCAACGTTGGGAAGTTAAAAACCAATTGCCAGAACAATTTCCTGGCACAGCGCTCTACTGCAAAATTGGGTTGTTAAAACCACTGGTGTTAATTTCCTAATGAAGTGTCTGAATGTCGTGCGTGTTTATATGAGCACCACTGGTGTACTATTTAACATATGCTTTTGCACTTAAATTATCTTTACCAGTGGTTTTTAACAACCAATTTTGCATTTTTAAGTAGAGCGCAGTGACATGAATGTTGGGTTTTTAATTCCCAACGTTACCCTGCGGCTCCAAACATTGATGAGTTATGGCCCTGCGAGATGTAATGGTCGGACATAATGGGTCGATAATACGGGTCCGCGGACGTAATGGGTCGGACATAATGGGTCCGCGGACTCGTACGGGTCCGGTGGACGTAATGGGGCCCAGACATAATAATCCGCGGACGTAATGGGTCGTTATATGTCGGACCCAGGGACGTAAATTGGGTCCTGTGAACCCGCAGACGTAATCAAGTCGGTAATGGGTCCGGAAATATAATGGGTCCAGACATATCGTTCGGGTCGATATAATATTGCCCGCGGACGTAATGGGTCGGACGTAATGGTTCCGCGGACGTAATGGGTCGGACGCAATGGTTCTGCGGACGTAATGGGCCCGCGGACGTAATGGGCCCAAATCGGTTCGCGGACATAATGGTACTTGCGGACATTATGGTCCGGAACAAACGTGCCGTTGTAGCTTGTGTGCTAAACATATAATAGCTTCGATCCAATTCTACTTTTGTCCAGACCTCAGCCGTGTCTCATGGGTGTGCCAACTAAACCAATGCGGTGGCACCTCCGTCCGCAGACTCAGATACTATCCATCACTGTAGGTCACTCCACGACCATGGGCGGTCGATCTCCACGTGACCAAAAGGCGTCGATCGCCATTTGAAGTGGGCAGCAGCGTAGCTACGCAGGGGGCCTGTGCCCCACCCCACCATTCAATTTCCAGTGCCCCTGGCAGGTGCCCCCACGAAAATATTCTCGCAAAGTGCCCCAAAACACAGTGAAAGAAAAGGAAAAACCCAAACCCCCTGGCCCTACTGAAAAGCAATGTCCTGTGCCCCCCCTCTCCCACACTGAAAAAGTCCTGCACATGCCGCTGGGAAGTGGGAAGGGGTTACATGTCAAAGTACTAGTGGCGGATCCATGATTGAAATGAATCGCACATGCCTTACCCCTACCTTTAGACATCATATATAAGGGCAAACAAATTGCAGTTGCAGGTTGGTAGAATCATTTTATGTTGTGCATTAATAACAATATAATTATAATAACACAAATTGATTTAATTTTGCCTACACCGATGTGTGTATACTTCGGTGCTTTCCGAGAGTGTCGGTAAAAAAAAAAAATAATGGCAACTCGGACGGCAGATTCCAAACACAGGACCTTCTTCGCTTACTAGTACAGAACGTCTTAACACTCTCGACCTATGTCGATTGGCTTGCCTGATGTCGATTGGCCGACAGAATCCTAGTCAGCGGGTGCCGCGATATTTATAGTGCCAATACCCTTTAACCGCTTGAATAACTCGTGTATAACTATATGGTGACCCTAGAACATCCAGACAAAATGACATAACGAAGACGGGATTGATCTTTTACAAAAAACAACAAGGAATTTCAATATATTTACAATTATTTACAATAATATTTACAAGGTTTAATTGAACTAGAGATTGTTAAATGAATGTTAAAGTTATCTGTATGTCTCTTTAATACTCTTAAATCCAAAAACTAGAATTTAATTTACAACATTTATTTGTTTCTTTTAGCAGAGGTTTCTATAATTCTACCATAATTTTTTATATTATTTGACAGAAGAGTTCTTGGTTATTAATACACTTAGTATGGTTGATAACTATCTAGTTGATTACTTTCCTCTCTCAAGATGTTGGCCAGCATGTCAAACAGGCTTCACAAGTTTACGGGTAGCTCATGGGCGGATCCAGAACATTTTTAGGGGGGTGGGCTGACAATCAAAAACAATTATTTTTCAGTACTACAAAAATTACAATGAAATAATCAAAGGGAGAGAAAAACAAAGCACAGTGAGGGAATGGGAGTGCGTTTTCCCTCTCTCTCTCTCTCTCTCTCTCTCTCTGATTTTTTTAATTTTAATTGTATTTTTTACGATTTTAAGGGGGCTACAGCCCCCTTAGCCCCCCCCCCCCCGGATCCGCCAATGTAGCTAGACAATACACCGCTGTCCGTCCACATAAGTTTCATCTGGGGATTGTCACTGAGACGATTATCTGGCCTACGCTGGCAGGTTGTCACTGAGCACCACTTAGTTGGTGGATACGTGCGCTATATAAGTCCACACATTATTATTAGGTGTTTGGGTTGGTGCCTAAACACCTACTGATATTGTTCGGGTTTTTAGGTGTTCGAGCTATAGCGCCAACACCTCTTGTTATTGTTTGGTGTTTTTTTTTGCTTTTTCTTCTCCTTCTTCCTGAGACATATCCAGAGCCAAAAACATAGTTGCGGAGTTCACAGAACCTTAAAACTTAACACATAGTTAGACCTTAACATGTATTTGTACCTTTAAGTTGTGACGTCATAGTTTAGGATCATCAGATGTCAATTACACTAAATCAAAGTTTAATATTTTCAAAAAATCATATCTCATAGACCACAAAAATATTGCCAATCTTTGCACCATGTTATAGATCTTTAATTATGTGATACTTCGTACACAGACGTGACCCCAATCCGACCTTTCCTTCCGGTCGAAACCGGAAGTTGAAAATTTCAAAAAGTCATATCTCATGAACTACAGAAGATATTTTCACAATCTTTGCATCATCTCAAAGACCTTGAACTATGTCACATTTCGTACACAGACATGACCCCAATTTGACCTCTCCTTCCACTAGGCGGGCAGTCGAAAACGGAAGTTTAAGTGAACAACTATTCAGTACCATAAGTACCATATTTCGTTATGCACAACCTACTTCGTGTGTGAAACGGCCTTGAAGTTCTGTCACACACAGAGAGGTGTTTACATTCACTGTACATTGCAGTATGTCACACACACAGAGGTGTTTACATTCACTTTACATTGCAGTATCTAATTAGAATATAATACATCGTAGCAGTTTGTACATAGTTTTGGAATTGTTAACGCTTGTTCTAAATCTAAGAGTGAATTCTAACAGATCGTTTTGGCATTCATGACCTCAATTATCTCATCGTGATGATGATGATGTGCGTTACTCCAGCAGTACCATAGGTTGCTTTGTATAATACTTTCGTAGAGCACCAGGTAAGGTTAGCTCTTCGGTTTCGGCTTCATCTTCTTCGGCTTGAATCTACGTTTGGGTGAAGTCGTGGTACACCATTCCCTTGATCATGACATCTCGGATGTGTTCTTAGTTTCATAACGTTTTATAACGTTTCATAACGTGAAATATGATGTTTTGCATCTTTCGCGATTGATGCTGTCAAATTCCTTCAACAATGATTGTTTAATAAAATGTGGCAAAAAGCGTCTAGAACAACAAAATGGTTAGTAACTTTTCCCAAATTGTTGGGTATTTATTTTTAAATATTGGTTTGGTAGTTAGCAAATTTCTAAATGGTTAGTGCGTTTTAAATTTTAATTTATGCAATAATCAAATGATGTTTCATTATATTTTAGTCTTTGATATATATCTAAAAACAAAAAAATAAATAAATAAATAAATAAAAAGATTAAGGCCTAAACATTTACGTATTATTGTGGTGTTTGTAAAGTAAGTTTTTTCTTCATTCATAAAGTGACTATTAATTTTTCTTTAAAATGTTTGATGACATCATCACAGATCACAACGCCCCATCTCAGAAATTGAACCAAACTATTAATGTTATTTTGTCATGATCATGAAGAAGAATAATTGTGTCATTATGGACAGTTATCGATATTTTAGTGTTGATCTTTCTAGATAATTAATGCTAGCTCATAGTGTACAATCCTTCGTGACCTATTTTTACACCAGTCAAAGTTTATTATTGTTACACTTTTAGACTTTCTATTCACAGCTGTGAGACCGAGTGGTACTGATGATGGCTGTGCTGGAATGAAACCCATTAAGTGTTTGAGGATCACGTGCCTCTTTCTGCGCATCGTGATTGGATAGATTTCCATCGTAACAAATTTACATTGTTTTATTTGGCTATTCGATTGCTCATGAATATACACTCTAGCTTGCCGAGATGTAGAAAAAAGAGCTATTCCAACAGCTTTTCCCATGTACTGCATGATCTCTTTTGGAACTCCTTGCCTGGCGCATGTTTCCCTCCATCCTACAATCTAGATGGGTTTAAGAGATATCAATTCCTTCTTTCAGTCTCCCTGAGTTATTTTCATCTTCTATGTTTTCTTCATGTAGCCCTACCAAAAAAATATGTGCACCATGTTACATTTCATTGTTATACCTTGTCTGAACGAACGAACATGGGCGCTCTGTAAACTATGAAAATGGACTGTATAATAATCTGTACATGTATTTGTACGGAGTTCAAAGAACCTTAAAGCTTAACAAATAGTTAGACCTTAATATATAGTTCCAGGTAATGTTGTGACGTCATGGTGAGGTCATCTAATGAGTCCTTACGTAATTATAATAAAACAATATATTTTATATCTTGTGAACCACAATAGATAATTTCTTTATTCCTTCATAATCATACAGAACATGGAGGACTCGACATTTGATACAGAGACATGACCTTATTTACTCTTACTTCCGGTCCAAACTGGGAGTTCAAGTTTTAAAAAAAATGGCAAGTTTAAAAAAAAGTCACCTTTTGATATCTTGAGAAAACATTAGACAGCATTTTACCAAATTTGTCACAATTGACACCCATATTATGAGGAAAAATTTGCGAAGTAGGCCTACGAATAACGTCACATGATTGAACCGGAATTTACGGTTAAAATAAATTAAAATTATATGGGATGACTGATCTGGAAGTTAATGTATTCTACTGATTCCACAATATGTGGTATTTTAATTATATATTATGAAAACTCATATCTCCCGAAGTAACTCTTGTCTTTTAACAAGATGACGTCCCCTGAGTTTGTTTTTAACAAACTCTATACCTCTTATTTTGTTATTTATTTTAAAAAAAATAAAAAATTTGAGATTGAAGATCTAATTCACCAAAGACATAAATAAAATCAATTAAAATGCTCCAGATTGCACAGTAGAGCATTTAAACCAATCATAAACATCAAGTAAAATATTTATATTGGCTTTGCTTTAGCAATGCGTGCTTAAAGTATTAGCTTGTCATAATTTTCCTCTTTTGGGGGGATTATGAGTTGCATGCCTGAAAGCAGATATTGACTTTTTTATGACTTTTTCTTTCGGGGGAAATCATCAATCAATTATGTAAATTTTTGGTTGTGGTTACAAAGTTCATTTACTTCCTGTAGTACACATCTGAAAATAAAGAATAATTACTTTTTTAAGTAGCCCACCTAGTAATTTAAAAATTTAAAAATAAGGGAAACTGTTGTTCCTATGAATGAAGTGAAAAACAGTTGCAAAATGTTGTGTATTAGTAAAAGGCTTTCTTCACTGAAAGTTTTATTAAAATCTGTTGGATGTTAAAAAAAGTTATGACACTTTTGTAGTTCAGAACTGCTGAAAAAGGTCACAACTTTTTCTTTGTTTTCTATTATAAAGCAATACCAAATTAAGCCCGCCAATTAAATATTTAAATCGTCATAACTTTTTTAATAATTAACCTATAACAAAAATATTTATACCATTTTAATGCCACAATGTTTATTTTGAAATTTTTTGTCACATACCTACGTATATTATACTGACTTGTTACTGTACTGAAGTAACATTTGAAGGCACGGCAGGGCCTACAAAATTAATATAATCTTTTGGGGGAAACATTCATTCTATCATTTAAAAAAAAAAAAATCAAGGAATCTAACTAATGTAACTGTTGTTAAATAATTAAAAATAACCTAGGCCTACCTTCAACATAAACGTCCATGGTCATGACCGAGCTACGTTACTGGTTAGCCTGTTGATCGACCTTCAACCTGGAGACATTTCAACACCGAGGGAAGATTTCTTCTGTCACAGGCACACCATCCTCGTCCATGAGTTTCCCCAAGATCCAAATGGATTTTTTTAAAGCAAACTTCATGATTAAAAACTGTTATTAAGTTATAACATTGATCGTCGCCGCATGCGGCAGTACTCACTTTACGCATATTCATATACGGAATGGGCACACACGATCGACACGTGAATTCGCGCACACACGTTTCTGAGACCCAAAATGGCTTCTAATCACAAGTTGTCGCAACCGTCTCCCAATATACAGGCTCTGCCACGTGTCACACCCACCCATCCCAAGGCATGTACATCATCCGCCCCCTGCATGCCCGCCCGCAATTCTTTCTGCAGTACACTTCGTTAATGCATTTGTAATTTGTATCGATGTACTAAAAATGAATTGTTGACTTTATTTTCCTTTAAAAAATCCTCCATACCCGTGAATTACTATTATATAGAAAGGCTTTGCTTCTGAATTAATTGTGTAGTTAAAAAAATGTAAGCCTTTAAAAAAATATATGAAAATGTTGAAAAATCCAGTCTTGCATTCGGTACCTTCCACTTGTAAGGCTAGCGTTCTAACCCCTAGACTACCATTCCACTCGAATTTGAATTAATTATTGAAGAACCTTTTTTAAATTAGATTTCTATGGAACGCCACAGCTGCCTTCGGTGCCCATATCGCTTCATTCGGCCGATTCACCATTTCATTCGGCCGATTCACCATTTCATTCGGCTACTCATCATTTCATTTGCCCAATCATCATTTCATTCGGCTAGTCTTCATTTCGTTCGCCTTTTCGTCATTTCATTCGGCCATTCACCATTTCATTTGCCCAATCATCATTTCATTCGGCTAGTCTTCATTTCATTCAGCTATTCACCATTTCATTTGCCCAATCATCATTTCATTCGGCTATTCACCATTTCATTTGCCACCAAGATCAAGCTAGCCGCGGATTCAGCCGCGGATTCAGCTGCAGGTTTTCTCACGGATTTAACCGGATCGGGTCAGTTTAAAAACTGGATAGATGTAAATTTAAAACCCACGATCAATTTGGTCCATTGCGTGTGAATACTGCACTCAATACGGTACGTTTCCACACGGCCGGGCGCAGGCGAAATGAAATGATGATTGCGCCCAGCCTCTGTCGTTAAGCGTAATCTTATAACGCCAAAACCACGATATGCCCTAAGGTGAAATGTCATCTCCATAATTCGTTAACAAAAGTTAACAAAAAATAACATTAAATGGGGCACAAATTGTTTTTACTTTTGACGAGTTGGTCACAAATATTCTGCATTGTTTAACTATATATACACGGCATATACCGGCGATAATGGTTCATATTCTAGAGTCCCTTTAATTATGAAATATTAATCGTATCAAGCCAAAACCACGATATGCCCTAAGTTGAAATGTCAACTTCATAATTCATTAACAAAAATTAACATTAAAGGGGGCACAAATTGTTTTAACTTTTGACGAGTTGGTCATAATTAAAGTGACGCTAGAATATGTGCCATTACCGCCGGTATATGCCGTGTATAGTTACACAATGCAGAGTATTTGTGACCAACTCATCAAAGTTAAAACAATTTGTGCCCCTATAATGTAGATTTTGTAAATTTTGTTAACGAATTATGGAGATGATCACTTAGGTATATCGTGTTTTGCGTTATAAGACAGTTTGACAAGGCTGAGCAATCATCATTATTCGCCTGCGCTTCGAGCCTGGCAAACGTCGATTGAGTCAGTATTCACGCACTGGTTCAACCTGATCGTGGGTTTTAAATTACATCTATTCGGTTTTAAACCGACCGATCGGTTAAACCGTGAGCTGCGTAATCCGCGGCTGAATCCGCGGCTGGTGCAAATGAAATGGTGAATAGATGAAATGATGACCAGTGATGAAATGATGAAAACCGAACGAAATGAAGACTGGCCAAATAATGATGAAGCAAATGAAATGGTGAATAGCGAATGAAATGAAGACTAGCCGAATGAAATGATGATTGAGCAAATGAAATGGTGAATGGCCGAATGAAATGACGACTAGCCGAATGAAATGACGAAAGGCGAACGAAATGAAGACTAGCCGAGATGAAATGATGATTGGGCAAATGAAATGATGAGTAGCAGAATGAAATGGTGAATCGGCCGAATGAAATGGTGAATCGGCCGAATGAAGCTGATATGGGCACCGAAAGGCAGCTGTGGCGTTCCATACATTTCTATGTAATTTCTAAGCCATTAACCCTATTCCCTAGACAACAAAGGCAGTTGGAGGATTTTGAAGGATTTTTATTGTTCGGTAACAATGCTTGGGGAGTTAGGGTTAATGCATTGTGTATGCTGCAGAAAAACAGCCCGCTCTTCAGTTATATTGCAACAATGGTTTTGTATCAAAGAAATAAGCTGATTCCATCTGGCCTGTGACCCTTTGTATTAAAACTCGTGATCGGCAGCCCATCCATGGGATCGTGGAGGTACCGGTAGATTGAAGACAGTATAAACCGTCGTGATGAAGCTAAAAAATAACATTGTAATCTCATAATATGATCATGGCCTCTGTAACGTTACAAACAACTTATCAAGTTCATTTTACCACTGACGTTGACAAATTTGATCATCAGTATCGGCGATCAGGTAAGAACATATTTATACTGATATGACTGTGATAATCAGACAATCAGATAATCTCAACTGTCAGATTGTCTTTTATTGGGTCCTTTGACATTTTTGATCCAAATACATTGACGTACGATTATAAATTAAAAGTATCCTCAATTTACCCTAAATGACGCACCTAAGGTTATATAGGCTAATCAACTGGACGGTAACTTACAAATTATGAAATTAGCAGTTTGGTGTTTCAGTTTGTTTCAGTGAAGGAATCTCTTGTAAAATGCTGAATTTCAATGCACGATCATATGCGTGGACGTCTTGAGCGCATACGTTTTTTGAGACGCTTTGAATTGTGGTCATCAGAAAATTGATGTTGGTATAATGACTCACCCCAAACTGTTAAAGTTGATGGGGGGCTGAAAATGTACCCAAGAAGAAAAACAGTTGAAATCATGTTTTATCTTATTCCAGATGGTTGTAAAATTGCTTCTTCTATAAGGAATGTGTCCAATTTGAGGATCAGTATTTCTTTAAAAAATTATTGCAAATGCAAAGCATTCATATCTTTTAGTTTCCACAGACAACAGCTTGTTGACGGCATAGAACAATAAAATCACAGATGTTCGTGAAAAAAAATTGAGGTCATGTAAATCTCTTACTATTTGTATCTAGTAAAATCAGTGGTTAAACAACTTTTTCCACTTTCACAAGCACTAACTTTCCAGTAAATCATACAATTTCACTATAATTTTATTTCTGTAACAAGCACGACTTAGATAAGTTTATGCAAACCAAAGTAATACGCCATAGTTTTGTAAGTTTTCGGAGAAATGCTAAGCCAAAGGTAGGTGCATCATTTCACGAGTGCGGCGAATTACGTACATGGACGATACTTGTGGTACAAGTAGGCCTAGTTACTTAAAATTAGTTAGTAAAATAGTAGAAACAATGACAATGTGTTGCCCATAGTTTGGTATTCCGGTGGTTGAAAGCTTTGTGGCCAAGTGGCATTCAAATTATTATTATTTATTATTATTTATTCGGCCAATGTCAAAAACAACAACATACAGGTAGTACAAAGGATAATTAGATTTAACAAAGCGGGTAACTTAATACAAGTTAACAAAAAGGGGAGGGGACTAGGCAAGGGGTACAGGACAGGTGAGGGATGGGGAGGAAGGAAGAAGGGAGGGACTGGACTCTGGGAGGGGAACAATCCATTCTAAGACGGCCAGGATAAACAAAAGTGTACCACTACACTTTAACTCGAAAGCCTACCTTATCCAATCGTAGAATAGAGTATGAATAAAAATAATTACTATAATAAATAATTAAATACTATAGAATAAACAAATAAATGAATATATACTCTGAATAAAACCTATAGGAAATTTGAAACACTGTAATAGAAATTTGATAGACAGAAAGAGCTGCTAATAAACCTGGACATCAACTGACATTAAACAAAAAAGTAAAACAGAATAAAGGAGAATATATATATATATATATATATATATATATATATATATATATATATATATATATATATATATATATATATATATATATATATATATATATATATATATAAACAATAAATAAATATAACCAACAGGGTCAATAAAAATTATAAAATGAAGTAAAAGAAACATAATAAATGAAAAAAGAGGTTATTATGTCAAATAAATAAAAATAATAAAATCAAATACAATAAACAGGAAAAACATTAAACATCATTATTGAAATAACTGGACAGTTGATTATTAAAACCCTTCCATGATTCAAGAATGACTGAGTTCTTAATGGCGGATGGCAAACTACTCCAAATGCGCGGGAAAGAATGAATTAGAGAGTTCTTCAGGCAATGAGTTCTGGCAAAGTGATGTTTGAAGGTCAATGTGTCCAAGTGACGGGTATTGATTTGGGTGAGGGAAGTAAGTAACTGCAGAGCAATTGATTAGTCCAAATAAACATTTCATGGTAAACAGAACAGTTAGTCTGTTTCTCCGGGCATCTAAGCTGAGAAGATTCAGTGCTTTGAGTCTATCATTATATGACATAACACCTCTTTGTTGCTTAAGACACATCCTGGTAGCTCTCCTTTGCACTCTTTCCAATTCGGATGACATAGCTGCTGTGTAAGGGGACCAGGCAGGCAGTCCATACTCTAGCACTGGAAGTACTAAGGATCGATAGAGTGATAGGAGTGCCTCTGTGGATGATCCCCCTGCAACATGCCATACAAATCCAAGAGTTTTGTTTGCTTTTTTGACGACAGCATCAATGTGGTCAGTCCAGGTGAGGTGTTGTTGATGATCACTCCAAGATATTTGTAGGTTGAGGTGACTGTGAGCTCTAAACCATGCAGTGTGTGTAGTGAGGTAGAGTAAGTGGTTTTGGAGCGAGTCGTGTGCATGACCTTTGACTTGGCGATGTTGATTTTCATGCCATTTTGATTCGCTCCATTGACCAACGGCGTTGATGTCGGATTGAAGTGCGATTTCATCGTGGGTGGAGAAGATGGGGTGGTACAATAATGTATCGTCAGCAAATAAGAGGCAGTTTGTTGAAACATTACGGGAGATGTCACTGATGAAGAGGTTGAAGAGTAAGGGGCCGAGGACACTTCCTTGGGGAACACCAGAAGTGACAGGTGTCCAGGATGACAAAGCACCCCGGTACATAACACGATTCTGGCGGCCAACAAGGAACGATTTCAGCCATGTCCATGTTTGTCCTTGAATGTTGAAATTGCGCGAATGTTTGTCAAGTAGAAGATGATGTGGCATAATGTCAAAGGCTTTGCTGAAGTCTAAGAATACAGCATCAATGCGTGGCGGACGAGGCTTGTCTAATATGGAAGACCAGTCATGGATTGCATTTGTTAAGTGGGTAACACACGATCGGCGTGCAGAGAAGCCATGTTGTTGATCATCCCTAATCCAAACGTTGAAATGTGTTCGTTAATGTTATCTGCAACAGCTCTTTCCATCACCTTGCAAATAACTGATGCATAGAAGTGCATGGGACGATAATTCTTAATATCTGTACGTAGAGCCGATTTAAATACTGGAGTAATGTTGGACAATTTCCAGGCCATTGGGAGAACACCATTGGAGAGGGAAGAATTCATTAGAAGCATTAGCGGTGGAGCGATGGAAGATGCTGTAGCTCGAAGAATAGTTGAAATGCCGTCCGGGCCGGGTGCCTTGTGGGGATTGAGATTCTTGAGGGATTTAGTTAACCAATTCAGATTAACATTAACTGACGACAGCTCAGGGGATTGGTAGGGAGCAGGGTGGAGGAGTCTCTGAACCGCATACAGCAGGTGAATGGACCGAGGAGAAAAAATTTGTTGAACGCTTCAGCGTAATGTCAAGGGGTTTGTTTAGTAAGTTGTCCGAATCATGGAAAGCTGGAGGACACTTGGATTTTCTTTGGTCTCTAACGAAACACCAGAAACTGCGTTTTGTTATCAGGGGTGAAAACAGTCCATTGATATACTTCCAGTATAATGTTTTAGTTCGACTTTTCACTTTATTTCTAACGTTTAAAGTCAGTCCAATCAGAGCTGTTTCCAGAGCGTTTTGCTTTGATGAACAGCTTACGTTTGAGAAGGATGAGCTTTTCAGTTCAGGGAAATCCATGGAGAGATTTTATTTTGACGGCATTGTTTACGTGGAATACTATCATGGATGGCTGCTTCAAAAAAATGTCCATGAAGCCTTCCCAAGATGCATCAGGATTGTTAATATCCATGAATGCTGTCCATGGTGCAAGATGTAACAACTTCTCAAGATGTAACATGTCAGCTTTTCTGTACTGTAGAAATGAGCGTATGACACCTGGTTGTGGGGGAGCTCTAAGTGCACTGAATGAAAAGTGAACTGCATGGTGGTCACTACTGACAGGATTTGGAAAAGATTCAAACGCTGAAAATTTCTCAGGCCGATTGGTGAAAATCAGGTCAATAGTGGATCCAGTTGGGGAAGAGTTACTTGATGGACGGGTTACATCTTCAACTATTTGTGTAAGACCAATTGAATTGGTGACATCTATGGAATTTGTCTTTGAAGGAACATCAGCCTGCCAGTTGATATTGAAGTTCCCCAAGTAAGAGGAGTCCTTCATATTGCGGGATATCAGCTTGGACCCTGTCACACACATCCTGGAGTTTTTGAAAAAATGAAATGTCAGAGTTTGGGGGCCGGTATACAAGTCCAACTAACCACTTGGAGTGCTTTGCAGTTAATGTTAGCCACATTAACTCAATGTCCGGTGAGTGGAAAGCATCCAGTTCCATTGGGAGTAATGTATCCTTAATGATGGCCATAATACTACCACCACGACTGTTCCGATCACGACGAAATGAAGAGTACCCAGGTAAATGTGACAGAAAATCAGTATCATCACCAGTCATCCAAGTTTCAGTAATACACACAATGTCCATGGGGTGAAGTTCCATAAAAGCCCCTAACTGGCGTTGCCTGCGAATACTCCTAGCATTTAGAAGCAAACCAGAGATGGAATTCATGTTGATGGAGTAATGGAGGAGGCCAAGGATTGTACTCTGCTTGTGTCCTTGCCGGATGCTTGAGTAGAATTTAGGTCTTGAGTAACATCAAAAACATCTTGAAAAGAGGTATCAGATCAAGATGAAAATGGCAGGGTGATGGAGCAGTGAGGGCAGAACCAATCAATAGTGCTGGATATGAGGTTCTGTGTACTGTATGATGGTCATTTCAGGAATGCATTTCTGATGCCAAAACTTGTTACAGTCCTCACATAGAAGGGATCTCTGGTTTGCACTTTACAGGGCGACTACAACTGCCACATGGATCCTTAACAGGTCCTGGGTTACTTTCAATGTCTCCAGACACAGTTAAAGAGGATATTGAAGGATGCTGTGGAGTTGGAATAGTACTGTGTTAGGAGCACTGCCAAACTTACTTCTTCTTTGAGTACTGGGTTTGTGTTTGTAGATCAGCCATATTGAACATGGGTCATGATGCATGGGTGCACGTCCTCTTGGAGAGGACAAAGGCTGGCTGGCAGGGCACAATGGTGTCCATGCTGAGGTGAGATGGAGTCAGTCAGGCGTACCTTGTATGATGCTACTGGCTTGAAGACTCCCCAACTTGATGTACTGGTTTAAGGTCAAAACCCCAGAAGAAATCTGGCCAGGATTTCCATGTATTTCTCCAAAGATCTTGAGCAGAGGAACCAGCAGAATCAGTGAACAGAACTCTATCATTTGGTATTAAATTCAGACAGCAAGGGGGATAAGAAACAGTAACAAATGTAAGAACTGTCAGAGCCCAGTAAAGAGCTTGTTGCATGGGTGCCATCTTAAACCTATGAATTTGTAGTTGGTGCTATTTGTAGTTGGTGCTATTTATTGTGAGTTTGAGTATAATAAATTAGCTGCATGCTGTAACATTAGCATGTGGTTCGAGGGTGTATCATCCTTAGGATAAACTTTTCTGGTAAACAATTTTTTCCAGAAAGAATGTTGAACCGAACCGTCACAGTCATCACAATTAAATGTCAAGCATGTGTTTAAGCAGATGACAAAATGGCCAACATCTCACTGGATGTGCATACATTCATTGCTTAAGATGTATAAAAAATCCTCACTTGATTACACTTTCCTCTCATTAAGTGTATCCTCTATCATATTTTAAAGGAAACTCGGGTAGAATGTCGTATCTGACCGCCACTTTTTCTCATTCAATATAAGAATAATGTAATCTTACCTACCCAGTAAGGTGGAGAACATATGGATGATGATGGATATATACTTCAAATTATTCCAGGATATTTATTTCATGAAAAATCAGGCATTTTTGGTACGATGACTTCCTCAGTCATGTCAGTCTGACACGGTCATTGTACATGCGCAGTGGCAACTATAATAGGATCCTTCTATTTTCTGAAGGGGAGGATTTTTTTAGAAGTCCGAAAACCATCATAAAAGTGGATTTTAAAGATAGTTTTTGCTTTCTGTACCCCCAAAAATCAATAGAATCATTTTTTAACTGGTTAGTGGTTGCAACAAAATTTCCAAAAACCCTTAAAAAGTGGCAGTTGGATGCGACATTCTTTCCGCTTGTTTTACTGGATGTTATCATTCTAAGCATACAGAATATTTAACCTTCTAAAATGTCCTCATTTTTCCAGGCACTGAACAGAGGTCTGACATCAGCTGAGTGCAGCCGAGGCTCTGGCCAGTTTCGGTATCGCGTTCTTCCTCTGTCATTTCATGGTTAGTCCTTTGACTGAATTCCAAAATGTTAGCCTGAGTGTTGGTGCGTAACAGACAGGATTTGCTGGTGGTGCTAGGGTTCATGTTTGCCATCATAAGCATCTTGTTTGTTGTGTCATTGCTGTTTGGTGAGTTCATTCCAGCCAATATATCAGATCATACAAACGGCATTGCTTCATACATTATAACAATGTAGCAGTTGCATTGCCGGATTTTTCAGTAGGGGAGGGACTGGGTAGCTAGGGTAAACAAGGTTTCATAGGGCACTTTGCCAGTACTACAATTGGAAGCCTTGAACTACCAGTACAGAGTTTGTAGGGCTAAGCTATTTTCTCAAGTCAAAATGTCTGTGGGATCAAGGGTCCATGTTCCCATCAATTATCACAAAACAATGTAAACTTTCTTATTCCGCATAAGCTTCTTTTGGTTTGACCATTCACTCTACTTCAGCCCATTTAGCCTGAGCCCTGTCATATTTTTCCCCCGTTTCCTAGAGAGAATTAAGAAGACTGATGGATAAAAAATAGAGTGAGAACTTCAATCTCACTTGAGTAGAATTTTGTGACTTCCCACTTGACTTGGACTTAAAATGCCTTGACTTGTGACATACTTTACAGTAGACCAATGACTTGTTAACAATGTACATTTTATAAATTAAAGATTGCCCTTTATATCTCTGTGAGAGGGACGGGAGGAAGGCGTTGAACATCAACATCAAGGAAAAAGGGGCTGAGGAACGCGCGGGTTCTCCTGGATTTCAGGTTGATCCTTTATTGGAGTAATGGCACCTGTAAAAAGTCAGGGACAGGCAGTCAAAAAGAGTTTAACTTGGCAGTTACAGTTTTCTTTCATTTCTTTTTTGTTTAGATGAGCTCGCAATGGTGTGTCTGAAATTTGAAACATAAGGCAGAAAAAC